>CAJQUW010006230.1:0-116916 GCA_907163375.1 Prostheceraeus crozeri
AAACTACTTACAAAGTTAGAAGATAATATCCCGTATAAAGGTAAAACTATTTACAGATTCAAGCACAAAGTGTATGAGCCGTTCCTTTAATTAGCGAGATTTTTCGTTACTTTTTATATCACAATTGAAACATGAATAAATGACTGTTTGCATTTACCAATTATAAGAAAAATTTTCTTTTTTAGGACAATGATATATGCCTCTATCATTCCCTACAATTATAATTCTATATGATATATATAGTAAGTATGAGTTCAAAAACACTACTTCATAACTACAGTACTTCTCATTTTAATTCTATTATAATTCTTCAATTTTCGGTCTTTTTAAGTTTCCAAATATATTTTGACAAAGTTGTTTCGCTTCGGTATTGAAAGTTGGTGAATGATTTTTTGTGGTTTCTGTATCTTGGTCTTAAAATCATTTTCAAGCTTGCCCAATATACTTTTCTGTTCGTTTATTGTTGATACAGTTGCCTTGTAAACAACCGAGCTCTTCAGACATTCTCCGTTTAACGGACACGAATCTTTTCTTTTACAGTTACATTTGTTTTCTTCCACTTTTCAACATTGGTGACATTCTGATTTGCTTTATTGCTGTGCTTTTTTGATAATATTTTTAAAACGTTTGATGTGGCAAACTGTAGCTGAATTTTGACACTGTTTCTGTTGAATAGAGACATGTATTTTGTGGTGTTGAGGAAAAATGAATATCCAAAAGAGAGAGAAACCGTCTATACCTGCATTTGTGTTTCACACCTATGTTTGAATGGAGGGTTGAACCAGAGTATGTTTCGCCGTCTTTTGTTTGGTCTTGGAACATCACTTGGGCTGGTACTGCAAACTTTTAATTGAAACCACTTTTTCTAAGTGCTCCTTCATAATGTGCTTTTCACTTTCTCAAACTCGTTTATGATGTCATCAAGATAAATTCGATATACGTTTTTTTCTATCATTGATGGAATTTGTTTGATGATTGATGGTCAGATGACTTGATTCTTTGTTTATATACATGGTTGTATTGTTTTGTTTTTTGATAAAAGGTAATAAATATACATGTATATATATATATATATATATATATATATATATATATATATATATATAAATGACGTACATATAATTAATAATCAATAATACAATACGATATCACAATTACATGTATTAATCTAAAATTATCAATTTCTTGTTTCGAAATCTGTAGTTTAAATTGAAAACAAACCCGTCGAAACTGAAACCGTTTACTTCCCGTTACTCTCTTCACTCACCAGCTCGTTAGCACGCCGTACAGAGAGATCGTCTGCCTAGTCAGTCTCTACACATCCAATAAGTAAGAAAAGGGAGAATGATACAAAGGTTTACACAGTGCAGATACGCCACCAGCGTCCGACGCACAAGCACACATTACTCACTTCATTCATTCATTCACTTATCTGTCATGTCATAATTCTCTAACATAATCATTGAAGGAAAAGTACTAAGTCTAGAGTGGTAATGTTACAGCATTATCACCCGTAGTTAAATGAATAAAGTAAAAACCAAAAGTTGAATAACATTCTTCCCTACTAGTGTGGTTTTTACTTTATTCATCTAAGGTTAAGAGCTTTGAATTTGACATGGTATGCCTTCAGATCATTTCCCATCAGTTCATGAATCTTATCTATGAAGCTAAGCATATTCCGATTTTGACTTACCAAGCCGTCCAAACACAACATTTTGGCAAATTGAGAGTTGAGACCACATTTCAGCCACATTCTCGCAGCATCAACAATTGGAAGTATGATAATAACACATAACTCATGACAGGAAATGAACTGAAGACACTTCATGTCACAAATTGCTGCTCTAAGCTAAGAAACTTTCCCTCTAGCCAGAAAGACATTGAAAATCTAATTTTCCCGAAAGCTTCAATCTGTTTGACCATTGAATTTACATGAGCTTTGCGTATCTGACAGCGAGAGAAATTGGGCGGAGCTCTACAGTCCGCTTCGTTTCGTAATGGCGAATATATTAATGTTGCACATCATTCTGTGACAGTCTCATTTTCGCCTCGTTCCGTGGCACAAATTCTTTCTGCCTTCCGCAACTGTATCATAATTATCAGGGATAGAAACAAGATAAATTAAAATGTTTTTTACCTAGATATATATCGAACTGAACTTTAGGAATCATATTACTCATATCAAAGTGAATGTTGTTTTCCATTATTTAAGATATTTTTTTATTACCCGTAGTCAATTGACAAGGTTCAACTTAATAATCGTGCAGATAAATGGATTTTGAAATAGTCTATATGGACATACTAGCAATCATTCATTCGTGTATTCAAAATAACAATGTGTAGGCCTACGTATGGTGACTGTATGAAAATTTAGCAGTAATAGTAAAGCAATAATTAAGGAATCTCCGAACTTCAAGTGCATAAATTGGTAAGTAGTATAATAAGCTAGCATTGTTAGTGAGATCGAATAAAATCGATCCCAGACAATGTTTGTGGTGAGAAACGGCTGATGGTCTGCTTAATGAACCGCTTCTACCAATATACAAACGATTTAGTTCATGAAACACGACGCATTTGGTGTGCTGTTATTGTTAAGAATACTCTAAATAACACAAACTTGACGTCAATGCAAGCAAGTAAAACAATACTGTGTTTTCGAAAGAAGATATTTTCACTTGTATATGCCGACAGCGTTTGTGTTGGATTGCAAGATTCGAGCCATAGAATTCCGAATGTTAGATATATTTATTAGGACTCAAACAGAAGCCAGCAGTTTGTTGATATTCATTTCAGTCGCTAGTTTAGAAAGTAATACTCAGGTCATTTGAAAAGTATTGTCTGACGGTAGTGCATTGTAAATTATAGGAAAGGAAAAAATTGAGAATTTTTATAATATAGTGCAGCTAGCTCTGTAACTTTCGCAATAAAAACTGCCGATAGAAGCCATTGCGCAAGTCATTGAAACATCTTGAAATCCCAGATTCATGCTTAGTATAATTGATCATTTAAAAACATGCTTATGAGTTCGATGACCTCTGACTGACTCTGACCGTAATCTCTAGATTACAATTCTAGGTTTCAAATGAATATATATAAAATGCTCACATATTACGATAGGCCTACTGGAGTAAATTATCTCCTGTAATCTATGAAATAGCATGTCAGATAATTGCTCTCGTTCAAAAGGTTGGGACTTGAAGTCTTTTTTCTTCCAGAAAAGGTATGTCGATTAGAGGACAAAATCGATCGGTCAGAGAACATTGTTTTCATTGGACAGTGAAACACCAATAAAAGTTCAATTATCAACTTGTGATGCGATGTTCAAAATTGCAGAAGCGCTGACCGCAATTTTTCAAAAATGCATTTTTAAGCATCATTAGGTACATTTCAAAGAAGCTTATCAAAAATACACGCTGAAATCAAGGCAGCCTAACTGTAACATGTTTTCTGAGAGCTTTTCGACAAAAAATCGCCATTAGTGAAGATGGTTTTGCCACGTGCTTTGTATAAAAATTCATTAAAAAACGTTTGTTGAAATCAGCTCAGAAAAAGGAAGTTTACAAACAAAAGACACATTTTCGCTATCAATGATACTTCGATATCAAGTGAAGACCACTTGGTCTTTCACTGTACAGATTTGGGTGGTGATACAACCCATCGCTTTTTCATAGTTGCGGTCAGTTCCAGGTATTTTTAGCGTTGAATCAAAATGGTTGTACGTCATACTAACCCAAATGAAATTCAGACGTGGTCGAGTTGAGCCCAAAATTAATTTTTCCCTCATCAAAATACCTATCTGCAGTAGAAATTATACTTATGCAATATAACATACTTATAGAATACTTATGCAATAGAACATTCCACGTGAAACATCTCAAAATTCCTCGTCTTGTTGCAACAGGACTTACACATGTAGTTGAAATTAGTTTATTTGCAAAAGGGCATTTTCTGCATTTTTTTAAAAAATCAAACTTCGTTTCTTTGCTTGAATGCACGCTTGCTTACCCACAATGGATCTCAATCTTCTTTTCTCAGGCTGTCTTTACGAATCCATTCATGCGAACTTGGTTGCACTGGTTTGGTTTCATGATAACATTCGTGACTTCATCCATCTTTCGTTGGCTCGCTGGCTTCTTCTTGGAATTTTCATTAATTTTTCTCCATTTATCTTCCATGTGGTTAGAAGACTTTCTTTATGAATAACACATCTCCTTCTCTAGCGTCCTCTGAATATGAGCTTCTTTATTTCCGCATTGAATGCAATTATTAAGCGGACCGGAACCAACGACGAAAACGTATTCGATTGTGTCTCATTTTCGCTAAATTTCTTGAATGCAACTTGTGACTCATAATTTTCCATATGTTGCAAATGATTGTTTGATCCGCTTGTTTGAACAAAGCAGCTGCTGAGAAAAGCTGCATTTTTATGCTGCGCACCAATCAAAGTTGATCTATTTGTTTGTTAATCTTGTACACAAATCATCCAAAAACCATCATCGATTTCTATGGTCTCAACTGAAAAGATAAGCGTCAGCACCCAGTGCTGCGAGCTACGAACATAAAATTGCTGCGGATGAAGACAAATGCGATGTCTTTGCTCTGACGTCAGCTGAGATATAAATCTCATCAGTTATTCAGCTAGATCATAAAAAAATTATAACAGTAAAACCTCTGCATGTAGAATGGCAGCTGTACGGATGCTAGCCATAAGACTATTCATAGCATTTGAGAGCGCGTAAGCGCTCGAAAATAGGTACGCGTTGTCACCCGAAAATCGCATGAACAGTCATTGTCTTGTGTAGCAATATGGACTATCCAATTGACCAATATGACTGTGTGTATTGACTACATAATTGACTAAGCAACCAAATTCATGAAACGACGCATACAAAAATAGGGCATACAGTTCACAGATAGATACTTTTGTGTCATTATTCAAGGGTCTATGCACTACTGTAGTTCATAGATATCTTCACCAGTGAAGCAATGGTTTTCAATCACCAGAATACCTCCAATAGAATTTTCTTTGTTCTATAAATTTAGTTCACATGATCATGGTTTAATAATAATTTTAATTTTATTTCATGTCACGCATATTGAAAAACTAGTGTCCTTTCTCATTCTTTGATAATGCTGCAGCTGAGTCATAACTGAGATTTTCGGTGATCCATAATTTCAAGTAAATTTGAATCAATATGAACGGATCAGCCATTAATTTCTAGACATCCTTCCACGTTTCGTCAGGTAAAGAACTCAAAGAAATCGACAGATTTGGACATCAGCTAACTATGTTAAAAAAACGGTTTTTGAAGCCGGTTTAAAAGAGCTTTGAAGCCGTTTTAAAAGGGCCTTAAAGCGATGTCTTGCAAGAACCCTTTCCTGTAAAACATTTCGGCTAAATTAAAGAATCCTTTAAAAAAAGATTTTGAAAGTGATGCAATTTATCACATTTGAAGTTTTTTTATCTAGCACTTGCATTCTTAGGCTTCATAGCCTGTCTAAGACACACCATAATATTCCCACCCCACCCACGTCCAGGAGAGCAATCTATTTCAAAGCTAGAAATATATCTGTGCTTGTATGAGCTGTATTTCAAACATTTTGCACAATTATAATCTGTATAGGCCCTGTCGTTTGCATTATTTCAAAACGGATATTTCTGGCGGCTTTGATATTTTTGCTTTCTATCCTTCAAAAGTAAAACTTAGTAATTCGTGACAATTAAATTGATTATCTTAGGAAGTTTTCTTTCTCGGGTAGCATTTATGCCTTACTACTTGTACAATCATTGCTAGTAGCCCTAATATGTCACAATTTTGAGATTCAAACGAATCATTTCTAAAGGACTTGTTTCTTTAAATGTTTGATAGAGGTATTATATTATCAACGTTTTGTGAACAAAATTACAAACGTAGGCCTGTCATCAACCATCTACATATCACTACCAACTCAACCGTTTCTCTGAGTAGTGTTATGTCTGTTTACTAAGTGTTTTTTTCACGTCAGGGCCATGTGAAGGTCACATGATGAAATCCACTCTTATTTTAGGTGTTCGACACTCTTGATGGCAACGTATAGCGCACCTACCAAATGCCGCGGAAATATTGGGCCACCAAGGGCCACTAAACCGACGCAAGGGCAACGTCGCCTACCCCAGCTCTTTTTTCTTGGGTACATTCATGAACAACCCTTTTATATTCCAACAACCCTAAGTAAAAGTCTAAGAACCCTGTCTTATGAAGAAGCCGAAAAAACATTCTTTTAACATTCTTTTAAAAAAATATCCTACATGAAACTCTTCTAAAAGTCCAAAAATCCCTAATGCAAAACAAGAACCCATATTGATGTCAAATCCCTTACAAGAAAGAACCCTTATTGTTAAAATGAAGCAGGCTAGTTATTTCTCCGCCCTTTTGCCAAGGAGTTAGAGAGGAAGGAGAGGGCAAAGGAGCTAAAGAAAAGAATTGCCAGCTCGCAAGAAGAATTTTATCGCCGAGATGAAGACGACGTGGCGACTGAAAGCCAGAACAGGTGAGAACAGCCAGAACACATGGGAGCTAATTGGGATGATGCACCCTATCAGGGATGCGGAGTCCTATGATTTTGATAGGACTCCGACTCCGGGTGGCAAGCATATATAGCCTAGCTTTTTGAAAAAACTGGTAACCTACAGCATAGTTCATTATAGGCTTACCTGAACATATTGTTAGTGATCATTGCTGCACCAATTATCAATCGTTTTCGATGAAAGTTTATCAAATGTCGCTTTAAGTTGGATGCATGCGACTCGTCTCCTCCCATCTTGCTGATGTGTGCTTCACATGGTTTTTCTCCACTCTCTACCAGGCAGGAAAATCCCCAAGCTTCTCCAAAAATATGAGTTCACTTTCGATTTCAATATGCGCTTTGCAGGAGCCATCACACACGTTTAACGTGAGGGTAAGAGGTAATGTTCTCAAACAAACAAATGTTTCATTTTTGTCTCTGATGTGACCTTTGGTGCGTAGGTGTGATCGAGGCTAGGAAGGCTTGTCTTCTCTACTAAATCACCGAGTGAAAAGACAATCCTTTTTCACTATTACGGTTCATTCCCTCAATTATTACAAGTTTTGCATGTACTGCTGTCTCTGTACTTTTGTTTGACAGAGAAAGTTGACAGTGACAGCTATGCACAAGAATAGATAATTTGTTTGTGTTTTACTTCGGGTCTAGTTATAGGCCGGAGTCGGAGTCCTATCATTTGATAGGACTCCGGGACTCCGACTCCGCACCCCTGCACATTTGAGGTTTTTTTTATAATTCCATTTTTCAAGGCAAGTACCAAAAGGCCCTCGTGGTAGTTACATCTGTTGATATTTGATGAATTCCATTTTTCTCCGTTTTGGGTGTCGTGCAGCCTAAAGTCCGGTGTCTTAGTTGGTTGAAAAACACTGTGATTGGAATGGTCAGCAGTATGCCTGTCTTATCAACAGTTACTCCGCAAAAGCACGTATGGGGATCAATTGAAACTGTATTTCAACTTTTATATCTTTGTCGTTCTTAGCTATAGCTTAGTCTTTTTATCTTGTACAACTTGAGAATTGTGTCGTAACTCCGAAAAATTGCTTCAAAACTGATGAAATAAATAATTCTATCAAACGTTTTATTTAATAATCAGCAGCAAGGATTACAGCATAATTCACAATTGACACAAAAATCCTTCAAGATGCTGCTTAAGGAAAATTGTGACTTGCTCGTTTGAAAAGTGTCGTGTCCCCCCCCCCCATCCACGCAACGCAAGTCTTTGTCGAGCGCTTCTTCTATGCATTACATTTTCTTTTATGCGATCTGTCAAGCTCCATGGCAGAGGATTTTGTAAATGTTTTCGTTTCCTTCACACTAATTGGAAGCGAGACTGAAATCCCCTTTGCTTTTTCTCTCTTGAAAGTCATTTTTCAATTGTTAATTAACTATGCAAATCTTTTTATCATTCTATTTTTCTCCGGTTTCGCTGTCGTGCAGCTTAAGATCCGGCGAAAAACATCACGACACCGCAGGCCTGATCAGTGATTTGTAATGAACATGATGAAGTTGGCTAATCGACTGTTCTACTTGCAATGCCGTCAACACTCACAATCGGACGGAAAAACATAGCACATTCAATGATTTTTGAGCGATTTTGTAGCGATGTTGACGCATTGGGATACGAAGCAATAACTGAAAAGGTTAGTGATTTTAATTCATGCTGTTGGGTAATATGGTCATCTGAAGAAACACTGGGTCATCGGGCTTATGTTGGCAGGGTGACCGCAACGGACAACTAAAACAATCAGTTTGCGCTTTGGATGACAATGTTATCATCGACAAAAAACATTTTAATAAAAACTGTAAACTATCTGCCGCAGAGAATTCCGGTTTTTTACATTTCTCAATCGATCGACACATTCGCATAATAATTCTTCAAATGACTTTTCTTACATTTGCAGTGGATTTTTCAGAATGGCATAAGTGTTGCATTGGTTACATTTTGAGGTCAAGGCTCTGGGAAAATACATTTGCCAAATTATGTCGACTGAATACAGTGAACTTCGGGTAAGATGGACCACTTTTTCCAAGCCTTCGTGAGCACTGCATTATATAATATTTGTCAGACTTTTCTTTGAAGTCAAGCAATGAACATGCATTTCTCTATGGAGGATAAATGGAAATGCTTTGTCATTTTTCTGCAAAATTTCGAAAATTATTAGTTTGCTCCATCATGCTCTTGCTATGGGTGAAATGGGATGCAATTTGTACAGCTCTCTCGTAACTAGGAGCTCTAAATTCAACCTAACTTATTAATTTAGCTACCCATTAACTTATTCAACCCTAAACATCCTATCATGGAGTAAGTATATTAGGTAGAGTGGTAACTCCACATTTATTAAATCCCCAATGTGTATACACTTTCGATTTTATTAAATGAACTCAAGGGAGATACAGGTGGTATTGTCATCAAATGTGAGATATGCAAACTTTTGCAGCTTTGAAGAAATTACCACGGATTTGAATGAACATGGTAGTGATGCAGAAGGAATGATGGCATTTTACAGATCGTCCGTGTCATGACAGCTTTGGAGATTTAATGTTTGTCAAAATAACAACCCGATGACCTGCTGCTATTTGCTTTATTGCTTAACCTCAAGAGAATCTTCTTAAGCGAGATCATATAATAAGCAACCTGCCATTGGTAGAGCAAAATAACAGATTCAAGGACAATGATTTCAATCAATTTTGAAAGATATAATTGGGTCCACATCACTATTCAGATTCAAGAAATGAAACATGAATTTAGTGAATCATAAAATCATGCCGATGAAACAAAACTTGAAGTTTCAGCCAAGAAAGTAAAATAGGATCTCGACTTTTCCATGAGGACTTCCATTATAATGCGACTGATGAAATTCCTTTGCAAATTAGCTTAATGTCCGCTTATTTAGGATACTTACTAGCAAATATTCATTCACTTGGAAATCCAACTTTCTTTATACTACTTATAGGAAGACGTCTTCTCGGTAGTGTATAAATTGGCAAAATTTTGACTTTTTCAAAAGTCCTCAAATAATTTTTCGGACCACGGGAACGCAATCTCCGAAAATAACTCAATCTTTTCATATAAAAATTTTCACTGTATACAAATGTTTTTTTTTTGAGTCGACATGTTCCGTTCGCTTCCTTGAGTTCGTTATTCCTACAGTGTACTGCACAAATTTGCCCGCTGCCAAATGCAACCGCACGATAAGTGCAAGTACATGTAAGTATTGTCAATTGTAGTGCCCAAGACGCATTGCTCATTTGCTGCGGTAGACTATTTCCAGCACAATGCACGTCCCTTCATGACATTTACATTAATACTTTGTGCATAGGAAGAAACTTAAATCAATGAAGGAAATAACCGTTCCTTCAGCAAACTCTGCCCTCTAATATTGAACACAACATAATAATAACATGCAAGCAATTGTGATATCGTATGTTTGTTAGTGACAACAGTCGCACGATTGCTGAGTTTAGTGTGAATACATTGTACAAATATGATAAAGCACTCTTCTGTTGCAAGTTATAAGTCTACCAGCAGCAATCTTTATGAAGAGATTTGTTGATAATGTGCATCCCCAATCATCACGTATTTTTTCACATAGCATGTTTACATTGGAGCTTATGATGGTTGAAATGCGGCAGTCAGTGAAACAATCATTGAAACAATATACAGCCTAGTTATTTCATCCACGCAGTTACCAACTTTAAAGGCCTACACTGGAACAGTCAGGACAAACAAATGGGAACTCATCTTCGTCACTTCCATGACTGAAACCAACACAATCTAGTCAATTGTGCATATCCAATTAGTAATCACATGCTATAGACTGTCTCATAGGCCTATCTAACTTTTCATCTTCCTCACAAATTTTGCAATACCACGATTTATTGCCAGCTTGCTCATCTCTTCTACAACTAAGCTTAGGCCTACTGTTTTGCTTATTAGATAGAACAGGTGTTTGCTTAAAGCGCTTTTTATCAGTAAAATGTTCTTTTGTAAGTACATGTAGTTCTGCTATCTACGTAAGACTACGCTTACGTTTACGTGGATCTGACATTCGTTTGATTTTCGGAGTACTGATTATTCTGTGACAGGCCCGGGCCTTAGAGGATGCGCCAGAGATAAGTTTTCATGTTAAGAGCTCATCAACACCAATAATTAGTGTCATGAAATCCTTGAACAAATGAAGAACAATAAATATTAGATCAAAGAAGAAATTTGAATGCACTTTTTTGAGATGCTGTAGAATCTGATCCACTAGACTATAATCGATAAAACTTCTGACGCTTTTTTAAAATTAGATATATTTTCATTTCTTTTTGTTGCTCTTAAATTCGTTAAGCAGTTTCCGAGATCTGGCAAGTGGGCCTTATTCACCTAACCCACCTTATTTGCTAGCGAAGTAGTGCTCAAATATGAAAATCCCTCAATTTACAAATCGCAATTTTTCAGTAAGAAGACATGTGAGCATGATAATGAATCAGACATGGGAAGAATGAGCATTTTCTCAGCTCTCTTTTGACATGCTGTTCATCAAAATCTGTGAACTAATAAAGAATTGGTGATGTCGAGAAGCTATCATAAAATCTTGACACTTTTAACTGAAAATGTTATATTCTCACTTTTTCATCAAAAATGTTGATGTTTGGTATTTTCAGAATCCTTGCGATGCAAGGAACGCGAATATGTAAGTTTTATTCATATAAGTTCAATAGTTCTCTTTCAAACTTCTTCAATATTCTTCTTATTCCGCAAAAGTAAACAAACACATTGTAAGGTGAACGAAGGTTCAAAACAAGACAATTAGCTAATCCATGTCTTTGTTCTTTCATAGCAGCTGCCGATTGTTTACCTTCATTCTTAGTGTACTTTTGCGGAAATGGGAAAAAATATAGAAGAAGTTTGAAAAAGAACTATAAGGCTTACATCAACACAACTTGCATATTCGTACTCCTCATATTGCAAGGATTCTGAAGATACCAAACATGAACATCATTTTTGATGAAAAGTGATGATATAACATTTTCAACCATTTTCATGACTTTGTGCTAACTTCTCGATATCACTAAATTTTCATTAATTCACCAATTTTGATAAATAGTATGTCATTTGGTTATGTCGACTCAAACATAGAGTAAGGATATATAGGTAGAGTGTCGACTCAAAACAGTATCTGCATGCAGTGAAAATTTTTATATCAAAACATTCAGTTTTTTTGTGGAGATTACGTTCCCGTGGTCCAAAAAATTATTTGAGCACTTTTGAAAATAATCAAAATTTGACAATTTATATACTACTGAGATGACTCTTTTATATAAGTAGTATGAAACAAGTTGGATATCAAAAGGAATGAATATTTGATGATAAGCATCCTAACTAAGCGGAAATCAAACTGATTATCAAGGGAATTTCATGAATTGTATTATAATGGAAGTCTTCAAGAAAAAGTCGCGATATTATTCGTGCTTTCTTGGCTGGAATTTCGAGTTTTTAATTCAATTTTCACCGACATGATTTCATGATTCGATCAATAAATTCATGCTTCATTTCTGGACTATGAATAGTGATGTGGACCAAAGTTAAATCATATGTTAGTTTCAAAGTTAAATGAAGTCATTGTCTTTGATTATGTGATTTCGCTCAGCCAGTTGCAGGTTGCCTGTGATATGATCAAGCTTAAGAAAATACCCTTGAGGTTGAGCATGAAAGTAATAGGAACCCATCGAATTGCTAATTTAACAAACATTAAATCTCCAAGGCTGTCATTATAATATGTGAAATACCATCATTCCTTCTGCATTACAATCATGATCATTCACTTACGTTGTAATTTCTTCAAAATTGCATAAATGTGCATATCTCACATTTGGAAACAATTCCGAGTGTATTTCCCTTGAGTTCATTTAATAAAATCGAAAGTGTATACACATTGGGGATTTAATAAATGCGGAGTTACCACTCTACCTAATATTCCTACTCTATGGACTCAAAGGTGGAAAAATCTGCATCGTCAATCGCGCAGATGCGGATGCAGAATTTTGGTATCTATTTTGGCGAATAGAAGTTTTTAAATGTTACTTAATCAACAAATTGAACGATCCACATTTTGATTTCTAAATAACTAGTAAAAATGAGAGAGGTGCAGTACCGTCTTCATCTCATCCTCAAGTCGATTATAAAATCGTGCGGAATTTATACATAATGAAATAATGCAAGTTCAAACAAGTCCTACGAATATATTTACACACACGAGCAAGCTCGAGTTAGACTAAGTTTCAAACAACTTCCATATCAATACAGTTTCTGGCACAAAATTAGATTCATCTGCGCGCTTCGGTTTCCTAGAAAGGAAGGGTGATATGTAGTCTTAACATCGAAATGGCACATCACAGAATTAGACAACTTGCTCCTTCTCGAATGGATAATTCGTGGATCGCTTGCTATTGGAAATGGCAAACAATAAGCTGTCAGCAGAGGACATCTGAGCCAGTGAGAGATGCGTCCGTGATGTGATATCACTTCGCACACACCAAAAACACACATCGATGCCTCCTGGCTTTGATTCAATGTATGCACTATACAGTGAGCAATGCCGAGGAGAGGATGTGAAATCATCAAGTGAACTAATTTTCGTACGCCTCATACTTTCTTGAACAATGATCGGAATGGTCAACATTATAGAGCAAACTTGTGCGCTGATAATATATGAATTATATAATATATAATATATTAATTATATATATAATAATAATAATAATAATAATGGCGTATATTTCGAAATACAATGAAAATCATACATGCAAGATACAAGCAACACAAGTAATGAACGAACTGGTACGTAAGTTAACACATAAGGAATTAGAAGTGACGAGCGCTAATCTCTTCATTCATGAGAACAGTTGTAGAAGGGAAGAAGGACATTCTATACTTCGCAGTTCGACAGAAAGGGACACGAAAATGGGAAGAGTACCTCAGTTTTCCGGGAATATATCTGTGTAGAGCATGACAGCTATCTGAAGCAACTTTTTTGAAAAGTTTCTTACTCAGATTTATTCTTCTGTTGGTCAAATTATCATTATCATGCATCCGGGTACCACAAATAAGCCTGTAAGCACGATTTTCCACCCTTTGAATTTTCCGGGACAAACCAATAGGCAAGGCCACAAAGACAGGAGCAGCGTACTCTAAGACTGAGCGAATCAGTGCATTATAGATCTTAAGAAGATCGTCGGTATTTGCAAAGTATTTCAGCTTTCTGAGGACATAAAAACGACGATTACTCTTCTTAACAACATCACGGATATGGTCGTCCCACGTAAGTCTGTTGTTAACAGTAACACCAAGAATAGTGACCTTACTCACAATTGGAATCGGCAACTTCAATTGTCCACAACTTTTCTTGCAACATATCAAAGCCTTTGATTTGCTTCTATTCAAGTAGAGCTTATTTTCCTCACACCATTTTTCGATACCCTCAATCTCGCTCAAAATGGCAGATTCACTGCTACTTGATCTCGATAACGGTAAGATCAGATTAATGTCATCAGCATACTGAACAGCGTATGCATCAATGCCAGTAACCGAGAAATCACCAACAAACAAAGAAAACAGAGCTGGTCCCAACACTGATCCCTGCGGTATTCCTTTTTCCATAGCGAAAGGTTGAGAAAGAGATCCATTTATCCTCACTCGACAAGTACGGTCACGTAGATAGCTTTCCAACCATTTTATGCAACCAGGTGGAAAAGACAGCGATTGAAGCTTACGAATCAGGAGAGAGTGGTTTACACAATCAAATGCCGATGACAAGTCAAATGAAATGAGAGCAGCACCATTGGACATAGGGTTATCATATTCAAGTAGGCATCTTTCTATGATGTCAATAAGAGCAGTGTTCGTCGAGTGGCCTGGACGAAATCCATGTTGCGTTTTGCCATAAGCCGCCACAAATGAGCTCCACATTCTCTTCAGAACAATCTTCTCCAATATCTTAGCTGGGACAGGTAAAATACTTATTGGGCGGAATCTGTCAATAGATGGAGGGGTAGTTTTTGGGACCGGGGAGATAATTGCATTTTTCCACATTATCGGAAAACATCTTTGCTTTATAGAGGCCATAAATAGTCTTCGTAATGGAACTGTAAGGAAATCAGCTAATTCTTGGTACACTTTAGTGGGTATGCCATCGATGCCCGTGGACTTCTTTGTTGATAGCCCCAGTAATAGAGTATATATCTCCTGGTCTGAAATGTCAATAATCCATCCATCAAAAGCATCGTCAGGTTCAACTGTATCATAAATCTGTCCAAAATCAGTGTCACAAAAAGCATCAGTTAAACGATTAGCAAAAAGCTGAGCACAAGCTGCAGCACCACCAACTGAAGAAGTCAAATCTTCCCAAGTCTGTCGCTGACCTCCACCAGTAACCGCATCAACCAACTTCCATATACCTTTTGGAGAATTCTGTAGCTTGTTTACATATTGCCTTTTCGCTTTCATAACTTCCGCTTTAACCTTTGCTTGTAATACCTTGTACATTTTCCAGTCTTTATTTCTGTAGGCATCCCAACGATCTTGAATCAAACTTTTAGTTAATGGCGTGATCCAGTCTTTATCTTTGCTTGTTATAATAACCTGCTTTCGGGGAATGCATGTCAGAATGATTTCACTCAGCGTAGAATTAAATGTACTGATCTGTTCGTCAATATTTGCATTAGGGGGAAGCAATATATCCCAATCAATGTTTCTCAACTTCTTACTACATAACACCAAGTTCGATTTTCTGTAATCAAATATAGTATGATGCTTAACAGAGGATTGAGGTTGCACTGAGTCAGAAACTGGCGTAACATACAGCGACAAATGATCTGAGTTCCCGATCGGTGCATTGTAGACCATGTTATCCGCCAAATAAATCTTTGACATTGATTCTGAGACGAGAAAATGGTCCAACACATTCGATCCTCTAGTAGGTTGATTCACAAGATCAATTAGAATAAAGTCACTACAAAGATTCTCATATCTAAATTGATTAAAGTCACCGAGGATGATAAGGTTGTAGTTTGGTTTCAGAGAGCAGACATGATCGAGAAGATAAGTCATTTGGCTATGCACTTCACGCAATACTGATTGAGAGAGACCCGGGGGAATGTACAAGCACAAAACATAACTTTCACAGCAGGGAACATCAAGTAGCAATAATTCGGAAAAGTTGATGTTAATACCAGGACAATTTACCACTCTGAAGGAAATATCAGATCTCACATATATCGCGACACCGCCGCCTCTTCGTGTAGAACGATCAGATCTAACCACATTGAATCCTGGAATACTAATAGACGAAGAGGATATATCTTCGTTCAACCATGTTTCCGTCAAACATGCCAAATCAGGCTGAATAGACATGATTGTAGAGGCGAATTCATCAAATTTGCCCAACAAAGATCGAATATTGGTAAGAAAGAGCTTTGGATAAAATTTGATATGCCGAGATAAAACTACATTCGAAAATTTGCTCCAGCCCCCGGAACATTAGCAACCACAGCACCTGATCGGATCGTTACACTTTCACCATTATTTCTACGTATTCTTAATTCTTCTCTCAATGTTCTCTGATGTTGTAATTGCTGCCTCGTTAAATCTGGGTTGATGTAAACATTTTTGTAAACATCATACTGCCGAAGTTGCCTTGACTTGCCCACTAACTCGGATCGTGTCTTCTTGTTGTTACATTTCACTTTCAAAAGACGCGGGCGATCACCTGAAGGCTTCTTGCCAATGCGAAAAGCTTCTGAGATACCGTCACATTCAACATCTAAGGTCTGAAAAATTTGCTCAACCTTTTCGATATCTGTACGCCTCCGATCAACAGCTGATCCTTCAGATTCCTCAGAGAGTCCTGAAATCACTACATGTTTGCGCTTTAGATGCCTCAGCTCAAACTCTTGCAACATAGAGACCTCCATTTGCTTCATGAATTCCCCCTCATTATAACGGTGCCCATCAAATAAAGCTCGCAACTCAGCAACATCATGCTTACTATGATTATATAATATAATATATAATATATTAATTATATATATAATATATTAATATAATATATAATTAGATTATATAATTATATAATATCTGAATTCTTCGAATCCGAAGGAATTTTGGCAATCGAAGCACTTTGCTTGAACTCACATTGATCCGCAAGCGACGCCACGACTTCTTTCCTATCTCTGTAAGGTATTAGGAATTTCTTTTTGGTCATTTAATAGGTTCCTGTATGTGCCGTCAATTTCGTATTAATCACACTTCTAGCAAACCGAAGCAAATAAACAAAATATTTAATTCTGTGGTTTCTGGAGTGCACGTATCCTATATATATTAAATGTAGATAAACTGCACTGTGACACAAACATAGATGGCTAAAGTATATGGATGTGACACTAGCGAAAATCGCAACTTCGTGAGGCCAACAGTAGGCCGAAGAAATTTCAATGCGATATGCACGTTCAGGGTATCATTTGAAAGTTTCTAGCACGGAGATTACAAAAAAGCAATATCAAATTCGTACAATTCATCGAAAAATGATTAGGGTAAAATGGGATGATATGGACACTTTTTGCTTAGGGTCTAAATTCTGAGTAATAAGCGGACGAATGTATACATTTAATACGCTAAATTGTAGCTTAGGGCACTGACTTTCTATAACATTATGTCTCAAGGGAATGAAAATCCATTATGATATTTATATATAGCATCGCGTAAGGGATACAAATTTCAAGGAAAAAAAGGAGTCGGGGTGATATGGACACCAACGAGTAATTCTTTATTCAACATAACAATCTAAAAAAACAAAGTAGTCTATTAAAGGTGAGACAAAACCAGTCTACCTAGAAGGCTCACATAAACTTTACAGTGCATTTATAGCAATAGAAAGTGCCGAAACAGGATTCACAACACCACTTTTTGCAAGATTCGCATTTCATCCAATCTTCTGTCGTTTCTTCCCAAGCTGCGTCGCAGCAGCAACATTGGTGTTCCTTGTTATCAAGTTTTCTTTTCGTTTGCTTTGTAGAATCCTTTTTTGGAGATTTTGGCGTTGAGGGCTGCAAAATACTGTCTTTGATATCTCTGGATGTGCATGGCGATTGTTGTCCGTCGTTTATCAAACGGCGCGATGGCTTCTTCTTTTGATCAAATCGCATTCGAACTATAAGTTTTTTCTCCCTAATTTCTGGAGACGTGATGTGAATCTTATGGACTTTAGTATGTGTAGGATTCAAAGTTTTCTTAGGGCTGCAAATTATAGATACCTTCAGAATTATTATCTTGAACATCACAAGGCTTGACTGAATCAATTTCCATCTTACTTTCAACTTCTGAAAGGAATGACTTTGAAACGGAGAGCTCATGATCACTGATTGTATTTTGCAATGGATATATTCCGCAATGGGCAAATGCGTCAACAACAAGACCTCTTTTCTTCTCAATTTCTTTGAAAACAGCACAAAAAAGCTAAGCGAAATCTTCGGTCGTAATCGCGGAGACTCCGCTCTCGTTTAGAAAATTTTCAAGGGCCTTGCACCACGCGCGTTTGAGGACTGCATTAAAATGCGTGTCAAGCGGTTGTAATCTATGGCTTGAATGAAGTGGTATGCAAACTAACTCAATGTCATGATTAATACAGAAATCAATAGCTTCGATGGAAACATGTAAAGCATGTCCGTCCAGAAGTAAAACACACTTCTTGCATGGAATTTTCGTCCTGTGTCTATCAAAATGATTCAGATATCGAACAAAAGTTTCTGAATCATTATAACCAGACTTCGTGGAGGCGACGCCGATATTATGAGTTTCGTAGATGTTTCGTACAGTCATCTTGACATTGCCCCCTTTGCAAATGACGAAAGGTGGCAGAATATCTCCCGATGCAGAAACAGTCGGTATGATTGTTGTTAATGTTCCTCGCTCACCTGTGCGAACAGCCTGCACACTTCGAGCTCCTTTCTGTGCAATCACTTTGCTGGGATTATTAGGCACTGTGGATATCCCTGTCTCATCTGTGTTGTAGACAAGCTGAGGAAAGTCTCTCAAATTGAAAAGATCAAACAGTTCTCTTAAACCATTGAAATAACTATCAACTCTTTCCTTGTTAAAGGCCTGCGCACGCGCAGCAGAGAGTCCTTCAGGTTTTCGTAACGAAAGATCTGGATTTCGTTTGCGGAACTGATGCCCGCTTGTACTTCTGCCAATTATTTGGAACACTGGAATTCAATTTTCTGCGACGATCAAGTGTATGTGCGTATTCATAAGCCGCGAATCGAATGTTAGAAATAGTCATAGGAAATCCACGCTCAGCTGCATACAGAATGCGTTTACACAAATTCTTTTCTTGTTGATAAGTGAAAATAGTTTTCCCACCTGGGCGTATAGTTTCGTTTTTCACATGTCGACGGAGAGTATTTCGAGGAACGCTGAAACGATGAGCAGCCGTTGAAAGAGGTGTACCCTGTTTTACGAGACAGATCGCATTTAACATGCTATCGTTGCTGTAGTTAAGACGAGCGTTTTTTGATTTATAGGTTCTAGGCATTGCAAATTAGATGCAGCAATTAGTCACAGTAACTGTGAATGAACTACAGTCCGTTTCATAAAAAGTGGATCATCCTAAAATTTGACTAAATAAAACATAAGTATGATACAGAAAGCATTTTTCATGGTATTTCATGTCCCTAATATATTTAAATGTCCTTATATAATCTGATAAGCTATGATACAGTAACGGTTCTTAAGAAGCTAATATTTTGTGGCCCTAGCCTTATTGTCAATGACATTACCAATTCGTCTAGGCATTGATTCGATGATATCGTTGATTTTTGACTGATCTAACTTTTTCCACTCTCTTTTTAACAGTGACGTAAGTTGTGATACGCCATCTGTAGGTAGCAGTGAACGACGAACGTTACGTTTTAGAATACTCCATACATTTTCTATGGGATTCAGATCAGGAGAACGAGCTGGCCAAGATAATGTCCTAAGTACTAATTGAGACTTGCATAAGTTGACTCTACTACTCCTGTGACACGTAGCATTATCATCCATAAATAACCAAGTCGATGGATCAGCAAGTTGATCTGTCAATTGGCCAATGTTCATTCGTAAAACATTCACATAGCATTCAGAATTCATGATTCCTTGCTGTATGTGAAGTTCAGAGCGGCCATTGGTCCAAATGCCAGCCCAAATTAGTAGAGTCGCACCACCTTGTACCTGGGACGATGTAAATGTCTCGGAATTTCCTGATCAGATTTTATCCATAATCTCAATCGACCATCACTATCCTTCAGACGGACTGATGCCTCATCAGACCAGACAACCCGATCCCATTGATTTCGCCTGTGACAATGACTCATTGCCCATCTGAGACGTCTTTTTGTATGCTGATCTGATAATTCGATCTGAGAGGGCCTCTTACAGCTCTTGAAATTCGACTCAATAAGTCTTCTACGAATAGTGGACTTAGAAATAGACGAGTCTGGTGCAGCCATCTCAGTTAACGAGAGACTTGGATCAACTTTAACAAATCTCAAAATTAGGCGGCCTCTACGTTTGGATGTTATGCGTGGACGGCCAGAGCCTTCTTTACGACAGAGTCGAAAATCATCATTATGCCATCGATGCACATTTGTGTAAGGGACATTTAGTCACTTGCTTGTAGCTCGCAAAGAAAACCCTAGTTCTAGCAAGGCTGACACTTTGCCTTTTGTGAATGCGATCTCGTTATTGTTCATTTGTGCTTTGTATTGTTTTCAACCGGTAAGAGATAGATTTCTAGCTGAAGGCAATCAGGAGTGCTGCCAACACCACCGCAACGAAGTCAGGCAGCTATGGAACATGAAGTCCAGTTAATCACATGTAGCAGTTACATTATTGTTGATGAATAATGGTGCTATACTGGCTCTGATTGACCGATTTTCTTTATTTTTGTTTTGCTTGATAGCTTTTGGCTTGTAGAACAACATATTACATAACAAAGGAAACAAATGTAATTTTATAAGAGTGAGGTATGATTTTGTGTAGCATTGCTAAATGAAGATCAAATTATCTTCTACTTTTTTATCTATAACAGGAAAACAACTCAATATTCATGCTTGAAATTTTCAACAATGATATTAGTAAGCACAACTGACATATCTTCCAAATTTCAGAGAAATTCGTTCAAGTTTGGCGGAGTTAGACAAAGTTGAAGTTAAGGCGATGTTTAAGGGTGATCCATTTTTTATGAAACAATCTGTAATATGAATTTGAGTTGAAGCGATGACAATGATAGAATCATAGAATTCAATTTTATTATCGCATAGGCAGCAAAAGTTTCATCACGTTATCAGCCAATCGTATCGGGGTGATATGGACACGTGCGCCTGGCAGTCTATGATAAATCAGTAAGCTATGCAGTCAACTTCGGTGACGCGCTCTCGACTTGCATAGATAGCGTCGATCATATTTCACCAAATCAATATTTACAGCGCTAAATCAAGTTATTATTACATTGACATATTCAAAATTCCTTGTACGGCTGTCTAAAGTGTTCGATTATCTTTATGAACTCATTGTCAATCATGTAAAAGAAAATTGGTTACTAACTCTGTTTCAACTATCTACTTTAGGTATTCAAAATATGGATATCGAAGATGTCCATATCACCCCTGCTTCAAAAACAGTTTCGATTCTCTTCTTATATTATTTACTGTGTAGACAGTAAGTACTGTTAGAGACAATGTAGAACGTTTTCAAGGTCAGTACACATTTGAAACAACGCTTTCCGTTCATACGAGTATGTGATGATCACGCTACAAAAGCTCAAAGTAGGAATTATGTCTTGAATATTAACTTGATCATGTTGACAGCACTAACCGTCATATCAGGAAAATTGTAGTGGTCAGGTGCTCATAGTTGGTGCTTATTTATCATGCATCACACAATCCATGCGTACAAGAGGTTACATGCACCACCAAAAATGCAAAAATACTCTTCGAAATTCATACCTATGATAAGCAAACTTCATCAATGAAGCTAAAGCGATCAGATAGTTTGGCTTATTAGAGGGTTTGCAGCACTTCTCTTTGGGCGACTTTGTATCAATTATGTGATTCTACAATGTCGCTGTTGTACCTGCTTGGTCAGATAATTTCTTCCTATTCTCTTGATTTTAATTTTATGGAGTTTATGTGTATCAAATTGAATTGATTTTTTGCGAATTTGTGTTAATCATTTATTAATTTAATTAGTAATTAACTTTATTGCACATGTTGTTTGGATTGATAGGCTTACTGCATTATATTCTTCTCGTCAAGAGCTATTAGTCAAACCGTTAGCCGGTAACTCGGCACGATCTGTACATTACTTGCCGTGAAGCTTTTTTCATCGAATTTGCGTTCTTTGTGGGCGGCTATCAGTTTTGTTTGAGTTAGTTCGAAACAACAGCATGAAATCCAGTTTGAGTAACCATGAACTTTTTTGATAGCATTGTTAATTTTAGTTAATGCATGTATTTTGATAATGACAGTTGAACAGAGCATGTTTTGTGCTTTATCACTAATTCGAATAGTTAGTTCGTAGTTTGTAAAAAGTCTGATTTTGTAGCATGCCATCCAATTGAGATCACCTCTCATTTAGTTTACCAAATGGTCACAGAATTAGACCGGTCATCTCTTCTTCTGTTTGACGAGAAAGGAAGCATTGGAACATGTAGTGTAAATGAAATGGAACAATCTGCTGACATAACACCATAGAAATGGAACAATGAGCAGCCAGTTCAACATTAAACACGCCAAATTGTGCAAAGTTTCAGTGACTGTTATCAACCGGATCACACAGCAAAGAGACACAGACGATGTCAAGTTCTACAGAGAAGTTTGTGAACGCTTTTTCGTGCGGCTACCACCTTTTTAATGATGATCGAAAGACCAACATTATCGAGAAAATTTTTGCGCAATGATCTGAATTCTTCGAATCTGAAGGAATCGCGGCGATCGGGGCATTTTGAAGGAATTTACAGCAATCCGCAAGCGCCGCACGACTTATTTTCCTATCTCTGTAAGGCATTGAACATTTCTTTTTGACGACTTAGTAAGTTCCTGCATGTGTCACCGTTTCGAAGCAGTTTGCACTTCTAGCAAAGTGACAGGCTTAAACAGTTTAATTCTGTGGTTGGTTTCATGAATTCGTTAATTTGTGTTCAGAACAAAGCTTCAAAATGAGATAAAGTTAGATCGATCAATCGGAAACCAACTCTGCCAGAAGCAAATTAAGTGGCAGAATATGTCTTGTCGAGTGTCGATTTGATCCAATAATGGATTACAGAGTTCAACAACCGACACATGTTTCCATAGACGGAGCGGTTGTAGAGGATCATAGAGGCAAAAATCATTTTAATCTCACTCTTGAGCTGTCAATGACTTCTTGGCTTCATGACAATGATTCATCGAATCCCAAAAGTATAAAACTATTTTGTTTCCTTGCGTTTCTCCCCCTTCCGATTAGGGAAAATACCAATCCAAAAAATGAGCAGCTTGCAGGCAACTTGTGGTTGCTAACTTCCAACCTTACCTCAATGGAAACTTAAATTTAGTAATTCAAGAGGAAATCTTTCTGGATTTTCAAAGATAAGGCTCATTCACTTCTTCTTGTCAGTCTGTCAATGCGCAGCTAGTGTTTTAATTGATAATGGCGGAATATCTGTCACATAAATTTTATAATCTCTCTCTCTCTCTCAAAATTCAAAACTCATGGAAATTCAACTTTATTTCCTAAATAAGTACTGAAAAAGACACAAGTAAATAGTCAACATACATACATGCAGATATTACAAAATGATGACTGGCAAGTGTCCGGCATGTCAGTAAGTTCACTGTTGTCTTGAGAGGCATGTCAACCGTGTACAGTTCAACCATGCGAGTGTCAAATTCGCTACTACCTGTGCATTTAACCGAAAAACAATAATTAATGGCATTAGCATTACTGCAGTTTGCACATGCATGTGTCTTTAGATGGGTACTTAATTACAGTGAGTTACCTCGTATGTGATCTTTTATTCTTTGATGTAATCTGCGTTTTGCTTGTCCTAAGCGTTTGGTATCAGGATTAACCCAATATTCAAATTTATGCACAACGCATGATCGAATCAACCTACTTGCTTCATCTTTCAAACTTAAGTACTGTTTTCAAGTGTTGAATATCATCTTTACATTATGGTCCGATTTTCCAAATAATTCAACAAGTTTTGTCGGAATTTGATGGATGTCATACCTACAAACGGAAGTATCAAAAGCTTGGTATCGTCCCATTCATCTTTCTTCGTTGCTTTTTTATCAGTGCTGTATTTTATTTCCAGGAACCTCTTTATCAACGATTTGATGAATTCAATGGGATAGGAGTTGCTTAATAGATTTTTTGCAATATTATTCATCTCTATGTCAAACAGCTTCAGCTTGAGCATGCATGATGCGCTTTATGCAGTATACATGTACATATCACAGGGATACGTTTCCATAGGATAGGGCAGGTAGCATTATTATTCAGACCTGTGTATGTGCTTTCATTAAAAATCGATGTGTCTGGACCATTACTCTTGTCAATTTCAAAATTCAAAAATGAAATTATACTTTTCTACTGCACACTTTTAACTTGGATGCTTTGAATTCAAAAAAGAATAGAAGTCATCTATATTGTCAATATTATCAAAAACAACTAGTAAGTCATCGATTTACCGTCTGTAAAGCTTAGGTGCTGTTGAATCTTAGTTTTTCACTCACTTTAAACACAAAACTGGCAAATCGCCCAGGTTAACGAGCCTGCAATCATAAAGTAGGTATATTAGGTAGTGGTAACTCCGCATTTATTAAATCCCCAATGTGTATACACTTTCGATTTTATTAAATGAACTCAAGGGAGATGAAGGTGGTGATGTCACCAAAATATGAGATATGCATATTTTTGCAGTTTTGCATAAATTACAACGTAATTGAGTGATCATGATTGTAATACAGAAGGAATGATGGTATTTCACAGATTATCATGACAGCCTTGGAGATTTAGTGTTTGTTGAATGACAAATTTGATGGGTTCCTATTACTTTCATGGTCAACCTCAAGAGTATTTTCTTAAGCTTGATTATGTCATAGGCAACCTGCCATTGGCACAGCAAAATCACATAGTCAAAGACAATGATTTCAATTAACTTTGAAAGATGCAAATGCGTCCACATCACTATTCAGATTCAAGAAATGAAACATGAATTTAGTGATCGAATCATGCCGGTGAAAATTGAATTGAAACCTTGAAATTTCAGCCAACAAAGCACGAATAATATCGCGACTTTTTCTTGAAGACTTTCATTATAATACAATTAATGAAATTCCCTTGATAATCAGTTTGATTGCCGTTTAGTTAGGATGCTTTTCAGCAAATATTCATTCCTTTTGATATCCAACTTCCTTCGTACTACTTATCTAAAAGAGTCATCTCGGTAGTATATAAATTGGCAAATTTTGACTTTTTTCAAAAGTGCTCAAATAATCTTTTGGACCACGGGAACGTAATCTCCGCAAAAAACTGAATCTTTTGACATAAAAATTTCACTGTATACAGATACTTTTTTTGAGTCGACACTCTACCTATGTATACCTACTCTATGCCTGCAATCATTAGTAATCCTGTTTTCAAAAAGTATTATCCATCGGAACATGGAAAATATGAGGGGCCCCGGTCCTACGACACTAAAGATCGACCGGTCTTGATCGGTTTAACGTGAGGTCTGCCGTTGTCGCAAAGGAGAATCACACGTTCAACAAGAGGATCTCGTCGTCTTCTCAAATGTGGGCGGAGTTTCTCGCGGACAATCTACCCGTTCACAGCGGTGCCATGGGGAACCGGTCAATCGAGGATGACTCCACATCAATAGAAGAATAACGCGTGGAGTTCCTTCAAACCACTGTCATCGCCTTCATCGGACGTCCTTCTTCAGGAAGTGGCCACTCAGCTGACTGGCGATTGAGTTCCGGCTCCCAATAATGCGTCAAAGACTCATCTGGTGCAACGATCCGATTCAGAAATGATGGATCACTTTTTGAATCGCTGGAGATGTTATGAGGACACCAGCACACTGTTGACCTTTTGTTCTTCAGTCAGAACATGAGAAATCCATCGCGAGCAATGTTTCTTCATCCCCAAGTTCTCGGTGACAGTTTGCCATACTGTTCCATGGCTGATGTTAAGCTCTGTAGTCATTTGATCCACCGCTCTCCTGCGATCCTGCTGACTAAGAGCTTGAACCTCGTCAATGTTCTCTTCAGTGGAAGCTGAAACAGGGCGGCCAGCTCTTTGCAGATCAGCTTAAAGATCAGCCTGTTCTGCCGTCTTGAAACTCGCACACCCACTTCCTCACTGTTTGGATTGAAGGAGAACATTCCTCCCCCATGACATTCAACATGTGAGTGTGGATATCAGTTGGAGGAGGTCGCAATGCAGTCAGAAACCTTGCGTCAAATCGAACATGAAAGTCGAATATGACTGAGAAGAAGTCAGAAATCGATCGGGTGTCAATAGTAAGAATCAGATGGAAACTCGCGCAGAGTGGAATAATAAGAATTCACCTAGGAATCATTTTATTGCAAACTATAGTGCCTATAAAATTGTGCATTATAAGACAGTATAGGGCGAACAAATCTCTCCAAATGTACACCTAGTAGAGCACACTTTAACTTCATGCCATTGAAACCGAAGCTTTAGCTAAATTGAAAATTCAACCCGAAATATGCAAACGGCATATTAATGACATCCTAATAGGGCCAAGATCATATGACGTAGGCTCATTTAATGAAATATTGATTGCCTTCAATTCAGTAAATAAGAATATTAAGTTTATACTAGAAACGCCTGAGCCTGTAGAATGGTTGCCATTTTTAGATACAAAAATAAAAAATTTCAAACAACAAAGTCATAAACAGCTGGTTTCATAACGCTGAACATTCGAACATTACTTTACGCAAGGATGCTTTTTTGCCATGGCACGTAAAACAAAATTTCATAAGCAATATGATTCAGCCAATTGCCAAACGCTGCAATGACGATTTCAGAAAACAAGAAAGTATTACCGAATTCCAGAGGCTTCTAATCGATAATGGTTATAATCAGTGGCGTCGCGTGTTCCCTGACTGTTATGTTTTACATCAAGAACAAGACGTGCGTGCTGCTCGTAGTGTAGCAAAATGTATTCTGCCCAGTCTGTCTCAGGAGAGACTCCTAGGATCCTGGGAAGTTGGCGTGCGCGCCAACTCACGGACCAATACGGTTACAGTGAGGCTGTACGCTGCACTCACTGGCCATAAGTGCAGTAGCTACATGTCATGACATCTCCCTTCTTAAAAAGCATTCAAACACATCAAACAGAAGGGATAGAATCGTAAAGTTAACATATGAGGTCACCGATACTGTAGTCTGTCTGGAGGAAACCGGACACGTGCTGACCGACGAACACTAGGGTCATCGAGAAAAGGAGAATCATCACTGCAGTCCGTCGAGGGGTCACTTTCACTGGATAGCTGCGGGGCAGATCTGTCAGATTTCACTGACGGGCGTAAGTGGCAGCGGTTCCTTCTGATAATGCCATTATCAGTCTTGATGATGTATGAACGAGGCTGCGAAGCGGTGTTGAGAACTGTGCCGGGCTTCCACGTATTGGAGCTGTTATCACGAACGTAGACAGATTGATCGTTTGTTAACGGCGGCAATTCCCTTGAGTGTCTGTCATGTACAAGGCTGTTCCTTTCCTTGATTCCAATTAGGGCGTCGCGGACTTGCGAATCTCCAGGTGCGGGGCGGGAAGGCAATGTAGTGCGATATCGGCGTCCATTGAGAAGCTCAGCAGGTGATGCGAGATTGTTCGCGAGAGGGGTGGCGCGATAAAGCAGCATGGCCAGATGAGGATCGTTACCTGTTTCGCGACATTTTGTGAAGATTTGCTTAACTGTGCACACAAGGCGCTCAATGAAGCCGTTTGACCTTGGGTAATGTGGAGATGATGTCACGTGTTGAAAACCGTAGGAATGAGAAAATGTCTGAAATTCTGCTGAGGCAAACTGTGGGCCGTTGTCCGTTATGAGTTTCGGAGGCAAGCCATGCTCGTCGAATATGGCTTTGAGTAAGGTAATGACGACCCCTGAGGACAGTGTAGGAAGCTTCCGAATGATGGGAAAGCGAGAATACGTATCACCGATTAGTAAAAATGTTTTGTTTTCCCAATGAAATAAGTCCGCAGCGATAGTGTGCCACGCACAGGGGGTAACGTCATGAGGCATAAGAGGCTCGCGTTGTTGCGCTGGCTGGTGTCTCTGGCAGCTTTCACAGCCTGCAGCCATTGTTCAGCCATTGTTCTGCAGCCATCCCACTTCTGACACCATGTTATGTTTTACATCAAGAACAAGACGTGCGTGCTGCTCGTAGTGTAGCAAAATGTATTCTGCCAGTCTGTCTCAGGGGAGACTCCTAGGATCCTGGGAAGTTGGCGTGCGCGCCAACTCACGGACCAATACGGTTACAGTGAGGCTGTACGCTGCACTCACTGGCCATAAGTGCAGTAGCTACATGTCATGACACTGACCATAGGCCTTCACTCGGCATTGGGATACTATTTCTATACCAGACATTTTTTATGTTACAACACTAATTTTCATATAAGTTGAATTTTCAATAACAATTTCCCGAACATTTTTTAAGGCCAAGTGAATGTGCACATGAGAAGTGATTGCTCATGTCTCTTAACCGCCTTACTCAAGGAACTGACTACTATATCCCCTCTCTGTCCAGACCACATTTTCTCGAGAAAAAAGGAGGCAAGGCGAACAGTTTCTTGCGTTTTTGACGGCCGGTCAGCCACTCACATGTTTGAAATTTTGATGCATTAAAAGGTGTTGTGTATTTCTTATTTCTTTCTGTGTGAGTACTTTCAATTTCATATCAGGTGTTGGCCTACCTTGCTTGCCGACTGTCATCTTTTCAGTATATTCCCTTCGGACGAAAGGCGTGGTTATGATCTCATCTGCAGTACTAAACATAGCGCCACATCAATCACTAAAAAACAAATTTTTGAATTCTACCGAATCTGGGTGTTCGAGTCAGATGCATTACTCTGCATTAATTGGAGAACGATCATCATCTGATCGCAGTCTTGTCTGAACGTCATCCATCTGCCACTGTTGACGTATTGGCTTCTCTCACATTAAGCGAAGCCAGGAACAATTGGGTTGCGCTTCCCTTACTATATTTAGGCACCGCGCCTCGATCAAGAATTGTGTAGAATTTCATTGCAAAAATTGGAGAAGGCAAAGCATCATGTCTATCGTGAAAGCCAATATTTACGCGGGCTTACTGCCTCACACGCACACAACTTTCTTTCGCTGTCTGAACATCAGTGCTCCGTCTGAACACACGACTAGCTTGTGTGTCTAATTGTTCGAAGAAAACAGCTGTGATTCAAGCACGTGCTGCAAAACTGTTCACTCTTGAGGTTGAGCGTCTGATTTTGAGACGGAAGCTAACACGAGAAGCTCTCGAATTTAAATGAATGATTACATTTTTCATTTTTATAAATGTTGGTAAATAATTTTTGAGGATGCGCCGAAGGCTTTGCAGGTACGGAGAAGACGCCACTGGTTATAATAAAAGCGACTGCCGAGAGTCAGAACCTAAGAACAAGCAGGAAAAGCCAAAACCACATGAAGCAGTTAATTTCACATTGCCTTTTGTAAACGACAGATGCAATCGCAAAGTAAATAAATTAATCAATAAATACAAATTCCCCATAAAAGTCACAAACGAATATGGCATGAAATCGGCATCATTTTTAAGCACAACAGTAAAAACCAAATTTGCAATTGCGAGATCTGCTTCGAATGTAAGAGAAATATCTGCCGGGAAAAGTTTTTTGTGTACAAATGCATCTGTAGGGTGAGTGGGTAATGAGTTTTATATCAGCAAAACAGCGAGGATGCTTAAGACGAGGCATCAAGAGCATAAGCGAGCTATAAAAAACAGAAGTACATCGAGTGCTCTTTATCAACACTTAATAAACAAACATAATGGCGCTGGCGATATCGGGACTTTTCAGGTCGGTCTCATTAGCAAACTGACCAACATACGAGATATAACAATAATAGAAGACAAAGCAATCACGCAACGAAAGCCAGCAATCAATAGGAAACA
This sequence comes from Prostheceraeus crozeri, assembly GCA_907163375.1. Lineage (NCBI taxonomy): Eukaryota > Metazoa > Platyhelminthes > Polycladida > Euryleptidae > Prostheceraeus > Prostheceraeus crozeri. Next base: position 29,807 of record CAJQUW010006230.1, read on the forward strand.
TGAATTACCTTATTACAATATAACTCCACAGTTCAACAGCCAATCATACATGCAACACAGTTCTTGATGTCATTCACTCTTATGTAAACCTTCACAAAGGCTGTCTCTGTGCCATTCAAACATCCACCGTTGAAGGCGCTGGACACCGAAAGCCTGTCACAGAAACATTTGACTTTTACTTTATTATATCGGCCTGCAAATTGAAAAGGATAGTTGTCGTATAAAATATAGCAATTTTCAAAAGCTGAATAATAAGATTAAGTGAAATCCAGTTGCCGAACATGATCAACTGCCTATCTCCTCTAAAGTGAATGTGGTAACGAAACTGACACGTTTCCTGTATAACATCGCAATTACAAGAGGTAAATAAATGCTTGAAGGCTTGCTGGCGACATACAGTTTCCAATATTTGCGGTGATTTCACACAATATTATGCATTAGATGTGAGATTGAAAAATTAAAAAATCCTTTATGAAAGCATTGCTAAGTTATAATGCTAAACATCCATTAAGATGAAAAACAACATAATTTGCGGTTTCAAGAGATTCTTTGAAGTTATTGGAATGGTTATATGAAAAGTTCATGTCAGGTCAATGTTAACAACAAAGAAACAGAGATATGTAACCGTGGACAACTTATTCATATTTATATTGCCATATCTTCTCGTAGCAAATATAACTTTCAAACTAATCTCATATTTTAAACTCATACTAATATCAGCAGATTCTTTGCGCCTGAGGATGAATGCCGAGTAGCAGACGAACAATGTTGTACACATATGAATTGTTTCAACATGACTCCTTCCAACCACAAAACCCATTGCAGGGAATTCTCAAAGTGGAAGGATGCTGAAAAATGTTATCACATCAGTCATATGTAGCTCACTATCTGAGGATGAACTTATTTAAAATGCAATCTATTCATGATCGAATACATTGAAGAAGATTTAAAGCTTACGTCGGCCATTGAAATTGTTCAGAGTATCCGCTGCCCCATGTGATCGATGATGCCCGCGACAACAAAGCAGTTTTCTTAAATTTTCATGCAAAATAAATGAAAAGTACATCACAGAAAAGTGGTCTCCGTGGCACAGTGGTGAAGTGCTTGGCCTAGCGATCCTTCGGTCCAGAGGTCGAGTCCCGAAAGTGTCATTCGAAGTCGGAGAGAATGGCATCCGGATTAAAAGTGCGACAACGCTCCACAACAGCCTGACTATCTCAGAACCGTCCAAGCCCCTTGTGTTTGGGAGTGTAAGCATCGTATATCTCACAAAACACAGTACGATGTAGCAAATACGAGACCCAAGAGTGGATCTAACACCAGCATGTTCGACTCAGCATTGCACATGTCTTGTCGTATAAAATGATAGCAATTTTCACTTTGAATTTTGCAACATGGCTCGCAGAAACGTCGCAAATAACAAGTTCCAGTGTTGAGTTACTTCATTGGAAAGGATTGAAATCCTTGTTTCTCGTGAATCTACAATCAGTTTTAAGAGATGTCTCCGCACTGTGGAATAATGATTAAACTAAGAGAATTCATCTTCATGTAAGTTGAGATGTCCATCCGAGTTGTCATTTCAAAATTGTGTCTCGTAGACAAGGGTGGTTTAAAGTGTAGCTTTTGGCGGACATGGGTAATTTTTCTATACTTTTGCTACTGCCGAAGATAATACGTTTTCGTACAATTGCTCTTTTACGAGTCTCTCGCTCATCATGCTAAACAAGCGTCCGAATATATTTGCGATCAAAGAGTACACAATAATGACTTGACAATTGAAATTGTGTACACTGCCGGTGTCAAATAGTCCCACACTTGATGAGATAGTTTTAACAAGCTTCCTGAAAGCATACTGTGCACATTCCAGTCCTTGGAACGATTCAAATTGGGACAGTTGAATAATGTCGACCTACTAATGGGTCTACTCTGATAAATAGAGAATAAAAAATAAGAAACTCTGATAGTGCTATCAGCGACTATTAGCGGCAGTATTCAAAATTTGCGTTTCTCTAAAGTTCACCAGAATCCTGATACGGAAATCCTGTTAGAGGCTCTATTCCTTACGTTCGCTTCATAGATGTAGACCTGTCTCGGTATCGTCGAGTGTTCATTCCTTCGAGTTTGAAAGGAGCTCACCGCCTTCATGATCGCGTCTATACATTTCGTGACGTCATCCACATAGTTATTCTTAGAACGTCTCCATTATCGGGAATTCTGCCATAGATGTGACATGATTCAGACGGTCGCTATCAGAGAAATAATGATCAGGATTTCAGCTTGACAGGGCTTTCTAGAAACGCAGAAGGCGCCCTCTAATACTATTGCTCTGTTAGTGTCACTATCAGCTGTTTTGTGACATTCATTCTTGCAACTACCCCCTGAACTAGTATCGAGGGAACAGGAAGTCAATTTTCCATTGACCGTAGTGCAAAGTGAAGCCATCCCCGTCACTTGATCAACTACACAGTGCAACCAGTATTTAAGACTCACATTTGACAAGGAATTGCATCGTCAATCTTTTTGTAAATTTTAATTTTCTAGAAATACTTACTTACTTGCTGTAGCCTTTTTCGTCCGTTCAGGAAAATGACCTCCCTTTCTCGTTCTGGAACACAGACTTCTGTCCCTCGCAATTCTCGAGAAGATCTTGGGCAGTTCGTCTCTCCACCTTCGTTTTCTTCCGCCTTCCCTCGGTGTCCACAACGCTACGCATACACTCCATCGATTGTTATTTCTCCTTGAGAGGTGACCGGCCCAAATCCATTTCAAATTTCTCGCTGTTTGTATCACATCCGTCACATCTGTCCATCTTCTTATCTTCTCGTTTCTGATCGTGTCCCTTCTCATTACTCCCAACATTCTCCTCTCCATTTCTCTCTGTTTGCTCTTAGTCTCTCTCCTGTTGGTTTGCTGTTGATGACCATGCTTGTGCTCCGCATAGCGTTACAGGAAGAATACACATATTGAGTAATCGTCGTCGGTGAACCAATTTGATCTGTCTCGAGGTCAGACAGTTTGCGAAGTTGCCAAAATGCTTTCCACGCGTTCTGTATACGCTTGTCATTTCTTTGTTCTGTCGGTCTTCGAAAGCGACGATTTGTCAGAGGTGTGTGTATTCAGCTACATATTCAATTTCTTCCTGATCAATTCTGATTGGAGTTTGGGCTACATTCGTCATTATTTTTGTTTTATTGATGTAGATATTCTTTTATTAATCATTTTATTCATGTCTTAATATTTGTTTCCTGTAACAAAAGTTATGTAATTGTCATTCATATCTTGACATACACTCTGCTTTCTGCAACGTTTCTAATTTACCTATTTTCATGAGTACAATTTTTCAACTGCACAAATCAAGAAAAACAACTGCACATTTGAACATTTAGAACTGCATTAATTGTGTCGAGTTGCACGTTAAAAGCCGTGCCAGATTGCTTGATTTCATGTTTTAAATTTTATATTCCCATGTCTACCTAGCGTTGCTCTCTACATTGCATCCCTGACTCTGACTGTGTAGCTGGAATATGCGAGATTCTAAAACAAAACGATAAATTGCATTTTCTGGTAATTATGTTGCATTCTAGAAATTTGCTGCTAAACATGAATTTGACAGTTTATGAATATCACATTAACAGTTAAAGTGACGTGCGAAGCAGAATGCTGTTTCTATATAATAGCAATTTGACCGTGAGCTCGATAGAAAATGAATGAGGCTAAAATTCTGCCCACAAAATAGAGAGACATGAGTCAGTGAATGTAAACGGACACATTTAATAACAAATTTGTAGAACTTTCAGTTCAGTTCGAGTTTGACTACTTCTTTGTCATTGTTAGTGAATCATAGAGTTCATTCTTCTATTTGAAACATTTCAGACACATTCAGGTATTTCAGTCAGTAAAGAATTTCCATCAATTGACAATTTCTTCCATCTTATCATGATCAGTTAGTTTCATGGAGAAATTGAACATTTCCTCTTAACACTCCATAAATACGAAATTCATCCGCATTCTTTTGGAATTTATTGGAAAAATAAGCATAGGTAACTTTTCCATGTACCATGCGTGTATCAATTGTAAAGAAGATAGTCCAACTACCTGGTTTATCAATGGGGTTTATAGCCACCTGCAAACCACCATTCACAGTAAACCGGATTTTTATCTTGCCTTGTTCGTACAACTCTGGATAGAAATTGATCAGTCTATCTTCATTGATAAACTCGAATTCGTCAATCTTGTCAGTTTCCATAAGCGAAAATGTTAGACTTGTTTTGACAACTTCATCTTTCCAAAGTTCAAAAACCAATTTGGAAAAGAATAGCGGCGAGTCGCTAACGGCATACTTACTTTTCTCTTCTTTCTGTGTATTGATCGAAGTGCTGTTTATCAAAAACTTGAAGGGATTGACTTTTCTGTTTTGATGACATTTTAGCAGCAGAATTCGACGCTGTTTGGCTATTGGCAATAAGTTGTATATTGGCATGATTTGTGGATTTGGTGCAGAGCATTTGTGGAAAATAGTGCAAGATGACATTGTTGAAATAATAAAAGGAGCTGATGTATTCATAGCAACTCTTAGGCATTTAAAGAAGGATTTTGTCTTTTGAGGATCAATTTCTTCACGATTATAACATTTCTTGGTTGGCTCGGCTGTTGATAGATATCTAATAAGCAGAACCTGAATAATAAGATTCAGTGAAATCCAGTTGCCGAACATGATCAACTGCCTAACTCCTCTCAAGTGAATGTGATAACGAAACTGACACGTTTCCTGTATAACATCGCAATTACAAGAGGTAAGTAAATGCTTGAAGGCTTGCTGGCGACATAGAGCTGCCAATAAATGCGGTGATTTCACACACATATCTGTAGAAGCCGTAAATCGGCAACACATGTGCTGAGACCGTAAATTGGCACAATGATAAACCGCAGCCAAAATTGTCGAAATTCGCCTACAGTATTGGTCTACCGCGGGGTAATATTCTGACGGAAAATCATAAGCATTGAATCAATAATTTTGGAGAAAATTGAAAATTTTGAAAAATATTTTGGGACGCTGAAATGCGTAAATCGGCAACTTTAATTATTATATGAACTCATATTCACGCTGCCGATTTCCGTACTCTACAAGTAAAATTTCACCAGACAAAACATTGTTTCCTAGAAATGGGTACTAATGGTTGCCATCAGCCTTAGTACTGTAATACATTTAACACAATGTGATATGGCAAAATGGCAAATAGCCTATTAATTAATAATTTAAAATATGAATCATTGCTTACATTTGATGTTGTGTGATGAACCAGTAAATTAATTAGAAACATCTGCTGTGTCAATATCTGATACAGTAAGAATATTCAATTAAAGTACTTTAGAGGAACGGTAATGAACAACAACATCGTGACTAGAGCAATACGATCTGTCTGATATGACTGAGAAATGCGATATGTCTGTTGAAAGGAGGCCATTGTATCGGTTGTCAAATCGGTTACTTGCTTCTTTAAAATATTGTAGAAGGTGTAAATCGACAACTCGTGCCGCCAGAGAAGATACAACAATCTTTCCCTGGCTCCTGAGTTCTGAGTGATGCACGAGATTCAACAGCATCATAATGACTTAAACAACCCGATCTGACTGATATTCGGCTGAACATTACTCTCTGAATCGGCAAACTGGTTACTTGCTGCATTAAGAGATTGTAGAAGGTGTAAATCGACAACTCGTGCCGCCAGAGAAGATACAACAATCTTTCCCTGGCTTCTGAGTGATGGACGAGATTCAACAGCATCATAATGACTTAAAACAACCCGATCTGACTGATATTCGACTGAACATTACTCTCTGAATCGGCAAACTGGTTACTTGCTGCATCAAGAGATTGTAGAAGGCGTAAATCGACAACTCGTGCCGCTAGAGAAGATACAACAATCTTTCCCTGTCTTCTGAGTTCTGAGTGATGCACGAGATTCAACCGCATCATAATGACTTAAAACAAACCGATCTGACTGATATTCGGCTGAACATTACTCTCTGAATCGGCAAACTGGTTACTTGCTGCATTAAGAGATTGTAGAAGGCGTAAATCGACAACTCGTGCCGCTAGAGAAGATACAACAATCTTTCCCTGGCTTCTGAGTTCTGAGTAATGCACGAGATTCAACAGCATCATAATGACTTAAAACAACCCGATCTGACTGATATTCGACTGAACATTACTCTCTGAATCGGCAAACTGGTTACTTGCTGCATTAAGAGATTGTAGAAGGCGTAAATCGACAACTCGTGCCGCTAGAGAAGATACAACAATCTTTCCCTGGCTTCTGAGTTCTGAGTGATGCACGAGATTCAACAGCATCATAATGACTTAAAACAACCCGATCTGACTGATATTCGGCTGAACATTACTCTCTGAATCGGCAAACTGGTTACTTGCTGCATTAAGAGATTGTAGAAGGCGTAAATCGACAACTCGTGCCGCCAGAGAAGATACAACAATCTTTCCCTGGCTTCTGAGTTCTGAGTGATGCACGAGATTCAACAGCATCATAATGACTTAAAACAACCCGATCTGACTGATGTTCGACTGAACATTACTCTCTGAATCGGCAAACTGGTTACTTGCTGCATTAAGAGATTGTAGAAGGCGTAAATCGACAACTCGTGCCGCCAGAGAAGATACAACGATCTTTCCCTGGCTTCTGAGTGATGGACGAGATTCAACAGCATCATAATGACTTAAAACAACCCCATCTGACTGATATTCGACTGAACATTACTCTCTGAATCGGCAAACTGGTTACTTGCTGCATTAAGAGATTGTAGAAGGCGTAAATCGACAACTCGTGCCGCTAGAGAAGATACAACAATCTTTCCCTGGCTTCTGAGTTCTGAGTGATGCACGAGATTCAACAGCATCATAATGACTTAAAACAACCCGATCTGACTGATATTCGGCTGAACATTACTCTCTGAATCGGCAAACTGGTTACTTGTTGCATTAAGAGATTGTAGAAGGCGTAAATCGACAACTCGTGCCGCCAGAGAAGATACAACAATCTTTCCCTGGCTTCTGAGTTCTGAGTGATGCACGAGATTCAACAGCATCATAATGACTTAAAACAACCCGATCTGACTGATATTCGGCTGAACATTACTCTCTGAATCGGCAAACTGGTTACTTGCTGCATTAAGAGATTGTAGAAGGCGTAAATCGACAACTCGTGCCGCCAGAGAAGATACAACAATCTTTCCCTGGCTCCTGAGTTCTGAGTGATGCACGAGATTCAACAGCATCATAATGACTTAAAACAACCCGATCTGACTGATATTCGGCTGAACATTACTCTCTGAATCGGCAAACTGGTTACTTGCTGCATTAAGAGATTGTAGAAGGTGTAAATCGACAACTCGTGCCGCCAGAGAAGATACAACAATCTTTCCCTGGCTTCTGAGTTCTGAGTGATGCACGAGATTCAACAGCATCATAATGACTTAAAACAACCCGATCTGACTGATATTCGACTGAACATTACTCTCTGAATCGGCAAACTGGTTACTTGCTGCATTAAGAGATTGTAGAAGGCGTAAATCGACAACTCGTGCCGCTAGAGAAGATACAACAATCTTTCCCTGGCTTCTGAGTTCTGAGTGATGCACGAGATTCAACAGCATCATAATGACTTAAAACAACCCGATCTGACTGATATTCGGCTGAACATTACTCTCTGAATCGGCAAACTGGTTACTTGCTGCATTAAGAGATTGTAGAAGGCGTAAATCGACAACTCGTGCCGCCAGAGAAGATACAACAATCTTTCCCTGGCTTCTGAGTTCTGAGTGATGCACGAGATTCAACAGCATCATAATGACTTAAAACAACCCGATCTGACTGATGTTCGACTGAACATTACTCTCTGAATCGGCAAACTGGTTACTTGCTGCATTAAGAGATTGTAGAAGGCGTAAATCGACAACTCGTGCCGCTAGAGAAGATACAACAATCTTTCCCTGGCTTCTGAGTGATGGACGAGATTCAACAGCATCATAATGACTTAAAACAACCCGATCTGACTGATATTCGACTGAACATTACTCTCTGAATCGGCAAACTGGTTACTTGCTGCATTAAGAGATTGTAGAAGGCGTAAATCGACAACTCGTGCCGCTAGAGAAGATACAACAATCTTTCCCTGGCTTCTGAGTTCTGAGTGATGCACGAGATTCAACAGCATCATAATGACTTAAAACAACCCGATCTGACTGATATTCGGCTGAACATTACTCTCTGAATCGGCAAACTGGTTACTTGCTGCATTAAGAGATTGTAGAAGGCGTAAATCGACAACTCGTGCCGCTAGAGAAGATACAACAATCTTTCCCTGGCTTCTGAGTTCTGAGTGATGCACGAGATTCAACAGCATCATAATGACTTAAAACAACCCGATCTGACTGATATTCGGCTGAACATTACTCTCTGAATCGGCAAACTGGTTACTTGTTGCATTAAGAGATTGTAGAAGGCGTAAATCGACAACTCGTGCCGCCAGAGAAGATACAACAATCTTTCCCTGGCTTCTGAGTTCTGAGTGATGCACGAGATTCAACAGCATCATAATGACTTAAAACAACCCGATCTGACTGATATTCGACTGAACATTACTCTCTGAATCGGCAAACTGGTTACTTGCTGCATTAAGAGATTGTAGAAGGCGTAAATCGACAACTCGTGCCGCTAGAGAAGATACAACAATCTTTCCCTGGCTTCTGAGTGATGGACGAGATTCAACAGCATCATAATGACTTAAAACAACCCGATCTGACTGATATTCGACTGAACATTACTCTCTGAATCGGCAAACTGGTTACTTGCTGCATTAAGAGATTGTAGAAGGCGTAAATCGACAACTCGTGCCGCTAGAGAAGATACAACAATCTTTCCCTGGCTTCTGAGTTCTGAGTGATGCACGAGATTCAACAGCATCATAATGACTTAAAACAACCCGATCTGACTGATATTCGGCTGAACATTACTCTCTGAATCGGCAAACTGGTTACTTGCTGCATTAAGAGATTGTAGAAGGCGTAAATCGACAACTCGTGCCGCTAGAGAAGATACAACAATCTTTCCCTGGCTTCTGAGTGATGGACGAGATTCAACAGCATCATAATGACTTAAAACAACCCGATCTGACTGATATTCGACTGAACATTACTCTCTGAATCGGCAAACTGGTTACTTGCTGCATTAAGAGATTGTAGAAGGCGTAAATCGACAACTCGTGCCGCTAGAGAAGATACAACAATCTTTCCCTGGCTTCTGAGTTCTGAGTGATGCACGAGATTCAACAGCATCATAATGACTTAAAACAACCCGATCTGACTGATATTCGGCTGAACATTACTCTCTGAATCGGCAAACTGGTTACTTGCTGCATTAAGAGATTGTAGAAGGCGTAAATCGACAACTCGTGCCGCTAGAGAAGATACAACAATCTTTCCCTGGCTTCTGAGTTCTGAGTGATGCACGAGATTCAACAGCATCATAATGACTTAAAACAACCCGATCTGACTGATATTCGGCTGAACATTACTCTCTGAATCGGCAAACTGGTTACTTGTTGCATTAAGAGATTGTAGAAGGCGTAAATCGACAACTCGTGCCGCCAGAGAAGATACAACAATCTTTCCCTGGCTTCTGAGTTCTGAGTGATGCACGAGATTCAACAGCATCATAATGACTTAAAACAACCCGATCTGACTGATATTCGACTGAACATTACTCTCTGAATCGGCAAACTGGTTACTTGCTGCATTAAGAGATTGTAGAAGGCGTAAATCGACAACTCGTGCCGCTAGAGAAGATACAACAATCTTTCCCTGGCTTCTGAGTGATGGACGAGATTCAACAGCATCATAATGACTTAAAACAACCCGATCTGACTGATATTCGACTGAACATTACTCTCTGAATCGGCAAACTGGTTACTTGCTGCATTAAGAGATTGTAGAAGGCGTAAATCGACAACTCGTGCCGCTAGAGAAGATACAACAATCTTTCCCTGGCTTCTGAGTTCTGAGTGATGCACGAGATTCAACAGCATCATAATGACTTAAAACAACCCGATCTGACTGATATTCGGCTGAACATTACTCTCTGAATCGGCAAACTGGTTACTTGCTGCATTAAGAGATTGTAGAAGGCGTAAATCGACAACTCGTGCCGCTAGAGAAGATACAACAATCTTTCCCTGGCTTCTGAGTTCTGAGTGATGCACGAGATTCAACAGCATCATAATGACTTAAAACAACCCGATCTGACTGATATTCGGCTGAACATTACTCTCTGAATCGGCAAACTGGTTACTTGTTGCATTAAGAGATTGTAGAAGGCGTAAATCGACAACTCGTGCCGCCAGAGAAGATACAACAATCTTTCCCTGGCTTCTGAGTTCTGAGTGATGCACGAGATTCAACAGCATCATAATGACTTAAAACAACCCGATCTGACTGATATTCGACTGAACATTACTCTCTGAATCGGCAAACTGGTTACTTGCTGCATTAAGAGATTGTAGAAGGCGTAAATCGACAACTCGTGCCGCTAGAGAAGCTGCAACAAACTCTCCGCAGCATCTGAGCTAGCTGGAAGCAATAAGACAAGACACAGTAACTTAAACAATGCGATTTGTGTAGATCAGAACTCACTGAATCGCCAAACAGGCTGTTATGAGCTCTCTATGACTTTTAAGCGAAATAAGAGAGAGATAGACGAATATATCCTAGTGACTCAGAACAATGAATGTACGGTAGAAAAGCTATCGCCAAACGTGTTACTTGCTTTTTTAAGAAATTGTTAAGTTGTAATCGTCAACTCGTGCTGCTACAGAAAATCTTCAACGACCTTTCATAAGTTAATGAGCGTGGTGAGAAAAACAAGAGCAGCATAGTAACTGAAAGAAATGTGCTCAGTCTGATGATCGTCTAAGATCGGTCACTCAATGAAGCAAACGGATTACTTGGCTCTACTAGAGCATAATTTGCAGTGTATTCATCTTATTCCTAGGCAAATTTGCGTGGCTGCAGGTTTCTACATCGTTTCAATTTTATCATTATTCTGACCATCTTATTACGATTTTCTACATGTATAGTCTTTATTCTGTAGTAGTATACATTCCACAGAATTAGATTCATCTGCGCGCGCTTCGGTTTCCTAGAAAGGAAGAGTTATATGTAACCTTAATATCGAAATTGCACATCACAGAATTTGACACCTTGTTCCTTCTCGAATGGATAATTCGTGTATCGCTTGCTATTGGAAATGGCAAACAATGAGCTGTCACCAGAGCCAGTGAGAGATGCGTGCGTGCTGTGATATGATTTCGCACACACCAAAACACACATCGTGTCGGGTTAACATTCGATTCATTGAATGCACTATACAGTGAGAAATGCCGAGGAATGGATGTGAAAACATCAAGTGAACTAATTTTCGTACGCCTGGTAGTTTCTTTAATAATGATCGGAGGGGCCAACATTATGGAGAAAACTTGTGCGCAATGATCTGAATTCTTCGAATCCTAAGGAAATTTGGCAATCGAAGCACTCAGCTGGAACTCACATTAATCCGCAAACGACGCACGACTTTTTTTCCTATTTCTGTAAGGTATTAGGAATTCCTTTTTGCCCACTTAATAGGTTCTTCGATGGGTAATAGGTTTCGTATTTATCACACTTCTAGCAAACCGAAGCAGACAAACAAAATATTTAATTCTGTGATACATTCATTTTAACTTGAATTCGCTAACGTGTAGCAGCTAAACTCACTGGTTTATATTGGTTCCCGGACTAAACAATACAACCGTCACAGCAGGTCACTCCATCCCAGAGTTACTATTTAAAGCCATCGCTGAAAGCATGCGACTCGAGAGAGAACGAATATTGTGTTGGTGTCTCTTGTCTGTCAGCGATGACTCACGTTCACGCTGCAATCGGGAGCAAGCATGATTGACGCCAGGCAAATTCTGCACCACAGACGTAATTGAAGAACCAATTAAATTGATTGTCTTCTCACAGGTTCAGTTAACTGAAGGTGACCAGATTTTTAAATCCAAAACCGGGTCACCTTACAAAGTAAGAAAATGGGTCCATAAGTGCATAGGAAAATTGTTGGGTAATCATCAAACTATGAGAATCATGGAATCTTTTTTTTTACTTCGTTCTCTCGCCTAATGTAACGTAAATCGATTTAGGCAGCTGTGTTTGGTTTTACATTTCTCTATTATTTCGTGTGTATATTCTGGTGTTAGCTTTTCATATCAACAATTATGCAGTCATTTACTGAATACCTTCCCATTTTCAGTAGTTTTTAGTGCATTTCTTCAATCGATGTTCAATCATTGATTGTTTACCTCGTTACGTTCAATACATAGAACTTGATTTTAGCGCTCATGGTATGGATATAGACTGAGATCTTTTTCTATGGTTCAGGACTTATTGCCTCGACCTCGCTATGATCCATGACTGATTCTTATTCTTATGACTGACTTTCATTCCCCTCTGTCACACCGAGAGAAGACTGCGAACATTTTTTCCTTATGCATGCACCTTATATAATCAGTACATTTGAATGTTTTCCTATTGCTCTGACCACAGAAATACTTACGACTATATTTATACGTATTTCTACTTTTCTGACTTTGTAACTCGACCTTTTGTAATGCAGCTTATGATTTTCAGTCTACAAATATACGTACGCATTCTATTCTTAGCACACGTGGTGTACTATGCTTTAAACTAAATTTAAATAAAAATATCTGAAGCTGAAATTTTGAACTGAGACACGGCAAAACCGGGATGTCTGGCCATTTTGAGTTAACTTGACTCTAAACACTAGCCTGATTCCCGTATTCGTCCACAACTCCGTATGAGGGTTGCGAAATCATACATCCGAAAAGGACATTTCATTTTCAACTTCTCATCTACTCAGCATAAATAACCTCACAGTGAACAACTCATCTTTATATTATTTTTGAGATTAAAATGATTATTTCGTGAGGGGACTCGGTCTTACGCACGCATGCTTCTTTTGCGCACGACGATTACTCAAACTGAATTGAAGATTACTCGTGCGTGATTGTCTGTGCGTAATGAGGGGTCTTTATCACGCCTCGCCAATCAATAGCTCCTCAACCTATCGAATGAAGAGGAGAGAGACTTAAGGTGTGATTAGGTTAGTGTTTATCGCAGTGACAGAATGCACGCGTGTTGACAACTTCTGCTATCGAACTCGTCCACCTCAAGAATGAGATTGTACATGAACAGAGACAAACTGACCGAGGGTCAGATTAACAACTGTCTCCATGACCATTATACTGAACATCATAGAAACAGGAGACCCCAACGATCGCGCTGTATCCAGATCTCTCATTTCTTGTCAAAAATGTAACGATCATTGTTTAATTCAAGAAATTACCTAACCAATTTCAAAAAGCATACATGGAAAACATGACTAAGGGTAGTAAAACTGAAATTATGTTTTCAATCATTAATTTCATGCAATTCATCGGATCACAATTAGGCCTAATCAAAAATACGGCATTTCACTGTAATTTCGTGCAAAGTAAAAAGAGCATATAGCTCTCGGTCAAGAGAATCCAAACATCAATGTTTCCACTTGATCATGCGATATGTGCTCGCAGCACTCCCTTCATCTCACCGGGGCACTACGAGTATGCATCTGAGTGATCTGTTTTTTGGCCCGGGATAATGAAAAACATTCAAGCAAAGTGGGGTGCATGCATGTTGGTGCTGCCAAACTGCACCTTCAAAACCTCAAATGCCACCCAGCACCCACCGCCCCTTCATGTCAGAGTATCCGCGTTTCAGCAATTGGTCATGGACTGCATTCGGCTGATAGTTAAACTTGCGGAGTATCTGCTGACTTTTACTCAAATTGGATCAGCAACCTTGACGTTTGTAATGATAAAGGAATTTACTGACAGCGGATTTCCAGAAACATAGTATGACCTATGTTTTGTGGTTATTGCATAACGGAATATATCAGGCGATTGAGAGCAACATTCTTACCGCAGCATGCTGAAACTTACGCTTCAACTAAGATGCTGCATATACCACTATGCGCACCGATAGAATTCATGTTGTACAGCATCTTTTGCCACATCGAAATTTCGCTATGTTTGTAATAGGCTATTTAGGTCGGTCAGTTATTGCATCTTCCGAAATCTCTGTAGCGCTGAGACAGGAGATTCGAACTCCTGATGCTTAAAGACTGACACGACACTAATGGCTTTCATTATGTTTTGAATGATAATTTACGTTGATTTATGCATGAAAGATTAAACTTGGTTGAGTAAATTATTTTTGCGTATTCGACGAAATATTCCTGCGCCTTACATCAACGAAACATAATTAGGTACCGGTAGATTAGTGGCTAATTATCAAGATACAATACTTAGCTTACATAGCGAAACGGACAGAGAATAAAAGGATACGGACACAGAATCGTAAAAGAATTCTAAAAACATGAATATTTTCAAAAATTGGCCGTCCTAAAGTTTTACGCTTTTTGATAATGGGGTTTAATTGAAGCAAACAAACGGAATCTTTTTGAAAATTACCTTGTATTAGTTACATAAGTTACGTACGAATGTTTTCATCAACTCAATACTCCCCGTGAAGTCATCATGCTGTCACATATATTTTATTTCTTTTGGATCAAATGATACAGGATCGTATTTTTCTCGAAACATGATGCGCTGTTCCTCTATAAAAATTCTTTAGAGGTCTTCAATTGTTAAAGGATTTCTTTGGATTATATTTTCCTTCAAAGTGTCAGATATATTCAATAACAGATATACCGATAGATCAAGTATAGTCAATTGGTTGTGGTTGAAAAAAGTGAGTAGGCCTATAGTTTTTCTCCAAAAATCTCCTTGAGTCTACATGCAATTCAGTGCACTAGATGTCCAGCTATTAGGAAATGCACATTCTTCGTATGACATATGCGGCAGGACGACACTCAATACTCAGACAAATTCTCAAAAATCAACTCTTACATCACACAACTTCCTGGAACCCACTTCATTGATAGCGCTTCTAATCATTACGTATGACGGTATATTGTTCTAAGTGTGAATATTTCTTGCTTTCAACTTACTGTCAATGTAACATGAAAATGCTAGTTCATATTGAGGTTTAGCAATTATTTATCAAAGAAAACGATTTTTCTCAATCTGCTGCAGATAATTTCTGACGATACCGTTCAAACCGATTTCTACACTCAAGCCGTGACCTCATATGAAGTAGGCCTCCGGTTTCAGAATCATACCAAGTCTGTTTAATCCGCATCTTCGACGTGTTCTTTAAACTATGTTCAAGGATGCGGTATTGCTGAGACTGGACTCTTGCAGGACACGTATTTTATATTCTGGCAGTTTCATTGGATATATATTCATGTATGTATGATAGGTATGGAGAGTGAAGTATTTGCATTTTGGACGATAAACAGCATTGGTGATATCCCTGAATCTTCTGAAGATATATCGAATTGAGCTCTGACTTGTGTAAAGAAGTTTGGTGAATAACGTCCTCTTCGTCCCATTTTCTGATAATTGGGAAAATTAACTGCGTTTCTTGAACTGGCTGGATGTCAATCTCGTGATGCATCCACCAAATAAACGCGACAATTAATGTCAGTCGCTATTTTGTGTTGAAAGAATGTCGTTCTAACGGTATGATAGATCTTCTTCACGTTTTTCTGATATCCATTAATAGCTGATGGAAATAGATAGCACTACCATTTTCCGGAATAGATTACAGTTGTAAATATCCATTTTGGTGATGATGTTATCATGTATATTTATGCAAACCAGTTAATATTTTTAAGAACATTATTGAAGTGCCCAGCAGATTAAAGAATTGTTTTTGTGTTGCTAGCACAAGGTTTTATTTACACACTAGATTGAAAATTATACATCGATAAGTTTTGCAAATGTCGTAGGCCCTGCGTAGGCCTATATTCAAGAAAAAATCTGCACACCTGATCTGAAAATGTACGTAGATCGCACTCTGTGCTTGCGGAGTACTTTTTTAGGAAATTTCACTGGGCGACATTAATGCAAAATAGGTGGCGTCTTACGGAATCTACTAGATTTGTTCTCTTTTCGACTGAATGAAAACATATATATTCTGTATCTTGTCTGGTGTAGGTAAAATTAAAAATGTGGGCATAGCATCCGGCCTACATCTTTAAATTAAACTATCTTTGGATTTGCTTGAATGCATAGTCGAAAGCCGTCATTCCTCTACAATATTTTCATATTCATTAAATTGTTCATAAGCAGAATAATTACTTTTACACGATTGTTAAAATGAGACTGATCTAGCCAGTCGATATGCATTTAACCACGAAATAAAAATCAAAGTTGTCATTCCAAGACGATGATAAAAATGATTATGAAAACGATGATGATATTATGATTAGCCGTTGTAGCTAATCATTCGCGAAAATGTCCTCGTAAGGTACTGAAATTAACAGACTTGCTAAATTTTTAAGGAAGTACGCAATATCCAAACTGTAACAACTCAATCATTATAATGATAAATCACACAAACATTTACTAACCGAAACCAAAGAACAAGGTTTAACGTGTAACGCAGGTTGTCTATATTTAGGTTCTATTGCTCCATCATCATTATCGGAAAGCAAAAACAAGACATCACAAGACGTATGTGACACTCAGCATGAAAATACACATTTGTACAGGATTTGCATGTCGACAAAACGTCAAAAATTGAGTGCCATCTCAATGCATGATATTCGACTGATGTCATCGACTATCAATTTCTGAGCAATGAAATTTAAATTAGTAAACAATTAATTATTTTTTGCACTTTTTCAAATTAAAAATGGTAACGAAAGACTATGAATCATTCATAGTCTTTGTGGTGGACAGCCCAGTGAGCTTTTTAAACGTGTATAGATTTTTACCTTTTGCGCATCTCCTCTCAAAGCTGGAATAAGATGGTATCAATCACGAAAATTTCATAAGAATAGTTAATGGGGTATTATGCTGTATCTAACCGAATTTCTGTCACTGTTCGCCTATGTGTCATTCCAACAAGATTCAATTTTTTTTAGAAATTGTGTGATAGGGTTAAATGTTTACTAAATCGCCTCAAACTGTCAAGATATGTAAACCTATGTCTTAATAGTAAAATCACTAATTCTGGCGTAAACCTCTCATTATTTCTTTTGTTATACAGACATTTACATGAGTAGTCCAAATGTTTTAAATAGAACGTGAAAGCCAGTCATGAGTAGTACTATTTGCAAACGGCACAGTCCAAAGAGGGTAAATTAGTTCATAAAATTCTTAGAATATAAATTAGTTCTTGCGAATTTACATAAAACATAAAACACATTTAGTTTTGTGTCGAGGATGTGGAATTCCATCTCCATGTGTTTATACCTGTTCAATTTGCTTAACTAACTTTCTGAATTTTGAGTATATCATACTCGAATCACAAATCGGAACCATGAAAAAGAAGACGCGAAAGCTGCATATCAGTGAAACTTGGAAGGATTCCCGTCAGATCTTATCGATTGCTTGCTCTAGACTCAAGACTTTGGGAGCTGTATCTGCAAATTCAGTGGCGTAGATGGCTTGGTGGTCTCTCGACCTGAACTATTGCAAAATTCAAGTATGACTGCAGACAAACTACCTTCTCACATAAAAGTATAAGTAGAGTTGAGGTTGAGTATGAAAAAGTTGAGGTCAAAAAGTTATTATCAATTCTCTCTCCTGTGATGATCATTTGCTAACTTACACCGAAAAGATTTTTCCAAAACTGCGTATACGTGAAATAATCTTAGCTTGATTTACAAAATGAGTCCGACTTACCCCGACTTGCTCTATAGACTCAGTGTGGATCGTGAACGTTTGATCAAAATTGATGTTACTGGTATTATTTAAATCATTTCTCACTATTATCCAGATGACAGAAACAACTTTTCAGTTAGATGCGTTTCGTGTATACTTGAACACTTGGACAGAGTATACATGCCGAGTACAAAAAACAGTTTTCCGTTTTTAATATGTAAGTCCATCCTACCTACTTCATTGGTTGCCATAATTTTGAGGACCAAAATGTTAAGAAATAGCCATTATTATAAATTCTCCAATTTTTAACTACGGGTAGATATTTAGTAGACCCTATTTACTATTGCAGGGTTAATAATGTAGGTAGGCCCCTACTTTAAATAGCTGGTTTGCCCCTATTATTTATTGGAAGAAGGTTTTTTTCCAATGTACACGACCACAAATTTAATGCTAGCTACGCGTCTTACATTGTATAATTAGCATTTTCGATTAGAGCCAAGTAGTTGTAATTGTAGGTCTTTTGTAAGTGAAGGTATACAACTTCCGGACGAAACATTTCGTGAGAATAACATTTTTTGTAGAATTTACTTATCCACACGAAAGATGCAGTGGGAATAACATTTTCAGGGGAATTAATTTACTTATTCACATGAAAAATATCGTGGGATTAATCACTGCCTTTCAACTTACATAATGTCAACACTGCAATTTTCTGACATATATGTGAAAAGGACAACAAATTATATACAGCATGCAGTATCAAATAATCAATTTAAAACAAGTTTACGCACAAAGATTTATGTGACTAAGTATAATCATATGTTCAGATGTTATGTATTATCTGACACAGGCCATAAATGCTACATTATTAGAATATATCAACAACACTTCTAACAATATTCTTTATATCCTGTAATGTGATGTATATATATATATATATATATATATATATGTTTCAACATGTATGTATATGTTGAAATTTTATGCCTATTGCTATACAATTGTAAAATCAGCTGATACTTCAAATGATGGCAAAATGAATTTATGGCATTTAATCATATATTACAATTTTAGCATAATACAATTTTGATAATTGATTTGCTGGAAACTCATTTTTGTCGATTGATCACTGCACATAGTGATAATTATCATCATTTATTACACATTGACAGCAAAAATGATGGCTGTCATATAAATGCATTGATCTAATTATGAATATCTTATAAATTATCTTAGTAAATTTATACGTAGAATTGCTTGGATGGTCTGAGTGCGGATCTACAAATGGAAATAATGATTACGTACGATATCATAGCCTACATCTATATTCGCTCATGATTCCACTTGAATTCAGCTATGCAAATTATCTCGTCTAGCTGGTGGAATATATTCTCTTTTCATATTAATGAATTAGCAAACCACAAATCTCCCATTTGCAAGTTATTCTATCGTCGAATCAAATCAGCTGGAGTTTCCCCCACGTGTTGAATGATTATATTCAAATAATTAGTCATCCTTTGTTTTAATACTCATTTCTGGTTTAGAATACTTAAACAATCAAAATCAGGTTTTCGCAACTTGTAAGTGCCAATTTCCGCATTCACAAGTTCATGAGCTAAAATGGCAACCGGGCGACGGGAAATGTTGAAATTCACAGGAGAGATAGCGAAACATTCGATCATTCGATTAAAACTTTTATTATTGCTCAAACTGCCACAGGTAATGAAAAATATTTCATCTTCCATGCGTAAATCGGCAACTGTGCCGATTTACTGTGGGTTGCCAATTTACTGCTGGAGAACTTGTAAGAGTTGCCGATTTACGGTTCTGCAAGCCCACAATATCATGCATTAGATGTGAGATTGAAAAACTAAAAAATCCTTTATGAAAGCATTGCTAAGTTATAATGCTAAACATCCATTGAGATGAAAAACAACATAATTTGCGGTTTCAAGAGATTCTTTGAAGTTATTGGAATGGTTATATGAAAAGTTCATGTCAGGTCAATGTTAATAACAAAGAAACAGAGATATGTAACCGTGGACAACTTATTCATATTTATATTTCCATATCTTCTCGTAGCAAATATAACTTTCAAACTAATCTCATATTTTAAACTCATACTAATATCAGCAGATTCTTTGCGCCTGAGGATGAATGCCGAGTAGCAGACGAACAATGTTGTACACATATGAATTGTTTCAACATGACTCCTTCCAACCACAAAACCCATTGCAGGGAATTCTCAAAGTGGAAGGATGCTGAAAAATGTTATCACATCAGTCATATGTAGCTCACTATCTGAGGATGAACTTATTTAAAATGCAATCTATTCATGATCGAATACATTGAAGAAGATTTAAAGCTTACGTCGGCCATTGAAATTGTTCAGAGTATCCGCTGCCCCATGTGATCGATGATGCCCGCGACAACAAAGCAGTTTTCTTAAATTTTCATGCAAAATAAATGAAAAGTACATCACAGAAAAGTGGTCTCCGTGACACAGTGGTGAAGTGCTTGGCCTAGCGATCCTTCGGTCCAGAGGTCGAGTCCCGAAAGTGTCATTCGAAGTCGGAGAGAATGGCATCCGGATTAAAAGTGCGACAACGCTCCACAACAGCCTGACTATCTCAGAACCGTCCAAGCCCCTTGTGTTTGGGAGTGTAAGCATCGTATATCTCACAAAACACAGTACGATGTAGCAAATACGAGACCCAAGAGTGGATCTAACACCAGCATGTTCGACTCAGCATTGCACATGTCTTGTCGTATAAAATGATAGCAATTTTCACTTTGAATTTTGCAACATGGCTCGCAGAAACGTCGCAAATAACAAGTTCCAGTGTTGAGTTACTTCATTGGAAAGGATTGAAATCCTTGTTTCTCGTGAATCTACAATCAGTTTTAAGAGATGTCTCCGCACTGTGGAATAATGATTAAACTAAGAGAATTCATCTTCATGTAAGTTGAGATGTCCATCCGAGTTGTCATTTCAAAATTGTGTCTCGTAGACAAGGGTGGTTTAAAGTGTAGCTTTTGGCGGACATGGGTAATTTTTCTATACTTTTGCTACTGCCGAAGATAATACGTTTTCGTACAATTGCTCTTTTACGAGTCTCTCGCTCATCATGCTAAACAAGCGTCCGAATATATTTGCGATCAAAGAGTACACAATAATGACTTGACAATGGACATTCTGTACAACTGCCGGTGCCAAATAGTCCCACACTTGATGAGATAGTTTTAACAAGCTTCCTGAAAGCATACTGTGCACATTCCAGTCCTTGGAACGATTCAAATTGGGACAGTTGAAAAATGTCGACCTACTAATGGGTCTACTCTGATAAATAGAGAATAAAAGATAAGAAACTCTGATAGTGCTATCAGCGACTATTAGCGGCAGTATTCAAAATTTGCGTTTCTCTAAAGTTCACCAGAATCCTGATACGGAAATCCTGTTAGAGGCTCTATTCCTCACGTTCGCTTCATAGATGTAGACCTGTCTCGGTAGCGTCGAGTGTTCATTCCTTCGAGTTTGAAAGGAGCTCACCGCCTTCATGATCGCGTCTATACATTTCGTGACGTCATCCACATAGTTATTCTTAGAACGTCTCCATTATCGGGAATTCTGCCATAGATATGTGACATGATTCAGACGGTCGCTATCAGAGAAATAATGATCAGGATTTCAGCTTGACAGGGCTTTCTAGAAACGCAGAAGGCGCCCTCTAATACTATTGCTCTGTTAGTGTCACTATCAGCTGTTTTGTGACATTCATTCTTGCAACTACCCCCTGAACTAGTATCGAGGGAACAGGAAGTCAATTTTCCATTGACCGTAGTGCAAAGTGAAGCCATCCCCGTCACTTGATCAACTACACAGTGCAACCAGTATTTAAGACTCACATTTGACAAGGAATTGCATCGTCAATCTTTTTGTAAATTTTAATTTTCTAGAAATACTTACCTACTTGCTGTAGCCTTTTTCGTCCGTTCAGGAAAATGACCTCCCTTTCTCGTTCTGGAACACAGACTTCTGTCCCTCGCAATTCTCGAGAAGATCTTGGGCAGTTCGTCTCTCCACCTTCGTTTTCTTCCGCCTTCCCTCGGTGTCCACAACGCTACGCATACACTCCATCGATTGTTATTTCTCCTTGAGAGGTGACCGGCCCAAATCCATTTCAAATTTCTCGCCGTTTGTATCACATCCGTCACATCTGTCCATCTTCTTATCTTCTCGTTTCTGATCGTGTCCCTTCTCATTACTCCCAACATTCTCCTCTCCATTTCTCTCTGTTTGACTCTTAGTCTCTCCTGTTGGTTTGCTGTTGATGACCATGCTTGTGCTCCGCACAGCATTACAGGAAGAATACACATATTGAGTAATCGTCGTCGGTGAACCAATTTGATCTGTCTCGATGTCAGATAGTTGCGAAGTTGCCAAAATGCTTTCCACGCGTTCTGTATACGCTTGTCATTTCTTTGTTCTGTCGGTCTTCGAAAGCGACGATTTGTCAGAGGTGTGTGCATTCAGCTACATATTCAATTTCTTCCTGATCAATTCTGATTGGAGTTTGGGCTACATTCGTCATTATTTTTGTTTTATTGATGTAGGTATTCTTTTATTAATCATTTTATTCATGTCTTAATATTTGCTTCCTGTAACAAAAGTTATGTAATTGTCATTCATATCTTGACATACACTCTGCTTTCTGCAACGTTTCTAATTTACCTATTTTCATGAGTACAATTTTTCAACTGCACAAATCAAGAAAAACAACTGCACATTTGAATTTAGGACTGCATTAATTGTGTCGATTTGCACGTTAAAAAGCCAGATTACTTGATTTCATGCTTTAAATTTTATATTCCCATGTCTACCTAGCGTTGCTCTCTACATTGCATCCCTGACTCTGACTGTGAAGCTGGAATTTGCGAGATTCTAAAACAAAACGAAAAATTGCATTTTCTGGTTTGCATTTCTGGTTGCATTCTAGAAATTTGCTGCTAAACATGAATTTGATAGTAAATGAATATCATATTAACAGTTAAAGTGACGTGCGAAGCAGAATGCTGCTTCTATATAACGGCAATTTGACCGTGAGCTCGATAGAAAATGAATGAGGCTAAAATTCTGCCCTCAAAATAGAGAGACATGAGTCAATGAATGTAAATGGACACATTTAATAACAAATTTGTAGAACTTTGAGTTCAGTTCGAGTTTGACTATTTCTTTGTCATTGTTAGTGAATCATAGAGTTCATTCTTCTATTTGAAACATTTCAGACACATTCAGGTATTTCAGTCAGTAAAGAATTTCCATCAATTGACAATTTCCTCCATCTTATCATGATCAGTTAGTTTCATGGAGAAATTGAACATTTCCTCTTAACACTCCATAAATACGAAATTCATCCGCATTCTTTTGGAATTTATTGGAAAAATAAGCATAGGTAACTTTTCCATGTACCATGCGTGTATCAATTGTAAAGAAGATAGTCCAACTACCTGGTTTATCAATGGGGTTTATAGCCACCTGCAAACCACCATTCACAGTAAACCGGATTTTTATCTTGCCTTGTTCGTACAACTCTGGATAGAAATTGATCAGTCTATCTTCATTGATAAACTCGAATTCGTCAATCTTGTCAGTTTCCATAAGCGAAAATGTTAGACTTGTTTTGACAACTTCATCTTTCCAAAGTTCAAAAACCAATTTGGAAAAGAATAGCGGCGAGTCGCTAACGGCATACTTACTTTTCTCTTCTTTCTGTGTATTGATCGAAGTGCTGTTTATCAAAAACTTGAAGGGATTGACTTTTCTGTTTTGATGACATTTTAGCAGCAGAATTCGACGCTGTTTGGCTATTGGCAATAAGTTGTATATTGGCATGATTTGTGGATTTGGTGCAGAGCATTTGTGGAAAATAGTGCAAGATGACATTGTTGAAATAATAAAAGGAGCTGATGTATTCATAGCAACTCTTAGGCATTTGAAGAAGGATTTTGTCTTTTGAGGATCAATTTCTTCACGATTATAACATTTCTTGGTTGGCTCGGCTGTTGACAGATATCTAATAAACAGAAACTGAATAATAAGATTCAGGGAAATCCAGTTGCCGAACATGATCAACTGCCTGACTCCTCTCAAGTGAATGTGAAACGAAACTGACACGTTTCCTGTATAACATCGCAATTACAAGAGGTAAGTAAATGCTTGAAGGCTTACTGGCGACATACAGCTGCCAATATATGCGGGGATTTAAAACATCACAATGCAGCATTAAATGTGAGATTGAAAAACTAAAAAATCCTTTATGAAAGCATTGCTAAGTTATAATGCTAAACATCCATTGAGATGAAAAACAACATAATTTGCGGTTTCAAAAGATTCTTTGAAGTTATTGGAATGGTTATATGAAAAGTTCATGTCAGGTCAATGTTAATAACAAAGAAACAGAGATATGTAGCCATGGACAACTTATTCATATTTATATTGCCATATCTTCTCGTAGCAAATATAACTTTCAAACTAATCTCATATTTTAAACTCATACTAATATCAGCAGATTCTTTGCGCCTGAAGATGAATGCCGAGTAGCAGACGAACAATGTTGTACACATATGAATTGTTTCAACATGACTCCTTCCAACCACAAAACCCATTGCAGGGAATTCTCAAAGTGGAAGGATGCTGAAAAATGTTATCACATCAGTCATATGTAGCTCACTATCTGAGGATGAACTTATTTAAAATGCAATCTATTCATGATCGAATACATTGAAGAAGATTTGAAGCTTACGTCGGCCATTGAAATTGTTCAGAGTATCCGCTGCCCCATGTGATCGATGATGCCCGCGACAACAAAGCAGTTTTCTTAAATTTTCATACAAAATAAATGAAAGGTTCATCACCGGAAAGTGGTCTCCGTGGCACAGTGGTGAAGTGCTTGGCCTAGCGATCCTTCAGTCCAGAGGTCGAGCCCCGAAAGTGTCATTCGAAGTCGGAGGGAATGGCATCCGGATTAAAAGTGCGACAACGCTCCACAACAGCCTGACTATCTCAGAACCGTCCAAGCCCCTTGTGTTTGGGAGTGGAAGCATCGTACATCTCACAAAACACAGTACGATGTAGCAAATGCGAGACCCAAGAGTGGATCTAACACCAGCATGTTCGACTCAGCATTGCACATGTCTTGTCGTATAAAATGATAGCAATTTTCACTTTGAATTTTGCAACATGACTCCTTCCAATGTATAATATAATGGGTGTATATATGGCATTAGGATGGGAGTCTTCATGAAAAGGTCGAAATCTTATTGTGTTTTCTTGGCTGAAATTACTTTTTTTTAATTCTATTTTCATCTGCATGAATTTGTGATTCACTAAATTTATGTTTCACTTCATAAATCTGAATGGTGATGTGGAACTATTTGCATCTTTCAAAGATACTGTAATTGAAATCATTGTCTTTGATTCTGTTATTTTGCTCTACCAGTGGCAGGTTGTTTATGATATGATCACGCTTAAGAAGGTTCCTCCTGAAAGGAACCTCCAGGAGGAAAAACGCTGAGGTTCATCATGAAAGCAATAGCAGGTCATCGAGTTGCCAATTTAACAAACATTACCTCACCAAGGCTGTCTTGACACGGATGATCTGTAAAATACCATCATTTCTTCTGCATTACTATCAAGATCACTCAATTCCGCGGTTATGTGTAATAAACTGCAAAAATTTGCATATCTCACATTTGGTAGCAATACCAGCTGTACCCCCACGAGTTCATTTAATAAAATCGAAAGTGCATACACATTGGGGATTTAATAAATGCGGAGTTACAACTCTACCTAATATACTTACTCCATGTTACTAACAACTGCGAAACATCCGGAAAGGCAAAAAAAATATTTATGTAACCCATACAGTAGCAGTACCTACATACCTATACAGTAGCTGGTCAACTGAGCGAGCCAATTGAATTAACGCATTCTTTAGGCAGCCGTGAAAAATCGAGAAACACAGTGCGTCACCCTAGAGGTGGATAGCTCATGCTGAGTGAATCGTGCGCTCGTAATTTGCAGCAAAGTAGCGCCATTATTAACACGTATATAGCTGTGTCAGCGTAGCCTCATATGAAGACACATCATTTGTGTATGCTTTACTAATCGCACTGAAGAAATACTATGAGACAGCGTCATCGCATTATTAATATACCAAATGAAAGACAGTGGATGACGTCTTTGGACCAAATCCGCTATTGATGAAGCGTTTTATACCAAATGCGATCTCATAGAGTAAGTATATTAGGTACAGTAGAAACTCATAAATACTTAAATCCCCTTTGTGCATACAATTTCGATTCTATTAAATGAACTCGAGTGTGACCCAGCATCACAGACAGACAGATCTTTGCATGAGATATGTAATTTTTACACTTTTGGAGAAATTAAGGATCTGTCTGATCGTGATAGTAAAACAAAAGGAACAAATCCTCCGTGCCATGTCAACCAATGTGGAGAGGTAATGAATGTAGTTTGTTAAATTAGCAATCCGATGGCCTTATCAATAAGAGCACTATCTTGAGCATGATCATCTGACAAGAGCTGTACCTGCCCTGGAAGATCAAAATAAAATGACCAGTGACAGTGATCACAATTAACTTAAAAGATGTAAATGGGTTCGCATTGTTATTCAGATTTGAGTAAATCAAAAAATGAATTATACCGATGAAAATGGAATTAAAAACTTGAAAATTCAGCCAAAAAAGCACAATAGGATGTCGATGTATTTATCATGGGTTACATTATAATGCAGTTCATGACTTTCCTTTGATAATCAGCATAATTTCCACTTAATTATGATGTTTGTTAGCAAATGCTCATTCATTTGACATCCAACTTGTATCATACGACTTATAAAGGAGCTTCATCTCGGTAGTGTATAGACACAGGAATAATTTGAAAAAATCTAGCTTTTTAAAAACTGCTCAAATAATTTTTTTGATCGCAGGAACATAATCTCAGTAAGAAACTGAATCTTTTCATATAAAAATGTTCATTATATGCAGATACTTGTTTGAGTTCTTCCACTCTACACTGTAAACCTACACTGTAGTGCCTCGAGTCACCAGTAGGCGTTCTATGACATTCGTGCCTACTCGCGCCTTGAGTTGGTCAGA
This sequence comes from Prostheceraeus crozeri, assembly GCA_907163375.1. NCBI lineage: Eukaryota > Metazoa > Platyhelminthes > Polycladida > Euryleptidae > Prostheceraeus > Prostheceraeus crozeri. Next base: position 56,884 of record CAJQUW010006230.1, read on the forward strand.
ATTGATACCTAAATTTCGTGCCTAATTCAAGTGTACCTACTATATACGTGCTCTATGGGAGATCTTTATTCCACATTAACTTCACGGAATAAACTGACCAGTTCCGCGGACCGGTGTTTGAGAAACACTGCCCTAAACTATATCCCACACACAAATAAATCGATCTCTGAAAGCTGAGATATCAGTGTAATCGCCGCAAAGAATTTTACTCCAACTGATGCCATTCAAATACTCAACTGTGCTTTTCAAATTTGACTCCCGAAAGTCGAAAATACGATGCTCTTGATCTGAGTAGCACAACATTATGGTAACTTTCTCTAACAGGTGGTAAGATAATAGCATTCTCATAATACGACGAAACTTCTTCACTTACGAAATATACTTATAAGCCTAATTTCAAAATTACTGAGTACTTGATGTTCAATTTTGTTTACTTGTTACTCATACATAATAAATCTTATATTTACGTGCAAATTAATCGTTTCAATATTGTAAGTTTAATTTTTACATGCTTATATCTCACTACTTATAGCGTGGTAAAAAGTACCATGCAACTTTAGGATGTCTTTGTCAAAATGCCTTTCAACACATTCTGAAGGGCGATTTCGAGTTTAAGTTGCGATTTAAATTCAATAAGAGAGAGAGACAATGCAATACATGAAACCTGGTGTCTCATGCATCTCTCATTTTAGCATTTCACTTTCTGAAGTGATCAGTTTTAGCCAGAAGGCAGAACGAAAGAAAATTGAACGTTATCTCTGACACAGAATTTCAACAAGGAGAAGACAAAATTTTTTGATGAAAGTTGGCTGAAAGTATGTACTACTCGACATCTTTTTCATGATGGAAGTAGTTTGCGATTCTTTGAATGTGCAAAAACATGAAATACTAACAAGACTTCCCTTGCCCCTAAACTTGCTTCCTTCGCTATAACCTTAATCGAAAATATGATCGATAAATTTCCGTTGCATCATCGCCGCTATTTTGATGACATATTTGCCATCTTCAAAACTGAATCAGATGGTGATACTTTTTTCGACTTTGATAAATTTTCTCACCAGTTTAAACTTTACTAGTGAAAAGGTAGAAAATCACAAATTAGCTTTCTTGGATGTGACTGTCAGTTTTGAAAATCCCTCTTGCGACTGAGTGGAGACCTAGAATACGGGAACATTATATTCCTTTTGAATTTTAGGCTCCTATGAAGTACAGAACGTCTGCGGTTCCGTCCTTTTTCATTAGGACCAAGCGCCTCTGTAGCTTGCCAGATAGTTACGAAAATGCTCAATGATATGCAAGCACATAAAAAATAATCCATCTCTAATGATTGTCATGTCAAGTTGATAGATTCAACAATTGCATGATAAATCATGATACATGTAATGAATTATGGCCTCTTCTTCCGATCCGTCTAATCACATCACGTAATTGCAGATCCACTAATGTCATCATCATTGTTGTATCGCGTGTTCCAAACTGGAAATAAACGTTTTGACTTTTGAAAAATCCAAATTGATTTTCCTACCAAAGTCAATACTAGCTAAAACTGTCTATTAGTTTCTTCCTTTCATAAAGGAAAAGGAGCGTGAAACCTTAAAAGGCGTCCAAATAATTAAGTCTATTTTAAATAGAAATGGCGCTAAAATACAGGCCGCTTTTAAAACTTTAAAAAAACATTATACATTTTTCCTAATAAAGATAACGTTCCTCCATGTTGAGCATCCAACGTGATCTATTGCTATACATGCAGACAGTGCTCAAACTGCTACATGGGTGAGACACGGAGACACCTAATCATGAGAGTCAATAGGCATCTAAGAGGAAAGTCAGTCCCTACCGAGTGAGCTGTCATCCATACGAAGCAAGCCAAGAGGACTTCAAAGTTTTGTTTAGAAGTGTTCATACCGGTATTGCAGAGACACTATGCATCAAATCAAGTACCAATGTGCACTGTAAACTGTAGGTCACTAATTAAGGCACGAAGCCGAAATTTCGTGCCAATTAGCGCCTAGTTAGTGCCTTTCTAGTGCCTCGAGGCACCAGTAGGTGCCACTTAGGCACTTATAGGCACCAAACCAAATATTTGTTTATCCAATGAAATTGAAGGAAAAATCAATGGGCACGAACTCGGCACTATGAACTTTGTGCCTACTCGTGCCTTGTGTTGGTTAGAATTGATGCCCAAATTTTGTGCCTAATTCAAGCGAAATTTCGTGCCCTAGAGTTTGCGGTGTACTAACAAATGAGAACTCTTCATCTGTGCCTCTCCACATGTTCTAGTTTTAGCATCTTTTAGTGAAAAGCATTGACCATGATTTCTCCATGTATAACAAACGGTTGTGTCAGCTATATTACTGTCCTGGAGATGAGTTTTTGGCCGGGGTTTTGTTTGAATTCACAATGAATTTCATCTGATTAAGGCTTCGGCTGTTCGAGTACATTCGAATTCAACGCATCTTTTCGAATTTTCTTTCTTTTTTGACAAATACTATTACTAGATGACTGGCAGGATTGTCAGGTGGAAATGGGAAACCGAAGGGATTCTTATGGGAATTTGATTGGAATTGGATGATGTACTGAAACCCAATTTCTTAAGGGAAAAACGTCGGTAATTTTTAATTGAAAAATTTTTGTGTTTTTAAGCAGAAGTTAATCGCACACATTGGGATCAAGCATACGTTCACTCTTAAAGCGTTGATCGTTGTTTTGAAGTGCTAGCAACAGCAACATGATAGCAATTGCTGTCTTGTCTGCTGTCATTGACTCATTGTTGATCTTTTTTATTGCTAGACGTTATAGGACGCGGAGAAACCTGCATTCTTCCTCACATCTATTGTTGTTCAATAAGTTTAATAAATACATGTAAAAATTGTGGTGTGTGAGGACAGCTTGTCAACTCGAGTGTATTCAGGGTAGGCTAGACCACCAGTCTATATACTGTATAGTACATTGAGGTTTTGACCGCTTTCAACATCACCGAAAATGTCAGAAGACATGACACATAGGACCTATAAATCAATTATCTACGTCCTACATGTAACCTAGCAACTTCATGCAGTAAAGTTTTATTACCGGTGTGCTTGAAAGTTGGTCTATATATATATATATATATATATATATATATATATATACATATATATATAGATATATATATATATATATATTCAGACATAACGTGCCCAATTTGAACAGATTTTGAAAGAAAAACAACTATGTTTCTATCAACCGAACATGTTTCGGAATGTAATGATCATTCCATCTTCAGCGGTACAGGAATCCGATAAAACAACAGAAGTAAGCTTATATACAGATCAGCGTAAAATGCAAGAACCGATATCCATTAAATATGACGTGTAAAACTATGACGCTATGTACAGGCGAAAAATGACGTCATGAAAATCACAAATTCAAGTGCAAGGGCACTGAGCCATTCCTTTCATTAGATAGCATATCGATATTTTCTTTCAGAAGAATAGACTCCAAGATAAGAGGATAGGCTGATGCACCGATAATAGAGAAATTTTCAGCTTTAGGATGGTGCTCATGTAAAGAGATTTCAGTGGCTACGGGAGGCTTTCAAATGCTCGCTGATTCGAGTGGCTAAGTGGCGCTTGGTTGCACCAATGTATCGCATTGGACAGCGATCACAAGTATACAAATATGTAACATTCGATTTCAAGCCAAACGAAATGCGATCTTTGTTATTGAAATGGTCCAAAACTTTATTGGTTTTGAAAGCCAAGTAAATTTTCACATTCTGCAATTTCTCATTCAACTCGTTTATGCGTCTTTTAAGTTGCTTATGTTTGCTATCTATGAAAGGGATGGACCAGTACACCTTATCCACTTCAGTAGTGGTTGAGGCATTTTGCGAATTTTCAAACTTGGTTACCACATTTCTTTTTATTTTGTCTATAAATTGCGAATCATAGCCGTTTTTCAGAAACATTGATTTGATGCGTTCACACGCTATTCTGAAATTCTCTCTATTGGAGCAAATTCTGTATGCTCTCGAAAATAGGGAACGCATAGCAGCGATTTTATAAGTAGAGGGAGAACATGAAGAGGCAGGTATGTAGATACCTGTATTGGTTTCTTTAATGTGATGGCCAATATCAAATGCACCATCAAGAATGCTGACAACAGTGTCAAGAAATATGAGACTCTCATTCTGGCTTAATTCCATCGTAAATTTTAAATTTTCCTCAACCGAATTGAGGAACTCGAAAAAATGCTTACAATCCTTTTCAGTGCGAAAGATCGCAAAGCAGTCATCTACATATCTAGTGTAGAAAAGGGGAAGATGAGTAAGTTCTGAAAAACGGCTTTCTAAAAGATTCATGGCAAGCGCAGCCATGGTGGGAGCCAGCTTCGAGCCCATTGGCATGCCATCAATTTGGTAAAACAATTTCTCATTAAAAGAGAATAAAATGTTAGTACATGCTATTTCTAATAAACTTTTCAAAGCTGGTTTGGAGACAGAACAGTGCTCAAAATCAATCAACGACAAAATGTGATCAATCGTCTTGTTGACAGGAATCGACGTAAAGAGATTCGATACATCAAAGCTAACTAATTTACAATTTTTCAAATCCGGAATATTGAGATGCTTTAACTTTTCAACAAACTGAAAAGTATCAGTAACACTATATTGCCTAGGGATGAAGGGCTTCAGCAAATTATCCAACCAACCCGACAAATTGGAGAGATAAGAATTTCTCATATTTAGAATGGGACGATACGGAGGATTGTTGATATTTTTGTGGACTTTCGGGAGTCCGTACAACCTCGCGGGTTGAGAACCAACAGATTTGATTTTATCAATGATATCATTGTTTAAAAGCTTCTTTGACTTCAAACTTTGGAGCTTACGATTAAATCTGTCCTCTTCAAGAATGAAGGGATCTTTTTTCGAACGTTTATCATACTTGTAGGGTTTGAATTTGGAATTGTCTTCTAAAATTCTATCAATCTTTTCGACGTAAGAAGAGCGATCTTCAATGAAAACGCCATTGCCTTTGTCAAAGCGACAGACAACAATCGTTTTATTTTGAACTAGCTTACGTAGAGATTTGAAATGTTTGGACCATTTCATCGAAAACGTTTGTTTCGAGAAGTAATTTTTGAAAATGCCTCTGAATTTAGAGATAAAATCATCATCAACGGAAACATGCCTTTTGATTCTATGAATAAGACCTTCAGCCTCCGCTTTCTGAATATTCATGTTGAATTTTTGTTGGGGCAGGGACATCGATATCCCAAGAGAAAGAAGTTCTTCTTCTTCCTTCGACAGCCTATATGAAGAAACATTGACTATAGAAGTCACATTCTTCGTCGATTCCATTTTAGTAGGGGTTTGCTGATTTTTTAAACTACTCAATTTCTTGGCATGAATTTTCGAAATACGACTTTTGACTTTGATCAACGTATGGTCAATAATTGATTGAGCAACTGTTTTATCATAATCACTAAACTGACTCAAAGTTGAGGAAAGTTTACTTGGCTTTCAAAACCAATAAAGTTTTGGACCATTTCAATAACAAAGATCGCATTTCGTTTGGCTTGAAATCGAATGTTACATATTTGTATACTTGTGATCGCTGTCCAATGCGATACATTGGTGCAACCAAGCGCCACTTAGCCACTCGAATCAGCGAGCATTTGAAAGCCTCCCGTAGCCACTGAAATCTCTTTACATGAGCACCATCCTAAAGCTGAAAATTTCTCTATTATCGGTGCATCAGCCTATCCTCTTATCTTGGAGTCTATTCTTCTGAAAGAAAATATCGATATGCTATCTAATGAAAGGAATGGCTCAGTGCCCTTGCACTTGAATTTGTGATTTTCATGACGTCATTTTTCGCCTGTACATAGCATCATAGTTTTACACGTCATATTTGATGGATATCGGTTCTTGCATTTTACGCTGATCTGTATATAAGCTTACTTCTGTTGTTTTATCGGATCCCTGTACCGCTGAAGATGGAATGATCATTACATTCCGAAACATGTTCGGTTGATAGAAACATAGTTGTTTTTCTTTCAAAATATATATATATATATATATATATATATATATATATCACTTGGATGACCAAGTGAAACCGGTCGGGCTTTCAAGATTCAAAGTTTTTCCTTGACGACTTACGGGAGGTATTTTCCTTCTTACATATATACATATATAGAATAAAAAAGGTTAGATGTGTAGAATAATATTGATAAAAGTCAATGTACCAAAAGTTTGACAGAAAACAACGGAATGTAAAAAATGAAACTTTATTGTGCGATCCGGATTTCGGAGGATTTTTCACCGTCCTTCTCAAGCACATCAAATAAAATGAAATTATTACTTGAAGTACAAATTAGCTGCAGTTATTAACCTTCGATTTGAACTTCAAAATAAAATGACTTTCTTTCAGCTCTCTATCTTCGTTGCTGTAATGAGATGGTAGTTGGAAGATAGTAGCGGCCTCTGTATGTAGTTGTTAATCTGTATGGTTAAATTCCATTGACAGGATCAAAAAATGTGTTCTCTGTAGTTTGTAGGTACTTTAATCAACACAAATCTATAACAAAATTACATTCACTTCCTACAAACGTTTTTTAACAATTACTTGAGTTAGTTTGAACATGGTAGTACTGTCGGACCGAATTTCAAAATTCAATGTTCCACGACGTAAATTATATTAAAAGAGCAATTGAGTTTTCTCAAAAGAGGGGAGTTGTTTACAAATTGTCTTGTAACCACTCTGATAAATTTTACATTGGACAATCTGGTAACAGTCTCGGAATTAGAGTCAATCAGCATCACTCGGCCTTGCGTCTTATGTATCCGGAAAAGTCTGCAGTTGCAGAGCACGCTCTAGAGAGTGGTCATGCCATAATGTGGGACGAACAAAAATTCTTGAAACCGAGAGGAACTACCACAAAAGACCTTGGAAGCGTGGCATTCAAAAAGCCAACAAACTCTAAATCGATGTGAGTTAACTGTCCCTTCTGTATATATGATAACCTGTAACTTTTGATTTTATTCTCTTCATTTGTTTTATCGCATTGTCTTAATTGCCGTATTCTTTTATTGTTCATTATCGACTTTGTCTATCAAATTGTCTGGCGAATGATATTCAGTTCATTTAGAGATATCGATGTCAGTCTCTGTCCTGAAGACGCGATCCGAGGTGGTCGTGAGATATCGGCAGTCTTGCTCTTTTAATACACTTGAGTTAGCTATTACTTCTGATCTCATTTTCTTTAATGATTGTTACTATAGACAAGTTTCCGGCTTAGTTATGGGCAACAACCTTTCCCCGCTTCTTGCTATAATTTGTATGTTTGATAATGAATCTATCATCTTTGAAAAATTTCCTGGAAATTTTAAATTTTGGAAGAGATACATTGATGATGTATTTGTAGTTTCCGTCTCTCCATTAAATGAACTTCTTTTAAGTGTTATTACCATAAATGACAATATTACTTTTACATTTGAAGAGCCTCATAATTCGCAAATCTCACTCTTAGATACAACTGTCACATTAGAACAATCTAACTTTTGTACGAAATTCTTTTCAAAACCCTTGCATAGTTTCTACCATATGCTACCATGGGACAGCCATGTACCCTTGTCTAGAAAAGTCAACCTTCTTAAATCTGAGAATCTTAGAGCTCATCGAAATTGTTCACGTTTCATCAATCTTTTGGATGCTATAACTTTTATCAAAAACAGATTTCGAAATAACGGGTATCATGATCCCGTTAGATCGCCCACCCGCGTAACGAATTCGTAACGAAGCTGGGTAGCGGGAAAACTTCGTGAAGCATGAAATGACTTGAGACGCATTCTGTGCTCACTAGGGCTACTTCCTTCGAAAGCAGGTTGACACTGAAGTGGTTTTAGACCATTTTAAAACAAAAAAAATTGGTCGGGCAGAGGTCGGAATTATAATGGGATAACGGTGGTCGCCGGAAGATATATGTATTGAGTTCGGGCACCCGGCTATTGCTGTACACACGAAGCATTCCCGTCCACATAAAATTTTCAGTTATTATTTGAATACCAACTGAAAATTTTGAGAAAATATGCATTTCTCTCTACAATTTGTACATTTTCAGGAATATGCTGCAAGCGGTAATTTGATTAGCCGTGGCTTGTACCCATTGTCGTTGCTAAATGATTGAAATGCTGCAATTAAATCAAGAATTACTATTACAAAATTTCCGCTGTTTTTCAGTCCTTTTACATCATGTCACAGATAAATGGCATCTCACATTGTGGTCTCATCACAGTGGTGCGACAGACGCTTTGTAGAGCTGCAAAAGGATGCGGTTCATATGAATGTTTGGTGTTAATTCTTCGCATAATTTGTAGCCGAACCTAAAATTTTCCGCAATTCTGAATCATTGCCAATTTAGGCAATATAACCGCTGACCGAAGCACTTCTTGGCTAGGACACTCAATCTTATCAAGGAGTTGCATTGGCTTGAACTGGAATTGCATAATCATCTATGGGAACATCAACCTTCCACATTGTGGAAATCAATGCCTTCAACTACAAATGATTTTTGTCGTGCTTGAGTAATCAAAATCCGAGATATTATGCCATTATAATTTATTCTTTAGTGCCGGCTAATGTTTTCTCGATCAATTCCAAGCTCTAAAGTCGTGTGAAAATTGTCAAAATAGATTTCTTTCGTGTAATACAATTAAATCAGCTGTGACAGTTCGAATTCAATTACTTTGGTCATTAAAAGAAAAGCAGATAAATAATATAATTGATAAAAGTGGCAATTTTTGTCAAAAAAATTGATGTTTTTTGATACAACGCAAAACATCTAAATAATTGGAAACTTCGTAGATCTGTTTTTCTCTCATTCATCAAAAATTATTCAAAATTGTAGCATAGTTTGTTACACAGCTTTTCTCTGCGGCATCTGCTCAAGTACACTTGTTCGTTTCCTGGAATCTAATTCTTTAGCCGCCGAGGTTGAATTCCCGTGGCGAGGTAGAATTTGATCATGAATATTGATGAACCTCTTCTCAATAGTCTTGCTCACAGAAAAGGTACTTACTCTATAGTCTTGCTTTTCTCTCTAACCCTCAGTTCAACAAAGTAATACCCAAAGATAGAATTACCCTTCCACAAAAATGTAATGTTCTAGTGATGTAGGTGAATATACTTGCATCGTTGCATCTCAACACTGCTGAAGCATTGCCTAAATGCTAATTCATTCATGAGTGGGCTATCGATGAAAAGCATACATGATAAAATCAGAATAAAACTCTATCTGGTTATTTAAAATAATTTTGTTTAAACATATTCGGTTCCTCGGAGATACGAATTTAGGCAGACCACCGTTTTGTCGAGAGCAAGCATGCAGACCTGGAATCAAGTATTATTCGACTGAGATTTATTGCTGTATTTTCATCAATTGTCCGCTGTCACTTACTCCTTGGCGAATGTGAATGAATGCAAGTCATAAGTGGAAAGCAGATTTTTTCAATTCGGTGAGATTGATTCCTATATTGTCATCCACTATCTGCTGTCACTTACTCCTTGATAAATGTGTGACAGCATCAGTAAGTTACCTGTATGTCAAGTGTACAAAGTAGCACTCAGTATGGTTTGTGCTTGAGGTAGGCTATAGCATCTAATCAAGTGAGCTTTGTCTGTGCAAATTGTTGATAGCCGGTTCTAGATGAATAAGTGTTCTCCATTTCGTTCTAAACTTCCCACTTATTGCATGGAACTAGTTAGTGAGACTAATAGGAACCGCCTGAAAATGATTGTCTTCCAAAAGAGTATTTTCATCAGGAGAATGAGTGTTTCTCCTATTCTTATTTTTCCTAGTTCATCAGTCTAGTCCAAACGCGCTCTACAAGTTTATTTTAATAGTCATTGTGTGATCCTTCAGTGGTGATACTTGCATATTTTCACACAAGGTGAATATTCATAATTGCTGAGTTTTCATGCTCTTCTCTCAAGCAGCTGCTTGAGTGGATAATATAGGCCTTACTAGCTGTAGCTCTGCATAAATCTTGACTATTTGATTGTGATCACGCTTTGAACTGTCACGATGACATTCAGAATAGTTGCAAGTGTGATTGAGTAGGCCAAGTATTAGTAGTCATCTTTGTAATATCTTTGTAAATAAAAAATTGTAAGTGGACACATAAGTAACTTGCGGTACCCACGCCTAACGCAAATTAGCATAGAATCTGCAACTATTAAGGCCTATCTTTTATTTAGCCTAATCGAAGTCTATAGGTTTATCACTCGTTACTCATCTGGCATGTACGTGATTGCAATTTCCATTTTATAAAATAATAGCGTGCAACCGAGATAGTAAAAAGGATGGAACTTAAAAGCCGGTTATCGAGAATTTTTCGGGATCTGACCGGTGTGGTAATTCCAACCAAAAAAATTACATTGAAATAGACAGTTACCCACAGTGAAGTTATCCGCACGCAACGTTGCGTGGAAATAAGTTGTAGACGCGTTTGTTCCGACGCCAAATTGGTTGGGAAGACCTTAACTAAATACTGATAATTAAGATACATGGTCAATTATGCATATTTTCATGTTTTTGTGATTACCTATTCATTGATAATGGGACTTTAGACTTTTCTATTAAATTTATCTACAGTGTAGTATAAATTGAGTGCTTTGTTAAAGAAAACGATCGTTATTCCAACGTAGCGTGCAAATTCCCTCACTATTGGTAATTGGCTATTCATACTTCATTTAGCGTCGGAAAACACCTGGACGAATCCAATTGTAAAAGTTTATCATAAAGCCATCTGTTTCTTCGAAATATCTAAAAATGAAAAGTCGCTGACATAAGTCATCCGTGTAAGGGTGTTTCCTTAATTTCATAGCAAATTTGGAAGTCCATCGCTGCAAGATTCGACAGGTTGACTTTTTTGACGAAAATCTCGCACGTTTTGAATTTTAGGATCATAGCTCACACAAAAATTACAGTGATACTTTTCGTTTGACTTGCAATTTATCGTTGCATGCAATATCAGTAAATTTAGTATAATAGATCACAATTATCATAGATGACAAAATACTTTGTTCTGGTTGCTTAATGTTTAAAATGTGTTTTCTGTCAATGGCCATCTTTTGCAGCACATTAATAATCTAGTAGCTTAACTTTCTCAGAGTCTAGCGATGTAGGTTTAGTTGGCTAAGAAATTCATAAATTGAAAGAATGATGTAGGCCTGCGTAGGTTCTGTGTTATTGGATTACATTTTCAATTTAGGGATTCCTAGATACTTAAAGGATGCCATCAAATCAGATCATTTAGTAATATTAGGATTATTTCGCAGTCGCCTTTTATTAATTCTTTGGGCCACCGCCAGCTGAGCTCGAAGATTCTGGCCTATCTTCTAGTAAATATTCTATACCTAGGTTCAGGATTCACCAAAAACTAATTGAAATAGTTGGACGACAGCAATCAATTAACTGGAATCATCGTATGTCAGCAATCAACTAATTGGATTTTTTAATCACAATTTGATTAGATTAATTCTTGATTTTAATTTTCGACTTAGATAAAAACATGTGCTACACCTATTTAGGCTGCATAAATTGGCAGATTGTGCAAGTCGTAAACTTGCATACTGCCAATTTGGGCGGTGACTTTATGCATGAAATACATGTTGCTACATTCTTAGTCGGAGTGACTATTCAAACTAGACAACAAGAAGTCGCGTGCCTAGATTGACATAAATTTAAGATTTAATGACATAATATAAGATAGGTAGACTAATAATCTTAATCACTGAATGTGTTATGCTTTTCCTATGGTGGTGAGTGTAGGCGGTTTTGCAAGTTAGCATTCAACTAAATAACTTCATTACAGATCAATCAATTGATAGCAATTATTGACAGACTGCAATCAATCAATTGCAATTTTTTCTGTAACAACAATTAATTAATTGGAATCTTTGGGTTACAGCGATCATTGTGACCAATAAATTGCAATGCAATTATTTTTTGGTTTCCAGGCTGTACTTCAATTTTTTATTATTAGATAGGACACTGACGCCAAAACCGAACAGATTCATAGCATAGTCGTAATTGATAGTTGCACTTCTATCTTAAACATGAAGGTGTTCAGATGATCTTTGAAGTATATATTTGTGAATTTATTTGAATCAATTGATAAAAGCTTGTAATACAGTGCACGGTTATGAAGCCCATAATCATGTGGCTACATTGCGATGCAAGATAGCGCCACAATGTCGCAAGACGAAGGATAATTGAGATGGAGTTCATACGGTACTGGAACACAACCTGGGGTTGGAAAAAAATTATTAGCAATTTAATTGGTCTCATTTTTTTGCTGAGAATCAATTGACTCAATTGGATCACATGAGCAATCAATTAGTTGACAATAATTGCAATAATTTTTTATCATTGCCAGATCTAGGTTGATCTTTCCGCTGTTGACTGACACTTGATTGATTAACACTTAGAACGTTAGTTACACAGCACACAGGTCTACGAAAGTGCATTAAAACACTATAGAATAGAATTTGCAATCACAAGTATGTATTTTCTGCACCACTATGCTCGTTGAACTAATTTGCATGATAAAACATGAAAATTTTCTCATAGCAATATCAAGCAATGACTGATAATTAACATTTATTATATTTTTATAATAATATATAAGCGCAATATTTTTTGGTTCAAACACCGTCACTCTGACCATCGTGACCTTAATTGAATTTTATCTAAGAGAAAATACGAAGTATTTATATTTACTAGTTAGAGACTTTTAAATTAAAGTTTAAATGAATTGTGTAGATTATTAACAGCAAGTTTCGCATTAGGCTAACATCAAACATTTCTTCGTTTCAAAAACGAGTATATCTACAGAATATCACATCATCGACTGTGTAGAGCTATTCATTATACATCATAACTTGCAGTAATCGTTCAATAAATCGCTTTTTTGCTTGTGAATAATTGCAATTAATTGGAATAATTGGCAGCTGATCCAATCAATTAATTGAATTGAAGATAGTTTATCAATCAACTAATTGCAATTAATTTCAATAAATTAATTTTCTTTTCCTTGCAGTGGACTACTTTTTGCATTGTTTATTAAGATATCATATTAAGATAATTTCAAAAAAACAGGATAGGTGTCGCAGCTGCAGACTGATGATCAGTTAAACTGTTATGTCGGATTATATGTAGGCCTATGAAGGTTCTAGTGTTCTGATTGCATCCTTGATCGTTGTAGGCTTATGTATGCACGACTAAGGTTAAGTATAGCCTACGCATTACGTAATAATGATGACCAGATATAACTTCATTGCAGTCTGATAATTCATGCAATATTGTTTTTTAATTAGTTGAAGTAAATTGTGGCCTGTAAGGTCAACGTCTACTCTACCTTACTTGGGGCTCCACTGTGTTGACACAGAGTCAGACTTTGATCTGGCTGTGACCATTTGGTCCGGATGCCCTTTCTGACGACTTCCTATGACACTTTCGGTGCTCGATTTCTGGACCGAAAGATCGCTAACCAAGCACCTAGCCTGCACTGTCACGTAGAACACCAATTTCCGATAATAATCCCTGTACTAGTAAGAGAGGATTCTCTTTTAATGACAACATGAGCGGTGTTTTGACATAGGAAAGATAAAGTAAAAAGCACAATTATCATTCAATAAATGGACATTGACCGTGCAGTTTCAAACTGCGTGAATATCTAATGTGTTACCGTAATTTATGTACGGTATCCCAAAATACTTCCCACCTGCTTAGTAAATCCTGATTATTAATATGTCCCTAACATGTTTTTATTAGCCATCTTGAGTATTTCATAGCATAATGCATGCAATTTCGAAGCAACAAATGTTAGTCAGAATCTTACCTGCAGTGGAGCATAACATGCGCATATTATTCTGAGATGGAGGGGCACATTTTCTATCGAGCCATGTACTGCAATCTCATACAATGTCTTCAGCTGACTTCAGTGGCTTGACTGATTTCTCTGGTGCAATGATTCATGCTTTAGAACACCTGAACAACATTCATGTAGTCATTCGCTGTTCACTAATTCAGCAATGCATTTGTTCTATCTTCATTCGCTATTTTGATTAACATGCTTAAATTTTCAACACATCGATTTTGCAACATATCGATTTTATGCAGCATTCCATCGAAGTGTTTTGCTCTGTGACATCAATAAGGTATAGTCATGTAGAACTCTATGGGCATAGTGTGGTCTCATCTCTCAGATTTTGTAATGACTAATCGGTCTTATGGCTTGTTGTCACTTCCACACGCATGTCAGATACACTAATTAGAGCCTATCTTTCGAGTGCGGTCGGGTTACAGAGTTCGGATTGATAGATATCTATGTCATCTTGAGCTGACATGAGACATTTCCAGCATGTATTCATAACGGATACAAATTCAAAGCAGTCATCTGTGAATGTGTTACACAGTGTTGTTATTCAGTATGCAAATCTAACTGTATGGACTCATCAGAGGGAAAGCTTTCAATAGGCCTATTCAATATTTAATTACATTGGACGTGCGCTGTACCGACATGAAACAGCATCTCTCATTAACGCTACATCATCGTAGCAGTGAATTGTAACTGAATTGTGGACGATTAGTCATGAAATGCCCAACGAGCTGTACAGAAAATTCTTGATAAGCTGGTGAGCAACTGGTCTTTTATTGCATGAGCCTTAGTGTCTTGTCTGAACCTGAAAGATAATTCATTCACAACAATTAGAATAATTTCATAAATAACGCACGAACGTTCTGAAACATTATAGTAGTCCCTTCTATATAATAAGTAAAAGCAATTTAAATAATTAATTTAATGGCAGTCCCTCTTTCGACGCTAGAGGGACTAGTGTTTGAATATTTGAAAAGTGATTAATATTTCATACTATTTTGGCATGGTATGGTGCAATTTTCATAGATAGAATCGCATTGCTTCATGATGAGAAATGAAGATTGTGTGTCAGAACGTACGTGCGTTATTTACGGAATTGCCCATTATCAATTTATGAAGATCAATGACATGTCCAACCATAAAGATGAAATCACAAAATCACCTGTAGAATCGTTCATAGGCATGTTGGAATATCACTCTGCTCAGTATCGTTTGCAATGGATTATGATGATCAATCATGAAAAATGCAAACAAGAATCATAAGTCTGCAGTCATCTTGAGGCTGATTTACTTTCAATATTCAAATTTCTTCATTGATATGGATATTATTCTATGAAGGGAAAGTAAACTGCATTCTCCTGAAATGCTTCATGCTTAAAATTTTAGCTATTGAATCTAGCTATCTGGCTGACGTTAGGTGTACAAACCCTGATTAACCGGCGATTTTGGGGAAATATTGTAATGTGCTGATGCAGATGTAAACAAAATCAATTTGTCTAGTCGGCAGGGAAGGCAGCAGCATCCTCGTGACGTCAGTTCATTCCTATTCCTTATAGAAGTTCGGAGAAGAGCCAAGTGAGATGATGTATTGTAGTTAAAAAACTATCTTTGTCACTGCGAGTGACTAATGCAAGTGCGCTGTAAACAACAAATATCCGTTAAAATTAACAGCTAAAATTACTTTCACGGCTGTTTTTACACTCCGAACAGAAAATATCCGTAGAGACGCTCTATCTGATACTAGCGGATTTTAATTGATATCATCAAATTGTGACTCATCATTTTCAAGTTTCTTACGAATATTTTCTGTTAAGTTTATATATTATCAAAATTATTATTATTATAAGTTTATATATATTACTGTAACTGCTGTTTTAGTGGTGTGCAGTTTACAGTGAGACCTACATCAGTAAAGCTGTACGGTGCACACCTCCCGTATTTAGTAGATACAAATAATTCATCGCATTATTATTTTTTCTTCATAAAAGATGATTTGATAGGATTGTAGTGCTTTTCATATTAAGTTCGCTTTTATCATGGCTTGTATTAAGTTCTTGAAATGTGTTAATGATCCGATTGAAACAAGCTTAATGTAAAAGGTATTATGCAGGCTTCACGGGGATGCTGCTTCTTCTACTGCTAACTGGTTAGTTTATATACTTCATCAGCGACATCATCAATGATCAAGCGTTGGATCGCAAAGCATCTGCACGCATACTTTCGGCCGAGATAGATTTTGTTACGTTTGTTTAAATTTGGGCATCTAACATTATAGGAGAGATCAGTCTTTATATGCGCCTCTTACCTCAATTCATTAGTTCTTACATAAGACAGTTTCAAAATGAAGTTTTAACCTAAATCACACTTGTCTACAGTTCGTTCAGAAAACAGAAGCCAAGTTCATTGGAAAGCAAACTGTAGACAAGTGTGATTTAGGTTAAAACTTCATTTCGAAACTGTCTTATGTAACAACTAATGAATTGAGTTAAGAGGCGCATATAAAGACATAAGTAACAATCTCTCCTATAATGTTAGATGCCAAAATTTAAACAAACGTGATAAAATCTATCTAGGCCTAAAGTATGCGTGCAGATGCTTCTCGACATGATTGACGCATTGCTTGTTATTTTAGGTCTACAGAAGCTCTGATTAATCCATACATTCACTTAAATGTTAATCTCATTATAATTTTGCATGCTATTTATAATTGATGCTGGCATAGTAAATACTGCTTAATATAATTTACAGATGTTTCATTTGTGCTTTTATATATAATACATCATGTAATTCTTGCATGGATGCATCCTATACATATCCTTGCTTTTTACGATAGCATGAATCCAGCGTGAAATGTCAATGAAAAATATTTCTTTTTTCAGAGACAATTTGATTCTCTCATTTCCGGATAAGATTGGGATATCAAACCAAGTAGGCCTATACATGGATTCTGCGTGGAACTGTTTGCAAGTGTGAAGGCAATTAGTGCACAAGGAATGGTTAAGTGTTACCGAACTGCTGTCAAACTTTCCAGGTACTGTTATTTTTTATCCCAGGCAGTGTGTATACTGTGGTACGTGGCTATAATTTCATGAAGAATAAACCTATTATTTGACGTTTGACTTTTCTCTTTAAGTAGGATCCGCCCTGTTGCTTGTAAAAACGGGCTTTCATTTAATCTCCAGCTAAAATACAGAGCACTGGAGATTGAATGAAAGCCCGTAAATCAAGCAGCAGGGCGGATTTTTTTTTTGGAACCTCCTTCGGGTACACGAGCTCGTACCGGTTACGTGACGGTAGGAACGACCCGTTTACCGGGCCGAGTTCGTGTAACGAACACGTACCGGAGGCGGGCGATCTAACGGGATTCGATCATCGATAAGTATGTCAACACTGAGAAACCTAAGGTGAAACAACAACGAAATGATAGAAATAAAATCTTCATTAGAATTCCATTCATAAACGAAATTCAAGCCAGAAAAGTTCGAGATGAATTGAGAAAAATAACTGTAGCCAAAATCATACCATCTTTTGTAACACCCAAACCGTTGACGAGACCATTAAGAACGACATATAATTTCCCGTGTCATAACAACTGCTATTGTAACAACGAGAATATCTGCTTTATGAAAAATACGGTTTATCAAATAAAATGCAACATTTGTAATGAATCATATATTGGCGAATCTTAATGTACTATAAGAAGAAGAATACATCAACATCTTACTATGAAAGAAAGCAATGTGTATAAACATTTCAAAAGTAAGCACGCCTCCATCTGTTTAACATCTGATATGCTCAAAATATTAGTGCTCCAACACAATTTTTCCAACAGCTATGAACGAAAGACAGCAGAGAAATATTACGTCAATGTGAATTCACCAGCTATGAATGTAATGCTCAATCAAAATCCATAGATGTACCTGATATATAGATACATAGATTGTACCTTTGAATAACCTGTATAATAGATACCATAGATTCACAATGAATTTCCTTTGACTTCAAAATTCAAAGGGTATATTTCAATGCGAAGAACCCGAAGGCAAATTACAATGTTGACTTGCTGACGAAGTGTGCGACCATGACATCGCAATTACCCACGTAGATTTTTACAACAGCACGGAATGCTTCACTCAAACCGGTGATGCTGAAACGGACATCCAATGGTGCTGCATCTTTTGACCAGAGTTTAAGGGGGGAGGAGGACTGCACAAGAGCCGTATCGTGTAATAATATTTCCTCAAATGTCATAGACCTGTGGATATCAAGAAATGCAACATGTGCAAACAGAGACTTTTTGTTGGTGTAACTGCAAATTTTAACATAGAAATTTCAGGAATATTGTTGATATACTTTAACGAAAAGTGTCTGTTTGTACACTTTACTTCATCCTCTGTCACTGAATGATAACTCATTTGAAAGATCATGATCTGTAGATGATTTCTATAATAACCAGCTCAACAAAATACCAATCTGTGTAACTTTTATGAGCAAAAATTCGAAAAAATGGAGTCAACACCTTAAATGTCACAATTTTACCATTGGAAATACATAGGATTGTGTTATCCTCTCTATTTCTGAAAAGCAAATGATCTGATCCGGCAGACGCGAAGTTTTGCAGTAGGTTAGAGGTATACTATGCTATGTGAAAGTTTTATGTACTACCTCGTTCCCTGCACAACTTCACGCTAGCTCCCGGACTATATATATACTCTATGGTTCGAAGCCCACGGATTGTTTACCGTCATCCGTATACTACTACATCATGAAAGCAAGTAGAGGGGATTCATTGCCTGTTTCCTTAGAGGAAGGGAACACTTCTATAAACGCTACAACAGAAAGAAACTAAAGTTAGAAATTATTTTCTCATTGCATTCAGCACAGATTATTCACGATGGAAAACATACATGAATCAGAAAATGTTTTGATTGGATTAAGAATGAGGAAATTATTTCAATAATCAAAAACAATCAATGAAACCAAAACTTTTCAAAGCCCATTGGTTGACAAATATTCCTTGATCAGGGATTGGACGTTGAAAAACAAGCTCACTATCAAGCATGGAAAGTGTCAACAGATGTTCCTTTCCTTGAGGTCCAATGCAAACATTGTGAAGTGGAAAATTGATGACATTTCCTTGCTCGACGAAGTCAGACTTCTTGGTATTTACTTTGAGCAAAACTGTGGACTGGCGTTCACACGTTGAAAGCATTTGCAAAAGTGCCTCTTCTAAAATCTTCATCTTACGCAGAATTAAACCTTTTTAATTCTTTTCTGAACAGACAGCAAACTGTACAAATATATAATGCGTGTATCAGAAGCACCTTAGAATATTGCGCTCCTCTCTTTACTGATCTGAGAGTTTGTCAAGAAAACATGTTAGAAAATGTTCAAAAAATTATGCCACAGAATTGTTTGCAGCTCGTCGAATTGTGACTGTCATTTCTTCATCCTTCTCGGATATCGACGAGATATTTTGTACTGTGGACCCACAAATTCTATTATTGGGGCACTTTCAAATAGACGATATTATCATTATTTTGTCAAGTCTTGTTTTCGAATTATAGAAGTGGCTCTACTCATTAGCATTTTTCCATTTGCTTTCAAGTCATCATTTCAAGTTCATTTGTCAAGTTACAAATACAGAAATATTGAAATAAAAGACTTCCAAACTTTAGCTTGCTCAATTTTCTGTTTATGTTTATTTCTGCATATTAATCTACTACACAGGACTTGAGAACAAGCAGTTTTCAGCATGTCCAACACTTTTCAGCAGGTTGTGTAAATGAAAAACGTTAATGGAACGACTCGATCAACAGATGTCCACCAAGAACGCTTTAATGAGATATGAATAGACAGGCACTGACACACAGGAAACACAGTTCTCATCAATTGATGAAACACAGGAGACATTACAATGACGAGTCCGGATTGCGATGATGCAGAGAATTCGAAGCACACGGATTGTTTACCGGCATTTTTATACTACTCAATTATGAAAGCAAGTAGACGAAAGTTACTGCCTTTTTTTATAGAAGAAAGGAACATTTCAATACATTCTACAACAGAATGGAAATATAATTTCTCTTTGAGGAAATTAGCAGCAGATTATTCACAACGGAAAACATACAGGAATCAGAAATTTTTTTGATTGGATGAAAAATGAGGAAATTATTTCAAAAATCAAAAGCAATCAATAAAACCAAAACTTTACGAAATGTAAATGAATTCCGGAAGACGTCAATCAAGAAATCAAATGAGTGGGAATTGTGAGGCTTTCATTCCTCGACGAGAGCGGATGAAGAGGCCCAGACAGCGTCCTGGAGGAAGAATCATCGTCTTGTCGTCGTCCTCCAGGACGTCACGTCTCCAATCCTTCTTCTCCACCTGCTCCCTGCTGACTTCTTCTTTACCATCGGCTGAAGTCCAGAAAGCTTCCTTCCTTTCTTTCTCCGCCACATCGAACCAGACACTTCCGCCGAATTTGGCTGTCCATTGCACAATCTCTGTCCTCTCTGGACGGCGTCGGAACGCCTCAGCCACAGCTCTTCTGACTTCGCCGACCGTCGGCGGAATCGGCAATTGAAAGTCGAAGAAAGTTGATGTGCTCCTTTCTTCGCCTGTCCTGTCCCACAGACAAAGACGAGCTACAAAGAAGAGGAAATGAATGAATTTGACGCAAACAAGTTGTTTTGGAAGGAAAATGACATTCAGTTGAAGATTCTGTTCTGTTCATTGAATGATTTTTCAGGAAATTTATCAGAGAATTGACAGAGCTGATGTTCTCATTCTTTCTGCAATTCATTTGTCAGAAGAAAATCTTTCAAAAACGGAGTCTCCTTATGAAAAAGACTGAATAGAATTATCTTTCAGATTTAGTTTGTACTGTGGAGGAGGATCCTGTCTGGAGCCTTCGCCTACAAAGCTAGTTTTTCAATGATTTTGTTTCTCATTGTTGAAGTTGTCAAAACATTTCCTAGTCAACAGTTCACACCTATGTATAAAGTTTTGTCTAGGACACAAGTTTACAATATAACTATTCTACTGATTATTCAATACCAGTAAGCAGTTGAGACAAATATTTCGTTTTTAGGGATCAATCATCCAACTATTACACAGACAAAAAGAACTCAGTAGTTCTCAGTAGTTTTCCGTGCATGAATGTAGAATACAATCTGTGCATGATGCTCACCGCATTTATCCATTATTATTAACTTACTGATTGAAAACTTTTCAGTCAACATTAATTAGTTATCGGTGCAAATTGTGTTTCATAAAGATTTCGAACAGATGAAATCTGTGACATGCATCAGTGTGACTGATTAAAAAAATCTGAATATTTCTTCGTAAATGAAATCATTGATAATTAGTAGCCAAAATTGTTATTCAGCTTGGAGATATTCACGTAAATGGGTTCATAGTATTATTCAGACAAAGAATATAAACTCAATTTAGTAAATCATGCCTAGGATAATTGAACAATAGAGTAGGGATATGTAGGTAGAGTGTCGACTCCACAGAATTAGACTGTTTAACCGCATCACTTTGCTAGAAGGCAAACTGATTCAAACAGATGGCACATGCAGGAACTTAATAAGTGGGCAAAAAGAAACTTTAATACCTTGCAGAGATAGGAAAAATAGTCGTGCGTCGCTTGCGTATTGCTCTGAATTCCTTCATAATTCTCCGATCGCCACGATTCCTTCAGATTCGAAGAATTCAGATCATTGCACAAAAGTTTTCTCGATCACATTGGGTCCTCCGATCATTTTAAAAAAGTTAGCAGGCGCATGAAAAAAACGTTCACAAACTTCTCTGTAGAACTTGATATCGTCTGTGTCTCTTTGTGGTGTGATCCGGTTGATAACAGTCACTGAAACTTTGCACAATTTGATGTTTTTAATGTTGAACTGGCTGCTCATTGTTCGATTTCTATGGTATTTAGTCAGCAGATTGTGTCATTTTATGTACGTTACATGTTCCAATGCTTCCCTTCTAGTTAAGCGGAAGAAGAGACGACCTGTCTAATTCTGTGGTCGACTCAAAAAGTATCTGTATACAGTGAAAATTTTTGCATGAGGAGATTCAGTTTTTTGCGGAGATTACGTTCCCTAGGTCCAAAAAATTATTTGAGAAGTTTCAAAAAAAGTCAAAATTTGCCCATTTACATACTACCGAGATGACTTTCCTATATAAGTAGTATGAAACAAGTTGGATATCAAAACGAATAAATATTTCATAATAAGCATCCTAACTAAGCTTAAGTCAATTAGCTGATCATCAAGGGAATTTCATGAATTGTATTATAATAGAAGTCTTCATGAAAAAGTCGCGATATTATTCGTGCTTTTTTGACTGAAATTTCAAGTTTTCAATTCAATTTTCACCGGCATGATTTCATGAATCGATCACTAAATTCATGTTTCATTTCTCGAATCTGAGTATTGATGTGGACCCATTTACATCTTTCAAGTTTAATTGAAATCATTGTCCCTAATTCTGTAATTTTGCTCTGCCAATGGCAGGTTGCCTGTGATATGATCACGCTTAAGAAGATCATGAGGTTCAGCATAAAAGCAATAGCAAGTCATCGAGTTGCTAATTTAGCAAACATATAAATCTCCAAGGCTGTCATGAGAATCTGTGAAACACCATCATTCCTTCTGCATTACAATCATGATCACTCAATTCCCTTGTAGTTTCTGCAAAACTGCAAAAATCTGCCTATCTCACATTTGGTGGAAAGTCACCTGTATCTTCCTTGAGTTCATTTAATATAATCGAAAGTGTATACATATTGGGGATTTAATAAATACGGAGTTACCACTCTACCTAATATACCTACTCTATGAATTGAACTAATTCACTTGTATGCTGACGTATCACGGCGTAGAGCTATGTGATTTCAATCACAGAAATCCAACACAAAATGAAGCTAGAAAAAAAGTTAGACTAAAAACAGTTTTTGAAAATTGCTTGTTATTATTGCTCCGTTTTTTTACTTAATTAAATAAAAAAATGATTTTTGATAAAATAAGCTATTATCCCACAGCTGTGGTGGGTTGTCCCACTGTTTTCTTTCCCTTCTATCTTCCTTGCTTTTAACTGTTTTTCGTGAATTCTGATCACAGCGTGCTTTTTCTTTTCGGTTTTAATTACACCTGAATGATGTTTCCAAAAGATGATCATCACTCAGATAAAAACTTGATCGCTTTAACCCTCAATAGATCAATAATATTTGTCGACGTTCTTGGACCGACGGGCTGCATTATGCAGTATTCCTAAAATATGAGTAAAAGAACTTGCCCTTTTGCCACACAGATGAAAATCTATTTGAGATAGTTGAATAGTACTACAAATATGGCTGAGAGTACATTATCAAATAAGTTTAGTTGAAATAATTGAAAAAGAATCAAATCAAACTTTTTCCCAAATTAAAACTTTCATGAAATTACAAAACATAAATACAGATAAATACATGTATTAGACAATGAAGTTCATATACAGATACTATGCAAAATTCAAGACTTTTGAGAAACATGAGCTCACAATATTTTGCAAGTTTTGAAGCATGCTGGGATTCGATTTCGAAAAGTGTGCTTCTCGAATTCGACATTTTTTCGCTAAAGACAAAGTGAAATAGGGCGGATTTCTGTTCCTTATCAGGTGCACGTCGTGAGGCCAAAGTTACAAAGCACTAGAGGAATATCAAGCACATGTAGTGTAGCCAACCAGACGTCATCTCTTCAATCAGAGACTTTATGTACCAAAAATAATGCATGATGTGTATTTAGCGGATCAGGTTAACTATGATGCGATTTACTCGGGTTTTGCGATTATGTTCGTGTTGCTGTGCTTAAATTGAGCTTTTAAAAAGTCATGATGTGCTATGTCAATACCTGCAGTATCAAGTGCTTGCTTAATTAGTTTGAAGCTCACTGTTTTATATGCGACGCATACTCGTACTTACATGTAGTTAACTACCATTGACCACTTCGAAGCGCCGACCAAAACAGGATTCTAACAGTCACATTATTTTACATGGATAGTGAAAGATACACTGACATCTTGACAAGCATGAAGAAATAAGCAATCAAATTAAAGCGTCTTCATTTTTCTGAGACAATTATGGTCTGCCACGCTTTCTAACTGAATCTATTTCGACTGACATCTTGAGTCTAGTTCCGGGGTCAGATTGTTCATGTTGATTTGACATGTAACTTCCACCTTGTTCTGCCAAAACATGTAGCTTCATGATAAGGACTTGGTTTCATCCTCAGATTTGTAGAAAAAGACTTTCGGATCTCACTCGCGACTGTGAGCTTCCATAAATTACTCCCTTACTTAAATCAAATCCTGAGTCCTAGTATGCACACATTTTCATGAACTAAAAGTCAATAGATCCAATCATTTATATCCTAATTTTCGGAAATCAATGCTGAAATTTTACAAGTGAATAGTGCCTGTAGCTTTCCACTTTATCACTGCGACCGCAATTACTATATTTATATATTTTATTCAGACTAAATTCATAACAATGTTGACCAAATTCACTGCTCAAGGTCAGGTCATACAAATGCATACAAGCAGATGATTACCAAAGACTTTGAGAGCTACAGATCAAGAATAATGAAAATATGAAAGCTCGGGCTCATGATCCCGGACTTGATTAAAATGTTTTCAGGATCCGGGCGCCTGCAACCACGCCTCATCTGAAAATCATGCAGAACGCACTGGTTCAACTGACTCATGCTTAGCAACATAGACGTCCACAACCGCTTCCACTAAGAATCCAACTCACAGGCTGATTACAGCTCAGCGATCAAGTCGTGTCGAATGAGAAGAAGAAACAGAAGGAGAAGTGGAAGAAGAAGGAGAAAAGCAAACAGAAGGAAAAAATCAACATCCCTCCATGAACTGCCGGTGTAAGTAGGCCTGTCTAGTGTGACCGACACCAGCCGTGTACTATTGGAACAACTTTTATGGATTTCTCGATGTCTTTGTGTATGAGTGAAGACGGTTTAGTCCGGCAGCCAGAACGAGATTCTGCAGGGAACGAGGCCGAAAGTGAGACTTTCACAGAATAATGTGCACCTTATGCCTACTACGAATCGGTACGATACGTTTGCTGAGTTCTAGTGAGTTCCTCTTCTTGTCAGACGGGATCAAAGAAAAACATATGCAAATCCAATGGGACGCAGATTGAAGTTTTTGGCTAAAATGAAATTTCCTTTGTTTTCTCTGATTAAACGAAAAGTACTATGCCTACAGTCATGATTTTTGGCATGGAATGTCTTCAGGTCATTCTCTATTATGTGCATGCGCTATTGTCATGTATCTGATTGGCAATGAATGTGAGAATGTGGTTCAATGTGGATGAAGTGGGCCAACATGTTAATATTTGCCGTAAGCAAGAGGCTTGCCAAATCTGAATGTGTTTAGCTTTATAGATAGGAGGTGCATGGACATGAAAGGAAATGACCTGAAGACATTCCATGCCAAAAATTATGACTCTGGGGTTAGTACTTTTCGTTTGATCAGAGAAAACATAGAAAATTTCATTTTAGCCAAAACTTCAATCTGTGTCCCATTGGATTTGCATGTGTTTTTCTTTGACCCTGTCTGATAAGCAGAGGAACTCACTAGAACTCGGCAGACGTGACGATTCGCAGTAGGCATAGGGTGTACATCATTTTGTGAAAGTCTCACTTTCGGCCTCGTTCCCTGCAGAAACTCGTGATGGCTGCCGGACTATGAGGTGTACATAATTTTGTGAAAGTCTCACTTTCGGCCTCGTTCCCTGCAGAAACTCGTGCTGGCTGCCGGACTATGAGGTGTACATCATTCTGTGAAAGTCTCATTGTCGGCCTCGTTCCCTGCAGAAACTCGTGCTGGCTGCCGGACTATGAGGTGTACATCATTTTGTGAAAGTCTCACTTTCGGCCTCGTTCCCTGCAGAAACTCGTGCTGGCTGCCGGACTATGAGGTGTACATCATTCTGTGAAAGTCTCATTGTCGGCCTCGTTCCCTGCAGAAACTCGTGCTGGCTGCCGGACTATGAGGTGCACATCATTCTGTGAAAGTCTCACTATCGGCCTCGTTCTCTGCAGAATCTCGTGCTGGCTGACGGACTATGAGGTGTACATCATTCTGTGAAAGTGTCATTGTCGGCCTCGTTCCCTGCAGAAACTCGTGCTGGCTGTCGGACTATGAGATTCACATCATTCTGTGAAAGTCTCATTGTCGGCCTCGTTCCCTGCAGAAACTCGTGCTGGCTGACGGACTATGAGGTGCACATCATTCTGTGAAAGTCTCATTGTCGGCCTCGTTCCCTGCAGAAACTCGTGCTGGCTGCCGGACTATGAGGTGTACATCATTCTGTGAAAGTCTCATTGTCGGCCTCGTTCCCTGCAGAATCTCGTGCTGACTGCCGGACTATGAGGTGCATCATTCTGTGAAAGTGTCATTGTCGGCCTCGTTCCCTGCAGAAACTCGTGCTGGCTGCCGGACTATGAGGTGTACATCATTCTGTGAAAGTCTCATTGTCGGCCTCGTTCCCTGCAGAAACTCGTGCTGGCTGCCGGACTATGAGGTGCACATCATTCTGTGAAAGTCTCATTGTCGGCCTCGTTCCCTGCAGAAACTCGTGCTGGCTGACGGACTATGAGGTGTACATCATTCTGTGAAAGTCTCATTGTCGGCCTCGTTCCCTGCAGAAACTCGTGCTGGCTGCCGGACTATGAGGTGCACATCATTCTGTGAAAGTCTCATTGTCGGCCTCGTTCCCTGCAGAAACTCGTGCTGGCTGACGGACTATGAGGTGTACATCATTCTGTGAAAGTCTCATTGTCGGCCTCGTTCCCTGCAGAAACTCGTGCTGGCTGACGGACTATGAGGTGTACATCATTCTGTGAAAGTCTCATTGTCGGCCTCGTTCCCTGCAGAAACTCGTGCTGGCTGCCGGACTATGAGGTGTACATCATTCTGTGAAAGTCTCATTGTCGGCCTCGTTCCCTGCAGAAACTCGTTCTGACTGCCGGACTATGAGGTGTACATCATTCTGTGAAAGTCTCATTGTCGGCCTCGTTCCCTGCAGAAACTCGTGCTGGCTGCCGGACTATGAGGTGTACATCATTCTGTGAAAGTCTCATTGTCGACCTCGTTCCCTGCAGAAACTCGTGATGGCTGACGGACTATGAGGTGTACATCATTCTGTGAAAGTCTCACTTTCGGCCTCGTTCTCTGCAGAAACTCGTGATGGCTGCCGGACTAGTTAGGATAATCAGTGAACAATCCTTTTTCTTTCTTCACTTCAATGTTATTCATCCGAATTTCAGCACAACTTCGAACTTACTGGTGGCCACAGGTCGTAGTGCGGAATGCTGGACAGCAAAATCTTCCTTCTTGATGTCTGTAAAGATGAAAACAAATTTACAAACATTTCCAACAAGAGAATCAAATTTCTAGAAATGATAATCATATCAAAATATGAAGTGTTCAGTTTGCAGTGTTAGAGAAAAGATGTATGAAGCTTATTTCTATGCTTTTCCAAAATAATAATTTAAACAAAATTTCAATGTCGATTTTGTGATAGATGATAAGATTTGTTAAAAGACCTCCGGTTCACTCTACGATATTTTCCGGGTATTAAAACAAGCATTTGAACTTCTCGAAATCTTGGCTCAGCGCTAACTTTTGTTCACAGAGGCAGGTTAACACCTCAGAATATTGTCCTATATTTCAATGATTCCGTCTTCTATTGGAAATTTCTATTTTTTTATTATTTTTTATTTATTTTCGCAATTTATCTTTCTTTTTCTGTTTTGAAGTTTTGATCCGACATGAAAAATGATCCATTCCTGCGTCTCAAAAGTTCGAGTTTCTTAAAAATTTTGCATAAAATGGAAGATTCCTTGCTCTAGTCGTGCTTCGTGTAGATAGAGGGTGCACATTTCGCAGATAGCGGTCGCGCATTTCCAAATTTTCAGTTTCATCTCATTTTCTTGAGACACAAGTTATGTTGTTTTGCAATTTGCTGAATATAAATTTCTTACAAATTCTTACTTAGACTCAACAGTAATTGACAGTAGAAAGGCGGTCATCATATTGGCCACTGCACCAATACAAAAAAGGTCGCAATGGTGTTTATGGGAAAATAGAACCTCCCGAAGCGCAGGCATGTACACCCAGAGCCTAAGGAATGCATTGCAGAGTGCGACTAGTTTGTCACAAGCAGTCATAATGCTGAATGAAGCTTCAACGTCACTACTCCCCATACTTGGGGCTTGGACGGTGCTGACATAGTCAGACTTATTGAGCGTTGTAGTACTTTTAGTCCGGATGCCCTTCCTGCCGACTTCCAATGACACCTTCGGGGTTCGACCTCTGCACCAAAAGATCGCTAGGCCAAGCACTTAACCACTGTGCCACGGACACCACATTCCTTTGCATAATTCCATATACAGACAAGTTGTCATTTCTCTTGGTATTTGCATATTCCAGTACAGCTTATGTAATTGAAACATCCATTTTATCTCCTAATATTTGTGATGTTCTTTTTTCTTCTATAGTTTAGCAGTTACTCAAATCAGGAAATCGAGCACGTTTGAGTTTAGAATCGCAATAATCGTGTGGAACTGCACGCTGAAAATTGGATCCACTCGGAGGTTTTTGAATAAATGAATAAATAAATCAATGAAAGACTGCTTCTCACAACCCTGCAGTACGGTTGGAAAGTTTCTGCTTCGCAATAGCCACGACAATTCCACGTCTTTCTCTCCATCAAATAAACATCTAACACTCCAAAGCTGAAAAATTCCGTTTCAATGATTCACACGATTTGGATGTGGTAAGAGCCTTTCACCCACCCTGCAGAACACAGATTTGTCATTTCAAGAAATTAATAAAGAGTTTTGATCTTATGCTTTTACGAGTGCGTGTGGCAGTGTACCGGGGAAGCTGAATGAAGAAGATACAAGAAAATCAACACTTACTTTGCAGACGTTCCAGCGATCTCTGCAGATTCTTTCTGTTCTCTTCAATTTCCTTCCGTTTTCCTTCCTCTGCAGTCAGAGATGCTTGCAGGCGATCAACTGTTCTCTGCAGCGCCTCTTTTTCCGACGCTAGCGTCGATAAATTATAATCGGCTGCAACTTTCCATTTTTCTAGCCTCTTGACCACTGATAACAACTTTAAATACCTCTTCTGTAGATCTCTCAACAGATTATCAGGAATTTTATCTGAAATAAATATCAAACTTTGTGCGAATAAGATACTTTTAGAAATTGTGCTGCTCGTGCCTTAATGAGATAAATGAAGACATGCAGAATAAATAGATAATTTTCAACGATAGATTTTGACATTCAAACAACTGAAAATTCATTCAATTGAAAAGATAATTTCCATTCATTTGCAGACAAACGAAATTTCTATGTTTAAAAGACATCTGATCTAAAGCATCCAACACCTCTCGCATTGTAAAAGGAGGAAAGTCAAGTTAAGTGTCAAATCAGTTGAAATCAAATCCCTTGAAAACAGTTCTTTAACGCTCTCCGCACTGGTCTCTGGAACGCATCGAGGTCCCGCTGCTGCTTCATGTCTAAAGTATTCCTCAGAATTCCATGAAAACCATCGTGTAAAACATTTCCGTCATCTTTTCATTGATGATATTTATTTCCTCCAACTCGCTAATCTTCATACCATAAACAGCAATTCAAAATGTTAAATCCTCAATTTTTCCACATTTTAGAAAATGTTGATATGTTAGAGAATTTGCTAAAAATCCTCTTCATAAGTAAGTAAGCAAGTAAGTAAAATTTTTATTTCTTGTAATGAGAAGCATCGCATAGCACAAATGAAGTCATCGTTGGCGCAAAAGTAATCAAAAAATAAATAAATTCAAATCATCGATCTGCTTGAAATCTTACGCATGTTTGCAAACTTAATTGCACAAAGTTATACATGTAGGAGGGAAAGAGGACTGACGAGAAACACTTCGAGACAGTGGAACTCTGTATGTTCGAGATCGGGGTAACATATCTGGTAAGAGTACATGAAGAGGATTTCTGTGGTCGGAGATACCATGAAACAGCTTCAATGCTGCATTCTGTCTGTGCAATGGAGTGAACTTTTGGCACTGACAGTCGAGTCCGCAAATGATTCAATGAGATCTCTTTCTTACTCTCTCAAACTTTATCGAGTTTTTTAGATTCATGCCTATAAATAACGGTGCATTGTATTCCAGAATATAGACAAAACCGTTGCATTATAAAGTCGAATGAGATCAGGTATTTGTAAGAAAGTCTTCAAACGTTTGATCACATAGAGTCGTTGACACACGATTTTGCAGATATTCTGTACATGGCTATCCCAAGAAAATGCTTTATTGTAAATCAAACCAAGAATCCGAAGCTCCCGCACGAATTTAACATTGGATGGTAAAAGAACAGAAAAATGAGGCTTCTTGATATTCATATTTTTTTTCGTTTCTTTTTGTTCAGTTCTAACCCGTGAGTGTTACACCAATTTTCTGCGTTTTGAATGTCCTCTCTGATAGAAAGTTCTAAGTCTACATTTGCGCAAATGGGAATGCCAATAACGACGTCGTCAGCATACTTGGAAATGGAAGTATCATTGTTCAATGGGTGCAGAGTTCGCATGTGTACGCAGAATAAAAACGAAGAAAGTTTCCCCCTTGTCAGAGGTGACGCGCACAATCGAGCTCAAACAGTCCTTTCTTAATTTTACCCTTTGACGGCAATTTCGAAGGAAGTCAGAACACCAAAGTAAAATATTTCGTGGCAAGTTTGTACTTATCAGAGACTTGAGTAAGCTCCCATGCTCTAAACAATCGAAGGCCTTTTTTGAATCGAAGGTTACGAGTATGACACCAGTAGATGAATAATCGTCCAATACAGAAGAAACGAATCCGTGAATACTAATATTAGCATGAACTGTTGATGATAGACGCCGAAAACTGAACTGTTGGGGACCGTAACTATTTATAAGTTCAACTCTGATATTGTTGAGAATATAAGCTTCTAAGATTCTTGAGAACACCGGAAGAACTGAGATAGGTCTAAAGTCATCTAGTGTAGGGTTTCTGCATTTTTGAACGGGTGTGACATTCGCTAATTTCCACGAATGAGGAACTTGACTTAGAATTGATGGACAGAGCAACTATATAACTGAGCGGACCTGCAAGTTCAGAACTAGCCACTTTAACCAAGAAAGGAGAGATACCATCGCTTCCAGCCAATTGTTATCTTTCAGGTCATGTAATAATTTTTCAACCTCACCGATACCAACAGAAATATTCCATCGCTCTTCGTCACCAGTAGTACACAATTGCGTCAACATATCCCAGTCAGGAAGTTTGTTAAATACAGATACGAAATAATATGATTGTATTATGTTATCATATTATTATTATATTGTTGATATATATATTATGGAAAATATCATGATGACTCATTTCAAACCAAAATTTTGGGTGACATACGCTGATGACACATTCGTGGTTTTAAAGGAAGAAGAATTTGATAGAATAAACAATTTAATTAACAGAAATACAATTTACCCACGAATTGGAAAAGAATGGAAAATTAGCATTTCTGGATGTAGGCTATTGGTGTCAAGATCAGATGATCAAACATTGGCAACAACTGTATACCGAAAAAAATCCTACGCAAATGTAATTCTTAACTTTCATTTAACAGTAATCATCCAATTACCCACAAACAAAATTGCATTACAACTCTATTTCAACGCCTTGAAACACATTGTAGTATTAGCGAAGCGTCGCGAGAAGAAGAAACAAAATATCTGTACAAACTTTTCAATGACAATGGTTATAATGACAGATTTATAAGTCAAACATGGAGACACTTTAAAAAGAAACAAGAATTAAAAAGTAAATCAAACAATAAAGAAAAGGAAACGGTTTATGCAGTACCTTATATCAAAAATATTTCAGAAGCAACCTCAAGGATACTCAAAGAACACAATATCAAAATATGTCACAAATCTTGCTCAACCATTCGATCAATCTTATCGAAACACAAGGAACAAAAATCAAACTTCGAAAAAACACATACAATTTATCAAATTCCATGTGCCAACTGCGAGAAAATTTATGTGGGTCAAACAGCAAAGCAATCAAAAATCTCAGAACTTTATTCGATGACTATGGTTATTGGAAGATATCAGACAAGTAGTTTGAACGAATTGCAAAATTCAGCTCTTTCAAGAAAAACTATTCAAAATGAGGCGTACATTTCAGCCTTCAGTTGACCAAATCCCATGATTTTCGGTGAAAACTTTGAGAACACACTAAAACTAAACGTCAGAAAACCCTAGGTTACGCGGAGTAGTTTTCAAAGTTCTTCAAGAAAGCTTTGAAGCATGGAGCTCACTCCTCCGCGCATGGAGGGCGAAATACCAGCATTTGTAATTCGAACATTTTGCGGATAACTCACCTTCTGCTGTTGGATTCTCTTCTGCCTTCAATGTCAGCGATCTCTGACGGCAGCAGGCGATGTTCAGGAGAGGACAATCCTCTCCCGTGTTCTGGATACGTCTGCTGCATCCCTGACATATGTAGACCATTCTTGATAGTTCCCTCCTGCTGATTCCGGAATCTTCCGCTAGAAAAGCTGTTAAATCCTGGAAGTTGAACTCCATATTCCCACCGCTTATACACCTGTGGTAGCTTTGATTACCGATGGTGACCTTCAGCTCAGGTCTGCAGATCTTCAACATCCGCGTGAAGTCCAGTGGCTTGTCTGAGGGAAGGAATGTTTCTTTAGACTTCAAGAACAAATCCTTGTTCTCCCAAAGTCTCAGTTCGTGTTTCACCTGACCGACAAATGATCCATCTGGCATTGTTATCACATTTTGAAAGCTGTCGGACATTTCGACAGTAATTTTCCTCTCCGCAGTGATCACTGCATTCTCAGGAATTCGTAGTTGTCTGAGAGTTTTGTTGCGTGATAAAGCCCTCCCATTGTAGAGGAACTTCATTTGCGATGAATTGGGCACGATATTTCTCAATCTCTGGAAGGGTCTTACTGAGAACCGTCTGCACCGACCATTTATGATAATTGAGATGTTTCTGGTCGCTGTTGGAGTCGGACCATCCGACAGTTCAACCGCAAGAACAACCAGCTTCGATCCTTCGAATGACTCGCCTATCTCTCTCAGTGTGAAGTCTATGTCATATTGATCGCGTTTATCTTCTGATTTGAATATGTAATACCCAAAGGCACCAAAATGACGCTGCCATGCCTGCAATACTTTGTAGAGCGGTGTGTCAGGTGAAAATCGAAACATCGTATCAAGCGCCTCATTTTCGGCAGAGATGACGATTTTCCAGGACTCTGAAAGGAAAGGAATAAAGCTCATCAACAGCGCTGAATGAACACTTCATGACTGCATTGATGATCATGACTTTTATGACGAATGAGTCGCAGATTGAGGCGTGACAATTTTATATTTTTTACAAATATTCAGTACAAAGTTTTAGTACAAATATTTCATTCTTCTAGAGTGAGGCATGATCAATTAAAGACGGGTGCTTGAATACGGTTGTGTACACTGCATTGTGAGCAAAAAGAAATGAGATTGGACTAAATGCTCGCGCGCGAAGGCTCGATAAAGAGAGGCGCGTGCCTAATGTGTTTCCAAGCCTTACCAAGGTTTTTTATTTGTTAGCTTAATTTCATTAGCAATGATTATTTGTGCAAAACAAAATTTGCTTTCGTAATCTATTCCACTGTTCAGAGGTAAACCTCAAAATAGACACTAAAACACAAATATAAGAAACATCAATGGGAGAAATTTATTTCGCAAATTTCAATCGAAAAGTCTTCATCTTTTGTATAGATTCAAGTCGCCGATTTCAATGCACACCAGGTTTCCAGAAGAGGTTTGAAATGCATTCATTAACTTTCAAAAGCATTCTTTCATGCTTGAACGTGTCCGTTTGTCGGGTTAGTTTTCGTGATGTTTTGCAGTTAAAACGTTATACGCTAACCAATAGGTCAAATACATAGAGTTAATTAGTTTAAACTCTATCAAGTACTCTATCCTCTAAGCAATTCATATTATTGTTTAAACAGGGGGAAACTACTGCTACTGAAAATACGCTACGGAATACCAATTAATAATTCATGCATCGAGAAGTACAAAAAGAGAATTTAGCAAGCTTACTCAGTGAGTGAATTCTGTCCAACTGAGGTTGTCAGAATTGTCGCTTCAATTTATCCTAGTACTTAGCGGTATTAACTATCCTAACGCTCGTGCACCTGGTTCTCCTTACCAATAGATAAAGGCGATCAGGTCTGCTATCCATCATACTCATACTGTCAACATGTCAAAATCATTAGTGATGCCAGACGTAACCCATCAAATTAATCCCGAATGAAATGAAGTTGTGAAATGAAGATTTGATAAAAAGATAAGTGAGAAATTTAATCCTTAAGAGGACTGATCAAACGTTCCCTACAGGTGAATGGAATAGTGTCAAAATAAAAGATTCTTATTCAGGAAATAGAAGCAAAGAACTATAATCAAGATTGGAACTTAAATATTAACCCTGAACTCCTGAGGTCATCAGCAGAGACTAGGGTAGGGCGACCGTGTTTCGGTCCCTCACCTCTAAACACTCAAACCCACCCTAGCGGGACCCTGCACAAAGGCAGCCTCAATCCACAGTTAATAATTTATAAAATGAAAGCTGCGACAATAAATATAAAATAATAATAAAAAGAAATTGCCATCAAATTAATCGTTATTAATCAGTTATTCAAATCAGAATAAACATTAAAATAAATGATTGTCTAGCATTTGCTTAGCTGAATAATAACCGAATTTTAAGATAACTTCCCAATGTTTTTGCAACTGTCTCTGAGCGGACTGCTTAAGTTCAAATCTAGAGTAGCCTCTTGCTACCAAAAAGCTGAAATGTATTCCGAACTTTACTGATAAAATCTAATTCGTGTGTACAGATGCGACCATATCGCAAAACTTGGCTCGCAAAGACTTGAGCACCCATCTTATGCGGAATCGTATTATCCGGAAAAGTTAACAAAGTAACGGGGAAATTGAAGTCATCTACTTTGTGATACACGGAAGTCTTTAAGCCATCTTTCGAAATTTCTAATTTTACATCCAAATACTCTACACATTTGTCGTCATGCCCACTGCGACTAGCTTCCAGACTATCAGGATAAATCAATGGGATTCTCGAACCAAAGCTCGTGTAGTTGATAATGCAGATGTCATCTATATAACGAGATGTATTGGATAATAAACGAGCAAGTCCTGTTTTCTTGTCTTTAATTAGGTCAGTCATATATATATTGATTCGCAATGCGAAAGGAAAAGGTCAGCCAAAAGAGGGCTGCAATTCCCTCCCATAGGTATTCCTTTAGTCTGACGAAACACGTGACCAGCAAAAGTGACGTACACTTCGTTAACTACAAATTCAATCGCTGTTTTAAACGATTTCTTATCATATACACTATAGCCTGCGTACTTAATACCAGACAAAAAAAATTTGTCAAAACCGATGCACATATACTTTCTGTTTGAACTCAAAATCTATTTTTGATAGATTGAAAATCAAATCTAAAAGGCTATTGATGTGTTTTAGAATGTCACTTTGATCTAAATTTGTATACAAAGTAGAAAAATCGAACACTTGTACATTGTGCATCTTTAAATTTCTAATTTTCGACAGAAATTCGTCAGTAGAATTTATACTCAATAGACATTTATCCCACTGTTTTTTATAGATAGCTTCACAGTATCTCTTAAGATGTTCCCGTACTACTTTCAGACCTTTGTTAAGTTTAACTGATAACTGTTTAGTTGTGCAGTTTTTCGCTCCTGCAACAAAGCGGAATTTGTACGGAGATTTATGAAGTTTAGGTAACCAATAAATTTTGGGCACTCGTAAGTTAGTATCAGTGCATCTAGTTTGAAACTTTTCTTTCATGACATCTTTATCTATAATTTATAAAAAATTGACTTAATTGCTTGCCTAGAAAAAAGGCTATAAGCCATTTAAACAGGGGAGTACTTTCGAAATTATCAAAACTAATATTTTACAGGAGATCCTTTTTTAATTCAACTAAAATTAACTACTTCCAAACAAAATTTTGGTATTTTTGGTAAAATTTTGGTATTTCTAATAAACGGATACGTATAAAATTTGGACACATGATGAACAATGTGTCATGGATTCACTTTCGGTAATAATAAAAAATTTGATAATTTCAACCACTTTTCATAAAAATTGCTCTTTGAGCAAAATC
Source organism: Prostheceraeus crozeri (assembly GCA_907163375.1). Lineage (NCBI taxonomy): Eukaryota > Metazoa > Platyhelminthes > Polycladida > Euryleptidae > Prostheceraeus > Prostheceraeus crozeri. Next base: position 93,130 of record CAJQUW010006230.1, read on the forward strand.
AGAAAAAATGTCGAAGATAAGGGTTCTTTGGATCACGAGTCAAATCACGTATAAAACTATGAGATTCAGTATAAAAACGGAACTACTACAGGAATAGTGTAGAATTAAAAAGTGGATAATAGTTGGCTGTAATCACGATTCTGCAATAAAGTTGAAATCACGTATAAAACTTAGAGATTCGATATAAAAATGGCATTACCACAGGAAAAGGATCTAATCAAGCAAGGATCGGGAAAACAATAAGAAAAAAATCCTCAACAGTTGACTACTATATCTCTTGGGTGAAATATTGCATAATATAGAAAAATCTTAGATGTTAACGAGCTGTTAACCGAAATTTGACTCTTCTATCTTCTCAACCGTTCTAAATATTATGTCAATCACTTTCGGATTCATAACACAAACGCATTCTTTTTCTTCTGTTTGGGTCTTCATGGATGTCTTCAGGGATATCTTCAGCAATTATCCTCTTTCTGTTGATTCGAGCCTTTGCGTCTTGGAGGTAGCGTCTGATTCGATGATCCACTTCATGAAGTGTGACACATTTCCTTGCTGAGACCACTTCTGAAAAAGATAATATGGATCGATAAAGAACAATTAGTATTGGTGTTTGCAACACTGACTTCATTACAATGTTGTATGAAATTACTGAAAATGACAATATGTATACTATTATACTTTAGAAATGATTTAATTAACCCGAAGCATACCATCACGGCGATAAATCAACGAGATTTTTGATGCACAAACAGCTTAACATCGTGGCAGAAACTTAATTTAGTTCACGCGGCACACAATCAAGACAATAAAATTACTGATGAGGGTGCATCCTACAAATTGCTTTCCATCATATAGTGCGCAAACATCATAAAGGCTAAAATAATGTCATTCGTATCTTTCATGAATGCCGTCGGGTGTTCCATGTTCTGCTCTTAATTCAATAAATTGGCTGAATACCAGGAAATTACTTCGCCTAAAGTAATCGTTGTCAGTATGTTAAAAAAGTTCACTGAAATTAATTATTGAGGTTAGCCAGGGATTTTTTTAAGGAAATGCTAGGGACCCGGTAGGGACGTGCAGTGACCCGTTTCTTGAATATGTAATTAGAGGTCCGTTGAGCGCTAGGTGATTCTAGAGACCCGATTTTCAATTGTAGGGACCCGATTCGGGTCCCTAAAACTCCTTAAAAAACCTGAGCTTAGCTATTGATCGAGCGGCTCTTGGACAAGTGAGTCCACAAATTCACTTTCAAAAGTAATGGCCAAAAAAATCCTAGAAAATCAATCTCAATAACTACACAGTATGACACACATGATATACGATGCACTTATACGAATATCTAGAATAGAGTTCTTGAAGCTTCATATACAGCCCCCACTACGATTTTCAATGAATCTTTCCGGAACTGAAGATGAAGTAACAACTAATGTATGTAACAACCAGAAGCATGGTGGCTCTATTTCATTCTGTTTTTGGTTAACGGTATGCTAGTTTCAATATTCAAGTATAAAACCGAACATTAAACTGTGAATGCACTGCAAGTAGCCACTTTCAATAAACTCTTTATCCCTTCTAGGTTACTCATTTTGTACTCATTCTAGGTAACGCATTTTGAAAAAAAACTTATAAATAAGTATATTATCATTCAAAGTCGTTATAAACATGATAATTAACTAGGCAACCTAGCTTACAACATAGTATCACTATCCAACGAATTATGAGAACACTTCAAGATGTAGGCTATAGGCCTACATGGGCATATCCACGAAAAGTGAGACATGGGTCGGAAAATATATAAGCGTTGAGTGTATACCCCACATACCCGTAACCATCACAATTTAGTATGTTTGTCCTACTAAACATCATACAGAAGAGCTTCGAAAATAAAACGAGGGAGCAGAAATAGCTCTTCAATGAAAATAATTACATGTACGTTCATAGGCGTTATGTAGAGTACATGAACGTGTAATAATATAATGCTGTAATAAATTCAGAGATGTGATTCAACGACATGGGCGCTGCCTGGAATGACTATCAGAGAGGGGTGCCACATATAAAAATGAAATTACATTAGGAGCCCTATGAAGGAGCAGCCGGAAATATCTCATCCTTGTTAACACTAAATTTCAATAGAATTTACTAGTTTTACTGATATGTACATGCATCAAAATGTAAATAATCTAAATAGTGTGACTATCATAGCAATTCCTTAACAGTTCCCATTGATTTATAATTCAATGATTCGCTACACATTCTAAAACAATTCTGAAAAAATGACCGTTACCAAGCATGTTGAAAGACATTTCGAATACATGAAATAAGTTAAATACTTAAGATGTGTTTACAATTTTTATTGTGGAAATATTATAATCTGATGTGCAGAACTTTCTAATAAAAGCTCATTGTATCCATTCAACCGATATGCATGTTTATTTTTGAAACGTCCATTACCGGGTGCATTTAGTGTTATAAATTAATGGAAGCTTCACACAATATTAAAGACGTTGTGGATCAACAATTTTCAAGGAAAATTTGAGAAATGTGGAAGAAAGACTGCCGGATTTCTGTGATGAAAAGGCTTACTAATACGTGATTCAGTAAATGGAGCCACATTTTACACTAGTTGTGACGAGATTGAGATTGATTTCTCTAAGTCAGAAAGTATCTGAAAGATGTGAAAGTTAGACTATGACCATTGCATCACAGTTTTACTGTTACCGACTCGGACAAGTAGAAACAGAAGAACGTCGCGAGGTTGGAGTGAGCTGTCAGAGGGAAATGGAATTTGAAAGAAAACGAAACAAGGGGCGTATTTGAAGAAAGAGCTATAGCACTAAAGAGTTTCTCATTAGTCGAAAGTTTTAAAAATTAGAACTATAGCATGCGCAATCGGAAGGTTGTCAAGTTTAAGCTGCCTATGAATGAGCATATCATCTGCAGAAAGATTCATCTTAAGCAAACCAACAGAACACTAAAAATACGATTTTAGTGCAATTTCAAATTGATAAGAGAGTAGAGATTCACTAAAACGTCTTGCATGAAATGTTTCTATCACTAATGCAGTCGTAGTCGACTATAAATGTCTTTGCTTCCGTGGGATGGCACAACAAATTGCATTCAACCTTCTAAGTGTACTTACCCCAGATCAATGGCTGAACTAGTTCAGTTGTTGAAATCTTGTTTTGGGGACGACCCTCATTGAGTAATCCCTCCCCGTTCTATTGAATTCCGTTTGAAATGGTGAATTCAAAAGTACATCCACCAACTTGGTTATGACTTGATCATTGTTTTTTCCGCCGTAACTGCGTAGACATGAAATCTGTAACGCGCAGTTGTAACACATTTATGATCAAAAAACAACATTCTCACAACTTTCAAACAATATTATAATTCAATCTCAATCGGGGGACATTTTATGACCAGTTTGCCTAAAGAAAAACCATTGGATTGAGGCCAAATATGTACAATTTACAAGTACGATATTCTCACGGTATCATAAAATCTTATTGCATGACCTCAAAATGAGAATTTAGGTTACCCGAGCATAAGATGATTTCTAACCAAATTTGGATTACCCGAGAGTGGGTGGCCCATATCAACGTTCTAAAATGAAAAAATATTTCTATGATCGATAGATTATAGGCTGAAAACTTAAAATCAAAAATCAACACATTATATATAGGCCTACTTGTCATCACTAATCTTCACGAAAGTACCGGTATTTGAAAAGATCCGATTTTAAAGATTTTAAGCAGTCTATTTTGTCGATGGTGAGTTGAGTTGGTGACTCTCAATGTCTTGAGTCGGAATTTTTCTGGGACGGAGTATAAGGATCTTTTCAAGTTGCAGACATAGGCAGTTGCCGTGATTAAACTTCTGCCTTTGTCATCGTACAAAACATTTTGTGATTTGATTCACTCTTCATATTTAGCGACTTTATCTCCGACATTGTTCGCTGACAAAAACAGATCTTTGAAAATCATCTCATGATCGGCATTCTCACGTAGTCTGGACCCCGATGCATATGATCTCAAAATGTGTTCCAACGATTGATGTCATCAATTGCGAGCTTACAGGTACGTGAGATGTCTAATTTCTTTTCATTTTAGGTCTAGTAGTAAAGAGAATTATTTTCTGCACATGTAGGGGTTGCTGAAAATAAATGATCAACTGCAAAAAGTTATATTTCACGAAATTATTTTTATATATAGTTTTGAACTTACCACTGTGATCCATCGATGAATGTGACTCTTCTGATGTGGCTCCAAATAAAGTCATTAATTCGAGGACCGTCTTATGATTTATTGTTCTTCTTGACGCCATTCTCACGTGCACAATGCACACAATGAAAGTAAATTTAGAAGATGGTGAACTCCATTCAAAGCGTACATTAATATTGTTTCAAATAAACAAAACCGTCAAGCATTTAAGCTTTACTGTCTTGTTACACATCTTTCTTCTTTAACTATTAATTTTTCAATAATAAGATTGCAAAAATGCTATTTAGTTCAACAAGCCCTGCATCATTTAGTATTCTGCTAATCGGCATTTCTAAACTTCGATCTTATGTCATGAATGGAAATCTGTGACATACGCAGACAACGCACTAATTCCTCCTGAGAGATCAGTATATTGTGATATTTAGTGTTCATAGAAATGTTTCTGTTTTCAGTATAATGATTTTTGGATATCCTAGATGCTTTGTCTACGTTCTCGATAAGATTCGTGAAAATGAATCATAGCAATTAGACAAAGGTTAATGATATGATGACAGCTATGTTTTGAGGGCGTCAATGGCAAATTAGAGGGCCGCGTTAGCGGCCCGACAATTTGCCATTGACAGCCCGAAAAATGTAGATGTCATAATCATTGTATGCCATGTTGCGAAATATTTCTATGGTTTCATTTCCAGGCCATGAATTTTCCGGGCTGTTAATGAATTTCTGGGCATTATCAAAGATATCAGTCTTATATACATGGTATACAATGGAACAGATCGTAGTTTAGAAACAGATCGTAGTTAGTTTGACAGGATACACCTGATGTAAAATGTTTAACATCCAAAGTCATAGGGAGGAGAAACCTGCTGAGCTTTCATTCAGAAATGCCTTTCTTAGAAATATATAGTAACGTATATGTACTAAGCATAGACAACAGCATAGACGATGTCTATGGCGCTAAGCACTAAGGATCAATTAGATAATGCAATGGCTATTATTTATTAAATACATGATGCAGTGACAAACATGGTAAGCGTTCTTTGATAGTAAAATAAATTGATTTAGTTGCAATGACCTGCGTGTTGATATTCAACTGATCATAATTCCCTGATGGCCATTAACACGACTACTTATAATATATAGAATACACGCAGATTAGTGATTGTCAGTTATACGTAGAATGCAACAATAAAAAAGGTCCTAATCATAAAACATATTTCATATAGGAATCTATTTGTTTTATAGTACTATGAAAATTAAAAATGCGCGTTTTTGATAAATTTTTAATTTCGTAATATCCAGCTGATTCATCAATAGTTAACCAAATAATTATGCATCAATCCTTGTGAGTTCGAGCTATCTGGATCGCCAAAAAGAAGAAAGCAATATGAAAGGGATAGAATGATCTATTGAAGTCTCATGAATATTAACCATTCGTTCCAATACTATAAATGAGTGTACAAAAAATCCTTATGTATTTATATATATATTTATATTGTATACCAGCACTGGTACCAGTTGATTCAGTTGGTATTCATTATTACCTTAGCGAATTTCTATTCTTTGAATTGGGATGCACGATTAGCAAAGTAACAGGAGGACGTTGATTGAGATATTTTATGTTTGATAAAATACTTTAAGATTTTATGTAGTTGACAAAACATTAGCACAAAGGCTTAAAATTAATAGAATTGCTGCAGAGATGTTTCAACCATGATACTCACTCGATTACTGAATCATTGCATCTAATTCGTGGTTGCATGATGATCATCCTACTACTTTTCTGTCTCCTTCGAAATTAGATTTAGAATCTAGCTAGAATATTAATAGAAATTCCGAAGTAGAATTTCTAGCATTTATCCACCCAATTTCTATTATAAAGAATCGATGTAATTTTCAGCTTAAGTGCGTATTTTTGAGAAATACTTTCATACTTATGAAGAACAATTACCGAGTACTAGCTGTTCATCAAATCCACAAAAATTCTACCTTACCCCTGAAATTCTATCTAGAATCTATTTAGATTCTAGAACCCATTTTTCACAGGGAGAATTACCCAGGTGTAAATGATATTTCTCTTTATTATGCAAGATGGCATTTACATGCCATCATGACATCATTTTGCAAAAAAAGAAGGATCGCTTGCACCTGGGTCCGTCATCTTGTCAAAACTAGCTGCATATGACTCAATCTCTGCTCGGCATTATTATATAGATGCTGAAGCTTACCAAATAGTTCTGGAATGAAATATCTATTCATCTATCGTGCGCCAGCTGTCAATGAGTCTGCTTATATCTTGACAACTTTCAATTAGTCCTATTCGTTAAATATTAAAACATAATAGCCTAATTTTAATGAAAAGACAAATAATGAGAAGTTATTGATTTCAAATTTCAAGAAATTATATTGATGATTGCATTGGTGCGATTGAGTAATATGCAAGTTAATAGGCCTAGAGTGCGGTTAATGGATATTCAAAAAACAAAACTTCCATATTTAAATTCTCATGCATGGATTCTGTCTGAATCTTTGTGAACTTCGTATTTTATTCGATATGACGAAACCAAAGTGTTGGACGGAACAGTGCAATTTAAAAATAGAAAATATTTACATGTGAAATATAGTGCATGTACAGTAAAATCATTAAAACTCCGTACTTGATCAACATTCAATAAAATCATTGCCCTGAATGTCTGCGTATTTGATAAAATCGCGAGATGTTCGACACTGCTCCTTTCAGCAGGTTGTCAGTTTATCGACGAAAATTTGGATAATTTAATAGAGATATATTTAATAATTACATAGCTTCCCTTGGATATGTATGATTTTGTGATCTTTTGAATGTACTCCGTTCTCGCATGGTGCAAATGGGAAGCTGTGCTTCTTTAGGTTGGATGTAAAGACTATCTCTAGAAAATTTCTATTCCTAGCTGTCATTGACGATGACATTATCTTAAAACTGAGTAATTATATCATTTTATGATTCTTGTTTGGAGCATTCGAAACTACAATATCTAATTTTCCGTATTATTGTGTTTGCCGTTTGCATAGTTTATTTCTCATGTACATGTTTAACATTTGTCTTTTTTTTTATCCTCCTTCATTTAGTTGTCTACCTATAAGCTTATTTCTTCCTTGCCTTGTTTTCGTTGTCTGAGTGTATAGTCAATTAGTATTACGTAATGTCTGTTGCTGTCTATGACCTCCTTTGCGGAGCGAGCGCAATCTGTATTTTGTGTCTGTTTGCCAAGATTTCCCGTGTGTTTGGCCTTGCCACTCGCCTCACATACTTACTCACCTGTATTTGTTCTCCCCCTCTTATTTGCTCATGTTCAATTCACGCGGACCAATGTGTGATACTGCTTTTGGTGTGTGACACACATTCTGACTCGCAAAAAGTTTGAATCGTATACGAATCGTGCAGCTGTGTGCCGCATGGAGTAGTATATCCTAGTTTCGGTATGTCCTCTCTGTAATTATGCATGTGCGAATTGTTGGGGCTTCTGCTTTGATGAAAGAGAAACTAGCAATAATAATAATAATAAATCAATTATTCGGTTTTAATATTGCATTTCAGATTAGCAACAATGAAATTAAATAAACGATATATCAAATTGCTATACAAAAGATAAAAATGTGCGATAGACAATGTGCGGCTGAGACATAGACAATAAATACTTTCAATAAATTATATAATTTTTTAAAAACAGCTGCGTTCAAAAAATTTATGAAATCAATGTCATTGCGACAAACAATGCGCACTCGCATAGAAAAGTAGAATTTAAATGTAATGAAGCATTTCCCAGTACGTACCTATCTAACGATGGTCTGTCAACTTAAGCGTAATAATTAAAGCTATCTAAGTACATTGACCACGTTTTGCTCTCTCTATTAAGGCATGCGTCTTTCTGTGAAAGATGCAATTTGTATTTGTCATTCCTTGATGCTTGAATAGAGCAAGCGTGGCCAATAAACGCGGATAGTTTTCATTTATTATTATTCAAGTGGATAGCATCACTCACTCAGTTTTCTAAAAATGTTTATTAAAAAATAATGAATGGTTATGAGAACTTCGCTTCATTCTATCATTTTATTTATCAAATTTCAATTTCAATGACAATGTCTTTTTCATCAGTGGTTTTAGTATAAAAGCCCACATGTCAAAATCAATCATTTTTCAAAAAGAACTTTTGTCCAATAGAAAGCTAAGAAGTTACAAACGTAAAAACAATGATACTGACATTGTGTTACTATTCAACAAGTAAGACCTGTCAGCAGCGGCAATGAGCAGAGATTCTGCGATGCGAGTGTTATTCCTTCGGTCTGTGGTCATTAATCTGTACTCACTGCCGCTACTGACAGGTCTTAATTGTTAAATAGTAGATTGCGCCTGTATACTTGTTTTTGCGTTTGTAACTTCTTAGCTTTCTATTGGACAAAATTTCTTTTTGATAACTGATTCATTTTAGCATGTGTGCTTTTATATCTAAACCATTAATGGCATTGTCTTTAAAATTGCAATTTGATAAATAAAATGATAGAATGAAGCGAAATTCTCTGAAGCGCTGTGGCTCAATCTGTTGCGAATGAATGATTGATAGCAAAAGATCATAGAGAAACAAAATAATGCAGTTTTAAAAGAATGCACATGAAATTACACGTATCTTTTGTGACTTAAGTTATATTGCAGGATTTCATGGAGATTTGCATGCATCAATTTTTGGGAAGAACGGAACAGGAACAACAAAATTTGTAGATCTTGAAACGCTGAATACAAAAATCAAATTCTGGAGTGTCACAGCCAGTCGCTTTCGATTAAAGGCAAGGTTAAAGGATTCCCATTGGAATCCAATTCTAAAATTCAAGAAATATCTATGGTTTGTGAAATACCTGGCAATTTTCGTACATTTTCTTTTGCAGAAAAGAAACTATTTATCAGAATGCCATGAAATTTGAAACATGATTGAGTTCAGAACATCAACTTCGATATAAAAGTTGAATTGAGTCACATGATTCAGCATTTTATGTCTGAGATACTCTACAAAATGAGTAAAATTACCAAAATTAAATCAAAGCATGAAATTTACATAATTTTTTACAGGATTGTGGAAGATGTGGATTCCCTGGAAAATTCACACGAGATGACGAGGGACACTTGATCCAGCTACCTCTTCCTATGAGGATCACAAGACAAAGAATATGGCTCTGTGCGAGGTAAAACAGTCGCTTCTTGTCATAATTACCGGATGATGATTATGCTGATTTGTGGGCATTATAATATAATATTTAGATCGCGTTAAAAAAGGTGTTTTTATATCCCGAGATTGAATAATGATAACCGTCAACATACTACTTGATAAAACAGAATCAAGTAGTATGTTGGCGGTATTTTTTTTGGCTGGAAGTCGGCATGCCAACTTTGGCTGGACTTCCGCTCTCTTTCCCACTGCCAAAGTCGGCAGGAATTCGGTGCCAAAGTCTGCCGACTTCGGCTTTTTCACTGGGCAGCGACCACGCTAGAGACGTGAAGCTACGGCGTCGGTTGATCGGGATTTACCAGAAATCAGTGCAGCAGTCCTTGGACCGGAGACGAAATTCGTTCCCAGATACAATGTGAAGTTAGACTGAACAATACTCAGTCGAAGAAGCGCAGCCTAGGATATCCCTCAAATTCAGCAGGAACCACAGAAATATGCCAAAATCCGACGAACGACGAGGAATCTCCACTACTCGACGAGGCCAACGAAGTAAAATTTATCACACACCGTAGGGTAGAACACACCAAATTCCGGCAAGAATCACTTCAAACGAGAGACAAATTGACACGATCAGCCGCTTGCAATGTTGGCCACCAGTTTTTGCGGTTTTCATCGGTTACAATTTTGCCGAAAACTAATGGTTAGTTTTTGGAAACTAACATTTGCGTTGGACCACGGTCGTTGATGACCGACAAAAAGTGTATAAATGATACATAGTCTGTGGAAATTCTGCAAAGGAAATTGAGTTTCCACTGAACTTGTCGATATTGTGAAGTCTCGTGGAAGTTCACTGTGTGCTTATAAGAGCGGTGTGCGACAGAATTGCATGCGGGGCGGGCCAGCCCAGGCCGGGCAGCGGGTAACCCTTAAAATCTGCCAATACGGGCCGGGCCGTATCGAAGCTCATAATACGGGCCGCTGAATTCATGCAAATATGGTGTGCGGAATGATTATTTTGTTGGGTATGGAGGTGGCTGTCCTCAAATTCATTAGGCGGTCGGTTGGTACGGAGGCGCGCTTGCTTCAGCATATGGAGGCGGCCCAGTCTGAGGATAGACTTGAGTTGATGCATAGCTCGTGGCGGCTCAGGATTGACTAGATAGGTTTCCTCCAGATCGCCTCCAGATAACGAAGGCGCGCTTGCTTCAGCATATGGAGGCGCCCAGTCTGAGGATAGACTTGAGTTGATGCATAGCTCGGTGGCGGCTCAGGATTGACTAGATAGGTTTCCTCCAGATCGCCTCCAGATAACGGAGGCGCGCTTGCTTCAGCATATGGAGGCGGCCCAGTCTGAGGATAGACTTGAGTTGATGCATAGCTCGGTGGCGTCTCAGGATTGACCAGGTAGGTTTCCTCCAGATCGCCTCCAGATAACAGAGGCGCGCTTGCTTCAGCAAATGGAGGCGGCCCAGTCTGAGGATAGACTTGAGTTGATGGATAGCTCGGTGGCGGCTCAGGATTGACCAGATAGGTTTCCTCCAGATCGCCTCCAGATAACGGAGGCGCGCTTGCTTCAGCAGATGTAGGCGGCCCAGTCTGAGGATAGACTTGAGTTGATGCATAGCTCGGTGGCGCCCCAGGATTGTCGGGAATGTTGATATTGTTAGGAACTGTCGCTTGAGTTCTTTGAACAGTAGCTGTTTGACGCCTTTTGCGATATCGAACACAAGCTACAATCCCAACGATGATGAGGATCAGCGTGATGACACCGCCTATCGCTGAACCTAGTTTTATGAAAAAATTTTTGCCAAGAACACATAAAGGGCTTATCGACGTTCCCCCGTGAATGCTCTTACTGCAATCATCACAACAAAAATTATCGTCATGCCTGAAATCCTTTATGCAGCAGTAGTTTGAGCATTCCTTGAAGAATGTGCAAAATTCGGAGGCAGAGATTTGATTGACTAGAAAGACCAATAACAAATACGTCCACATCGTAGAAAGATGACGAGGCATTTCCTGACGATAAATCTGAAAAGTGGAAGGGTAAACATTAAACTCTCCTGATTAATGGAGATTAAAAAAAAGACAAAATGATAAATAAGAAGCGCCTGTGTATCTCAAAATGATTTTAGAATTTCATTAATTACATTTTCCGCATTAATTTTTAGGGTAATCTGTGTTCTACAAATGAATAATCTTTAGGAAAGATAGAATTTATTCAATAGCATTACAAGATTTTCTCATTTCCAAGAACACGGACTCGACGACACTACCTTACCAGTATAGATTTCACTGTCCTTGTGAACCGGTTCATGCAAAACTCCCCGAAGGAAAAGACACTTACCAAGTTCACAAATTTCAATCGAAATCAACTATGAGTGCTTCAAAAGCTCCAAGTGCGTCTTGTGTGTCCTCGGGTTAGAAATATTACAGTCTTTAAATAGTGTTAGTTTCACTGCACGATTAATTCACAGGAATGTATCTTCTTGATAATACGCAACACCTCCCTGTTTCCTGACGTGGGATTCGGCTGTCCACCCATCCCCCCCCTCCCGGAAAATTACATTCTTGTCATTGGTGGTTTCGTGGGCCCATTGCTTGATCTCGCGGAATCCATTATTTCCATTCAATGATCTGACAGCGTCCGCTCTTGAAAAAAAATTTTTTTTATTTCCATTTCCACGCGATCCATTGTTGATGATAAGGTGTGTCTTAACACTATTCGAATTACCCAACAGTGTTGTTACAGTTCTATTTCCTCTGTGACCATTCGAACCGGCAACGCCCTTTGACCAAATGAATGCAAAATTGAAGTTTAATTATGCGCTCGAATGATACTCCTTGTCCACTTTTAATTACTTAGGCAGTTTAAACCTATTATTTGCAATTTGCTTATCAGCGTCATTTAGCTTGTAGAATCTATTTTCATTTATTTTAACTTATGATACTATCACATTATCTTTATGATTTATATTTTACATTCGGGTGTGGCAGGGGGAGATTAAATATTATTATTAATTTCTTACTATATATTTCTCACTTTGATTTATCGTCTCGTGATACTTTTCACGAATAAAAGATCTGTCCTAGGTTACATATCTTATCCGGCGAGAAAAGTCGCGTCCTCGCGACATGATTGTTTCTAATATAATAGTTAACGAATTTGGAACCTATTATAGTCTTCTGATATTTTTAACTTATTATGTACTTATATTTTAACTTAATAAGGAAGGGGGCAAAAACGGTTGGGTGTATAACTTAGGGATGATCTCATGAGCAGTCTCTGATGAGGAATACGGAATTGCAGGGTGGGATAGCCTAATGCAGGGTATGAACGGGCTACTGATGCGAAGTTAACCATAGCCGCCTTATGTTGGGAAACAGTCGATGTAGGTATCTAAAAAAATACCTTATAACGACGGAAACATAAGGCAGGACTAAAATGATTAATGACCGCCACAACCTTGAACGAGGGGTTGGTGGATAGAGTTTCCCACAAAAACCCCTCGAGCATCGAGCGTGAGAAGCTCTTCTAGAACCAAATTTCCCAAGTCTAGGGATGTGGTGGTACTCCACATTAGGGTGAGATATGGGGTTTAATTCTACTGTTTTAGGCCGAAAAGGAGGATTTGTGGGGTGGAAGGGGATAAAAGAGGAGGGGAGGAGTGTTGGGATAGATATCTCCCATTGGTTTTGGGTAATGATTTTTTTTCCAAACCATGGAAAGGACCGCCTTCCACAGGCGAGGCTTGTCTGAAATTGGGGTACATGCTCTAGAAGCAAGATATATATGATGGTCGTTGGGAAAAACGGGATCGGAAGGGTTGGGCCTAATAGGGTAGTAAGTATCCATTACTGGGGTGGGGGGCATCGCTAAATTTTTTTGAAAGGTGTATTCTTCGGAGCCTGGCAAAGGGCAAGTGCTTGATCGCACTGCCGACCAAAGGGCTCCGTAGATCTAATTGGTAACTACATGTAGGCATATATGTAGAGAGGGAGGGTATTTACGCTGGCGTCCGCAAGTTGGAGGAAGTTTCATACGGAGGAGGTGAGCAGGAGCGGTATGAAGGTGGACGAACCGCGTAGCTGTCAGCCTCCGTCAGGGGAATAGGGGAGCCTCTGCAGAGAGTCCCAACCATCCTTCTCTCCCACTCCGAATTCGCTAGAACCTGCGGATAAGATCTTCCTCAAAGAGGAATGCCGTCGTCTATCAATTCGTAGGGAAGGAAGACAGGAGATTTGCGTTGCGCGGAATCTCAAGCCTCAGTTGTGGGCAAATAGTTACTCTGCGGCCAGCACGCAACCCATGAAAGGCCAAATGCGCCATTTTTCGGGCACAGCGGACTCCGAGAACCATGGTCATCTGTGTGTCCACGCATGCCTCAAAATAGCTGTGGAGGTGGTAAACGCACGCACTCCTTCGAACTGAAAGGCCATAGCCACGCACGCACCTCCCACGTACCTAAATCTATCCCTGCCACAGGAATGGATGTTAGAGCCGGGTATCCCGAGACATGAGGGGGGCTAGTCCCCACGGTCTGGTCCGATGACCAATTCTGCGCCGCCATTTATGAGAGAGGCATCGTTGGAAGACGATTCTCAAACTTGGGTTGCTGAGACGGGGCTTCTATGAGGTCTAGCTCAGACAGGCCCGTGGAACATCTTGGTATCCCCACTCCGGAATACTTCGCTCATTTTTTATTAAACGAGAATGATAACTCGGTCTATTAATCTAAAATTTGGTGATTAGACACAAAAGTGCAGCTTACCCTATCACCGGTCCTGAAAGGGACGTGCCGGCTCTGCCAGTCCTCGGATCAATCCCTCCAGCCATCGCAACGACTAGTGATGTCCTGAAAGATTCATGGCTGGAAGGAAATAAAGATTCATTAGTTGGAGAGTATCATGTAGTATAGGCAACCTTGTAAAATATCTGAAACTGTTCAAGAAGAAAATTTTGGGAGATGGTACTCAGTTCACAAAGGTCTATATGTAATGACTCCAAAAGAAGAAGATATTACAAAAGTTTTGTCATTAAAAGGAAACATGGTAAGAAAGCACTGAAAAAAAATGCGATATACATGTAGTTGTAGCATTAACGACAGATAAACGAAAAACTTGAATGTTGACTATGACAAGGATTTTTGTTTAAAATAGTGTTCAATAATAGAACAGCAATAAATGACATCGAGCAATAAAATACATGTGATAAAGTGAAAGATAATGTTAATACTACAATAACAATGTCAATACATAGAGAGAATGGATCCATGAAAACTGAAAACAATTTTATAAACATATTTGAAACAACCTATACCCGGTGTTCATAATGACAGCATAGTAACAAGAACATACACAAGGTGAAGAATTATTGATGAAGTACTGTGGAACAATAAAATTCATGACATGTAATGTTATGAATATCAAGCATATTATGAAGTAATCAAAGTGAAACCTGCTGATGTTGAATGGAGAATTATATAGTCTTAAATTTTATTTCTGCTTTTCGGGTCATCACACGTCAGACGAGAGCGCAATTGTAGGACAATTTTTCATTTTGGAATGAGGTTTTGGTGGTTCTTCAAAGTGTGGAAACATCGCTGTCGTTTATCCAAGGTTTCTTCATCATCCTTTAACGTTCGAGTCTCTGAGCTTGACTCTTTATTATCCAAAGGTGGGAATTAACTGGAGTATGTTGCATTTAAGCGCTAGGCGATTTTACATCTGTTCAAGTTAATCCCATTGCCTTGTGGCACGAGGTTGGTTTTACCGGGACAACTAGGGCATTGGTCCTCAGTTAATGATAATATTCGAATGGTCCATTTCCAAAGTTTCTGGGACCTGCAGTTAGCGCGATAATCTCTTTCTTTGGTTGAGGTGTTAAAAACATAGACTCTGTCACCGATATCTAATTTTACTGGATGAGCGGTTTTATCATACATTAATTTCTGGTGTTCCTGAGTGTTTTTGGTGTTATGATCTATTGCTACTGAAACCAAGCTAACTTTTAAGCGATTAGATTAGCTATCTGTTTTATACTTCACGAATATCCCCAGAATTGCTTGATGAGCTGATTATCCCGCTAGTACTCAAATCCACAAGGTAACAATTGAGATCTCTTCCAAATACTAAATAGTAAGGACTTTCTATTTGTTAGAAGCGTGGTACGCTTGATACGGTTAGCAAATTAATACTGTAGGGATATATAAATCCCAATCGCTTTGTGCCGGCCGGCACAGTAATGAGATAGCATTCTTATCCAAAACTCCATTCATTTTTTCGCACAATCATCTGTAGCAGGATGATATGAGCTAGTATATATTTTGTTGCGTGTTCGTTAATTCTAATACGGCATACTGTCGCGCATTAGGGTACGTAGTAACAATTTGCCTCCTCAGTCTGTTAGTAGACTCTTGTGAGGAACCAAAACGACAAACATTATTTCGTTAACAAATATTTGCGCCACTCTCGTTTCTGGCAAGATTGATTTACCTCAGGAGGAAAACATTCTACCATTTAGTGCAATATTCGATGAAAACTATTATATATTTTGCGTTTACTCTCCCCAGTTTTTGGTAACGGGCCTATTATAATCACAGGCTATTATCCGAGTCCATGGTTCTTAGGTACTGGTATTGAATGCACAGTGGCATTTTTATTTTGGTTATGAGGATTATTTTTCGCATTGCATGAAGGACAATCCTGCAACCAAGTTTGAATGTCCTTTCTCATATGCGGCCAAAAATAAAATCCTGGCAATTCTTGAGTAAGTCTCTGTCCAATCCTAAGTTGGCTCTCCGAAAATTCCTTCATGAAATTCAATAAAGACGCTGTGTCTATAATGCTGGTAATACTAACGTAAGTTTATCATTTTGCGTGTCTAAATGATACAGTATGTCGTGACGCAAGCGAAATTTATCAAATTCTTTTCGTACATATTCTTTATCGACAGCAGACAACTTTCAAAATTATAATGGTATTCACTTAAGCTTATTACTGATTGCTAAAAATAGTGGATCTTTCTTTGTTTGTAAGAACCTTTCACATTGTTTATATCGGAATACTGCACGCATGATTGTAGCGCATGCTAAAGGAGTTGGTTTGGAACTTCAGGAGGTCTGGACAAGGCATCAGCATTATTGTTGACAACGACCAGTGAGCCGATATTTAATTATCATGTCGAATTTCTTGTAATTATTTAAATGCCCATCGAATAAGTCGGGAAGATGGGTCCTTGTGAGTAAATTAACCATTATCAACGGAGCGTGGTCCGGATTACTACGGACAAATGGCTTGCCCCTAATACGTAAAACATCGAAACTGTTGTACTCCGTTATACAATAGCTAAAGTTTCTTTTTCTACCGTAGAAAAGTTTTGTTCGCTTTTGTTTAGAGTGGTTACTAACCTAGCATATGCTTACAGGGTTGTTCTGTAGATTTCTCTCCCTGTGGACAATACTGCACCAATTGCGAAATCGCTGGCAATCGGTATGTAGAATAAATTGTTTCTTTTCGAAATTTTCGGAAACATAAGTACTGGAGGAAGAACATAGCTTTTCTTTCAAAGTGTTGAATGCAATCGGTTGAATCATTTCCCCAACGAGAATTTTGTATCCTTCTTTTGCAAATCTTATAAGTGGCTGTGCTATACTAGCCAAAATTTTTTTGTGAGATCTACGATAGTATGAAGCTAGTCCAAAAAATTGTACGCATCTGTTATGATACTCAGTCGGAACGGTGATGATTTCGTATCTTTTCAGTATTTCGAGGGTCGGGCTTCATCCCTTCCGCTGATACTATGTGTTAATCTGTACTCCCAGATAATGTACTGATGTCTGCATAAATTCAACATTTCTTTGGTTTGAATTTAAGTCCCACAATTCCATTGAATCTAATAAGTAATTTTTTCCAAATCGCGTAAGTGCTGTTCAAAGGATGTTGACTACACGATGATATCATCGAGATAAACTAACATGATTGATGCTGGATTCCATTCTCTTTTGAAAGGTCGAAGGAGCATTACACAACCCGAAGGGTAATCTCTTAAAATTGAAATGTTCCATAATAGGTTTTTGTGGAAAAAACACGTTTTTGTTTTAGATATAATCGTCGGCCATCTTTTAGTTGCCTAATAACCAGAAGATAAATCTAAGGTCGTAAAATATTTCGCATTAGTGAAATTATTTGCTATTTTCTGTTCTGTTTGGTAGTGGATAGTATCTGTAGTACAGGTTCTGGCATTGAGCTTATCGAAAATCGACCACGAAATCTATCTGTTCCGTCTCGCTTCTTTACTAAAATTATTGGGGATGCATATGGACTATTTGCAGGCTCAATTACGTCTGCTGTTAACATTTTTGTCTAATTGTGATTCACGTAAAATAGGTTTTTGTCTTTCTGGAATTTTATAACGGTTTTTGTCGAATTGGGTAATTTCGTTTTCTGTACGAATGTGATGTCTAACGCCCGTCACAACACGACCAAGGTCGAATTCATTTAATGAAAATACCTGCTTTAATATTTGATCAAAAGTGCAGTTAATTTCTGTAATTGCCATGAACCAGAAGTGTAGTTGGGAGGATGAATAAGGTAGAAATTTCCTCGTTTGATAGGTCAAAATGCCGGACTTTGATATTGGTTTGTTTGTGATTTGCTCATTGAAGGAATCTGTATTGCTTTCCTATCGATCTTCCACGCTTAAGTGTATAGTTTCTGAGGAATAATTGGTAACTTTTAGTGGAATATTATTGTTTGTGAAAGGCCAAGCTAGCAGCGACTAAGATCTTTGATGAATTAGGTTATGCGGTTTCAAAAAGTATTTCCTTCCAGTTGTGGGTTATTTCTCCAGATACACATCATTTCTGCTCTGGTGGAATTGTTCTATCGTCGGCCATTTTAACTACCAACTTGCTGTTCAATTTAGGAATTTCCATAATTTCTTTCGTAGTCAATTGTCATAGGGCTAATTTGGATAAGTATATCTGTTCTAGGATAACGTCAACTGGAGCTTTTTCAGAATTATCAGGTTTAGCTTAAGACACGGGTCGAGTTCACAATTTGAATATCAGAGGTACTTTACTAACGAGTTAACTTGCCCCCATTTTACGCACGTGCTATGTTGCTGTTGTTGGTCTGTTTGGCATCGTGTGGTGCGTTGCTGGGGTCAGTGTACGTGTGGGGCTTGGATGCGTGGTGGGGGAGTGTGTCTTGGGGTTTGTTCCTGGGGAGTCTGATGAGGGCTCGTGGGTCGCCTGTGACTGCGTGTTTGGTTGGATTGGTGCGTGCTGGTCTATGTCGGTGGGGAGTGGGGTGCGCTCGCTTCGGTCATGCGTATCAGTGGGTTGGGTGCGTGGTCGTCTGGGCGTTGTGGGGTGTGCTTTGCGGGGTGCGTGTGTTGGGTTTTGGGTGACCGATAGGGTCGGTATTTTTAGGGCTGGGGAGGCTCTTGTCATCTGTTGAGGGATTTGGGGTGTGGTTGTGGGATGTAGTGTTTGGGACGGCTTGCTCGGGTGTCGGTGTATGTGGTGTTGGTTGGCGTTCGGGTGGTGGGGGGTGCTGGCGGCGTGGCTGGGTAGCATGCGGCTGTGGCGTGGGATAGGAGGTGGTTGTGGTGCATGGGGTACGTGGGGGATCGCTTTCGTAGTGTTCGGTGAGAGTTGTTAGTGTGCGTGCTAAGATGTGGTGAGAGGCTGGGAGTGTTGCTGTGTAGGTGTGGGTTTATGGCGTTGGTTAGGCAGAGGATAGGCGCAGAGTCTTAGTGCGATTTTAGCAGATTAAGTAAAAAGGGTTGGTGGAGTGATTTGGTATGGTTTAGTTGTGGTAGGTGGTGAAGTTTAGTGGTGAGGGTGTCTGTGTAAGGTAGGGTCTGGGAGTTTCGTGTGGTGGGATGGTTTGTGTTCTATGGGGGCTTAGGGGGTGGGGAGAGGTATTAGACGTTGGAGAAGTAAGTAGTGAGTTAGAATGATGTTTCGTAGGAAAAAATTATTGGGTAGACTGTGGTTGTGGTTAGGGCAGTGATGCGTGCTGAGAAGTTTAGATTTGTTGAACTTATTAGAGGATAGGATTGGTGGTAAGGGGTGGGGTCGGCGAAGTTGTTTGTTGGAGTTCTGGCTTGAGCGTTTGGGTGTGGGCTTGTGGTGTTGCTGTGGGGGGAGTTGTTAGTGGCTGGGGGTCGGGTGCGTGGTTGGGAGACTTGGTGGGTAGGGAGTGTGTTGGGCGTATATTAGCTGGGTAGTTTACTGTTGTTAGATGTTGGTCGTTATGTATATCTGTGGTTGAGATGGGTATGGCTTGATGTTAGGTCTTACTGTTATATTGCCTATTTGTTGCTTATTGATTCCCTTGCATTTGTGTGCGTAATTTTGTTAGCGATCCAGTATCTAAAAGTGCATTTACGCAGCGATTTTGAATCTTAATTACAATGACTGAGTTTCTTGTTTTTTCACACGCTGCTACAAGCGAATCGGTATTGCTTGGCGTATAGTTGATAGGCCACGTTTCGGATTGCATAGGATTAATGTCTGTAGATGCTTGGCTTGTAAGTTTAGAAGATTCTTGTATATTACATGCCTGATTTTGCAAATCTGAGTTATGCGGTGGAGCTGATGGCTGTGCCGTACTGTCCGATATTGTTGCTATGTAATCTCTTTGTCTAAATCTTAATTGAGGCATTCGCCATGTTGGTAGGCGAATCGGAATTCTCTTATGGATAACTCGTAGGAATTTATAGAATAGTTGCACTGTAAAAATTGCACATACGAAAAATACCCATACTTCGCGCCAATTAATTTGAAAACCTAACAAGAATCCAAATGCCGATTTATGAGCAATCGTATTTATCACGTTTCTGGATGCAGTTTCGATTTCTGCGTCAGGGTCCACGCCTAGTTCTTCAAGTATACGTTGATGTCGAGAAATAGCTTGAAAAATGTCATTAGTAGAATGTCTAGGTGAAAATTCCTTCCAGTCGTGTACAGCCAAATTATGGAATACTGTATGTGGGCTATCAGGTAATGCTGACCAATTGAAGGTGAATACGGGCAATCTATCCGTGGATGATAGCTCACTTAACGTTCCATCACTTTTGTAATTAAAGCATTTATTTGATATGCAAAGTGGTATTTGGCGATTAGGCTCACAAGGAATTTTAGGAGAATGATGCTGTATTACATTCGTAGATGGATTTAAATATCCTGATCTATTATGGCCAAAAATTCTAAAGGTTATTGGTATCCTAGAAGTACACGATGTATTCATGGGTTGGATTTCGTAAGTTTCTACTTGGCTGCAAGGCCATACTTCCAGATAGCTACCTGTGCTACGTGCGTGTGTGTAGTCATTGCCTAAGATGTTTCTTGCAACTAAAGTAGGATGGGATACTAATGATGCTTTTAGTATGGCCACGGTTGACTTATAATTGTTACATATGGCCATAGCGGCGCTGTTGAAAGAGAATTTTACGTATTTTGTCAATGTATATTGCAAAGCTTGAAGCTGTGAAGCAACTACCTCTGATGTTATAACGCCCCTTTTTTGTCTAGGAAGTGAATTGTTGAGTCGATTGTATTTAGGTTGACGGTATGACGTTTTAGTCCTACGTGGTTCCGCATTAACGTACAGACCTTGCTCAGTCATTGACAGCACTTTTCCACAGTTAGTATAATAAATTTTATCTTTAGGAAAGGTGATAGCTAAATTATTATCGTCTGATAACCACGTATTACCCATTCGATGACCGTTAATACTTTTCCAGCGTCTGTATTTACAGCTTTCCTCTTTGTTTGGGGTCCATACCATGTACGAATTATCAGGAAGCGAGCAACGTCCCGCTTGATACGAACACATTCCCACATCACCACCTGTTGATTCCATTTGCCTACCCGAATGTCTTTTATAAACCTGGACATCCATCAAATAACAATTTGTTACTTCCGTTCTATAATAACGGCAACACTGAAGTGGTGCTTTTGGCCACTCAAATTCAAACTTTTTATTAGTAGTCCACACGTCATTCTCTAACACTAATTTACCTTCATCGCATGCTCTTCTGTGAATCATCCTTATACATTCGTCATAAGTTACTCGCAGATGCTCGGTTTTTTGCTTTAACCGTCTTTCATCTCCAAAAAAGAAGATGAGAGCATCAAACGTTTTCTTTATCTTAATGCAATGGAATCCTTTGGATTTATACATCAGAATATTTTCTCGGTAAAATATATACTTTTTCTCGATTGGTCTGTCGTGATGTGAGGTAATAGTAAATTGACATTCTTGTGGTTTTGGAATATCCCAAATTAATTTTCCTGTCTTTTCTTGACAAATCATCGGTTTTGAATATCCATTGACCGTATAAAGGAGGGTCAACATAAGAATCAGAGTCAATAGATGTTTTATTATTCCTGAACAATTGACCTGGAAGACAATTTTTGCTATATTTCTCGCATGCTGAGACTGCTTTGTTATTCGTGATGATGCACTAAAAACAGCCATGGGTATTGTATAGATTGAACTGATTTCTAGTTTTTCATTATTCTTATTGGACTTATAACATGTTTCAGCCTGGTTGTTTTTACTTAGATCATTATTGAAAATTGGCGTATACTGATTAGGTTGACTATGTAACGTAAGGTCACATGCGGTATATGCATTGCTCATTAACGGCTTCATCTGATCCTTACCAATTTTATGTCTACAATAATTCTGGTCAGTAGCAAATTTAGTATGTGAAGAATTTTGGTCCTTAACTGCGTCATTGAATAAACTTAATTTTTCCGCTTTCTCCAATAAAACAATCGGTCTTACTTTGCATTCCTCGGTCTCGGGAATGCTTAGCGTGTTTGTAGATGTAATAGTACAAACTGACAGAGATTCCGCCTGGAATGATTCGCGTCGTCGTAGTTGTCAACATTGTCGCTATTGTCCTCCATGCAGCTTGGATCATCGGGGAAATCCTTGAATAACCATTCGAGATTAGTTGCATCATCGTCATTTAAGGTTTCACCGTAGATGGCATTGAGTGATTCCACTGTCACCTGGCATTGTTCATCCTCGCCCTCGAGTGCCATGTGAAGATCGTGGTAGTCATCGTTGTCATGATTGGACTGAAAAGTGTATGAGGAATTCAATATTTCATTTTGAGGTGGTGAATTTATTCCTGCTACCAGAATATTCATATCTCTTTCCTCACGTAAGCGGCTTGTATTAGAGCCTTCATTGCTTAATCGATTTTCTTCATTAATTACGTATGAATGGTCATCACATGTTGTAGAATATAATGAATATTCAGTATCTTGGATACCATTGACATTTGCATCATCATTAATGGTAAAGGCATTTTGCCGATTGTTATTCTGATAGTTAAACATATTTCTTGAAGGTGAAAACGGAATTTTTTGTTTTTGCGTTAGACTTGAATAGTTTCCATTAACATTACCATTATTTCCAACATATTGATTCCGTTGTGGCCTTGGTTGTTGCAAGTCGCATATTACCCTTTCCCCTGGTTGTTGAGGTCTTACGGACGATGTGTTGTATGGAAACCGTCTTGTATGCGGAAATTTCTGACGTCCTTGATTTCCACTTTGAGAAGGCATCGGGCACCGACATTCTCGAGCGTAATGGCCACGCTTATGACATCTCCGACAGACAGGCTGTCCTTCGAGAGTCCAGCGGTTTGCCATAGGCTTAGCGTTTCCACCTGGGTCGTTCTTGTGCACGGTACTGTAATTGGTAATTAGATTTGGTGTTATCAACTTGATTATCAGATTTAATTTGGCTTATGAAATGCTGCAGCTGATCAGATATAGCGGCTACGATTTTATGACTTTCTGTCGCATTATCATCAAATAATATACTTCTCTGGTTGTATAACCTTTGAGCGAAATTGATAGCGTCTTCAAAGGAAGGCGGATCATTTTGAATCAGTATTTTCTTGTACTCAGGTTGCAGTCCATTTATGAATGCATTTCTAGCTAATGAAGACCTCACCACTTCATCCATACTGGGATACGCCGCTCGCGCCAGTCGTCTGATAGCTGCCGAAAATGAGGCAACACTTTCTCCAGTTTGTTGTTTTCTGTTGTGAAGACTTGATGCTGCAGATCTCTGTAAATCCGCCGGTTGGAGACGACGTGTCAACTCTGACACTATGGTTCTATAGTCATTTTTTGTTGATCCTGGGAGCTGGCGAAATGTTTCGAGAGCATGTGATTTCAGATACATGGGCAACATGCTTGACTTGTGTTTCTCAGTCCATCCAAGGGCTCGACCCGTCAAATCAAACTCATCTATAAATTCTGTGAAAGTAAGACATGTGTCGTCCAATTCGCCCGAAAAAACTGGCAATGAGAAAATTCCATTTGATTGAG
>CAJQUW010006231.1:0-23336 GCA_907163375.1 Prostheceraeus crozeri
TGTATCTGTTTTGGCTATGTTTAAAGCTCCTTTAATATGAAATTCAAGTATATATATCCTATGTGAAATACTGTATCGACCGATATCCCTTTTCGAAACTGCTGAAATATATTTCTGCCCCATTGTAATTCTTTCTGCCCGAGAAGAAAACCATAGGTTAACAATTATATAATTAATATACGCAGTAAGTATATGAAAGATCAAATAAATCAAACATCATAAAAACTTTCACAAGTCAATTTCAATGTAAAACCCCACGAAGTATGTAGTCGCGCTTTTTTTCTGAAAGATGGAGTGCCGGTACGGAATCTTCAGGAATTTGCTTTGAACTGTTTTTCATTTACAGTTAGATCATGTTGGCACTAGTTTGATATATGAACTTATTTGTCCTTTTTCATTTGTGGCAGTCATTGACAGTTTCTGAAAGTTCGGCTGACAAATTTCTAAAATCTGAAATCACGCCTTTTTATCCGATCGTATCTTTCAACAGATGAAGTATTATTTTAGTGGCCCGGTTACCCAACATAATGTCCTTAACAGGGAAATTCTTCTTCTCTCCAGTGATTGTCCACCCCCACTGTAACTCGTATGCAATGATTGCGAGTATAAATTTTAACTCAAAATTCAACTTTTTTTCTGAGAGATTTTTTTCATGAAAAAAAAAATCTGAGAGAATCGGTGTCCTTTTTCCTAACTGGAACTTTTGACAGACCATTTTTTGGTACACTTTCAGAAAAAGACCGTATTTTCGTCTGCGTCACTATGAAAACTATCTTTATTAACAGTTTTAAGAAGAGCTTCTCTACAGGGCAACATGATTTATCTGATTTTTCTCCGTACATTTCGCTTTGTTGTAAATAAAATAAGTCCGTATGTTCTTTCGAATTGAGCGAGGCTTTGGACATTTTTTTTGAGGCCATTGGGACATCTATCAACTGCCATAATTGAGCTTCCCGAAGCTGTCATATTTTATTACAAATGGTGGAAGCATTTCATTATTCCGCAGATTCTCTTCTACCTCGTAATCCAAAAATAGATAGAATTCGTGTTTGAATAGAACTTCATCGCTGCAAACACTTGTGTGGAATTCTAGTAAATTAATTGAGAACCTTTTGGAAATCATCATTCATTGAGTTGCATCAAATATTCCTTTTCCTTTTTGTTGACTGCTATTTGAGGAATTTGCCGACCATGGATCTCAAAACTCCATTACACTGCTTGAAGTCATCACCATGCGAATTATATTGATAGTTCTGTTCACGTCTGGCGACGTTCATAATGTCTCTGTATTGAAGTAATGCGTATACAAATTAAAACTGGCTGGGACTGTAGAATGTTCCGGTTTTTTTGTTTTTCAGAGAGAAGAGTAAAAAAATATCAAAAAATAACGAAGATAGTCCCCATTTAAAAGTCTATCATTTGGCCAGGTTTTCGAATTTTGCTGTCAGCTTCTGTTGTTTCTAAGTAAGCCTCGAAATTTTGCAATGTTGGTTCTTAGTCCCTGAGTCACTGTTTCCTGCCGGATGCTAACAACTTTCTCCAAATCGCTTAAAAATTGTAACTGGTTCTGAATTTAAATTCAACTGCATCTTTCCCTCGGAGTCCTTTCGTCATAAAAAGTTTTGGCCGCATCGATTTGTAAGGCAACTATGTTCCAAATTGTTCTGTTGATAGTCCCAGAGACCAATTCCATCCAGGACCATTATCAAAATATAATTAAGATTTGATAGGAGCTATTTTTCACTCATAATGTCTATGTGTAATTCAAGAATGGCAGAGTATTGCATACAATATCGTAATTTTCTTTGAAATTCAAACTTGCCTAGAATGCCTATGAATTACATTATGATCTTAATCATAAAGTAGATGATAATAACACTATAGAATGGTTTACTCTTCCAAGTTAGATATTCCATGATAGATTGCTATCAAAGATTCACTAGATATTGACCATAGGGCAGATACATTAGCAATTATTATCTGTGTTAGTCCGGGCAGAAATATCCAATGGACCCTCGTCCGCTTACGCGGCCTCGTCCTCCAATGATATTTCTGCCCTCCTAACACCTGCTAATAATGCTATAACTTTGGTCTCATGTCGGTTGATCTCAGGAGGATAATCTGCTGCTGATACAGCATTGGAACAGTCGGGTGGGTGCAATGAATCATGAACGTTTTTATATAGGGTGGAGTACGCCAGTGTGGTGGGGTACCCAACAGCAGCGAATCAAGCTGTTTTTTTTTAATATCAACATGTGACATTTGCGCCCTTGGTGTGTGACAAAATGTGACCACAAATTCCCGAATATTCAAGAATACTGACAAAAGGTGTCAACAACACAAGATCCAAACAATGGCGAGAACCCCCACTATCCCCCTGCATAGGACCACTTATTTGACAACACGAGACCCATGTCCACTCATGTACTGTTCAAAAAACAAACATCGGTAAAAAATTCTATTTTAGTTAGGTGGTCCGAACGAAACTAAGCCCACCACTTACCCATTCGTTGATCTCTTATTAACAAAAATTAATTTTGCGAAAGCCAAACCACGCAAGTTTCCCCGGTCGAAAAAATAAAAAAAAATTTTTTTTTTTTCTCGTTTACAATCCAAAATTGTGACACATGCTTCGAATGACCAGATAGTTACCCTCTACTGGATTCGATTTCAAGATTATTGAATAGCGCGGGCCGTGGTTCCTTCCTCCCTAAACGTTAAGAACGTGTGCTTTTTTTCAATGACCTGTCATTTTCTGATCTTTCCAGTAATGAAAATATCATGTTTTCATTCACTGATTCACATAATTCAGTATTCAATTTTCAAGCATGCAGAATTGTGGAGACAAAATGACGATTTGGAACATGACATTTCCTAAAGTTATGTCGGGTCCTAAAATTTAGAAAAAACGGCTCACAGAATTGAAAAAATTTGATAATCGAATCCAGTTGAGGTATCTATCGGTCATTATGCAACATGTGTCAAAAATTTGCTGACAAAATTAGACAGGGAAAAGTCTCGAAATTCACTTTTAATAAGAGATCATGAGTGTCCGGATTTTTTTGAAAACAGTGTATTCCACTATGTACGTGGTTGGTTCAATAAGTAGTGAGACTAAGAATGAAAACGATCTTTTAAACAATTTTTTTTATTACAGCTGGTAAGTAAGCAGTAAGTAGGTCTAGAAACGAGTAGAATTTATTTCTCAATATAACTTCCTTCGTTGTGAAGACACTTTCTCCAGCGAATCAGTAATTCATCAAATGCGGAGCGAAACCAAGACTGTGGTTTGTCTGGTCAAAGAAACCATTGAACTTCGTTCTTTGACTTGCTCAGGTGTCCTCAAAGTGGCTTCCACCCAACGCAAATGTCTTCTTCAAATGGCGAAATAAGAAGAAATCACTTGGCGCCAAATCGGACTGTTAAGAGGATGACTCACCTTCTTTAGAGAAGAGTTTTCCATTGCTTCATTCACAAGAGATGCCGAATGGATGGAGCGTTGTCGTGAAGAAGCCAGAGGTCACAATTTCTGGACTTTCGTCTTCGAGATCGCGCTTGTTTCAATATATTGCAGTAGTACTTAGAGTTCAACGTCTCGTTAGCCTCCGCAAAATCGACCAGAATGATTCCATTAGCATCCCAAAAGACACTCAACATCAAGCAACGACGATGCGATGTCCCGGCTCGAAGCTTTAAACTTGGCTTTTCATTCGGAAAACTTCCATTCTGCGGAGTCTCGTTTGCTCTCTGGTGTATACAAAGAAAGCGGTGTCTCATCTTCAGTGATGATGTTTAAGAGAAAAGATTCGCCAAGTTCTTCGAACAGCGTTAGATTTTCAAGGCAAGCTTGTTGCCGTCGACTTGAAGTTCGGAAGTCAAGAACTTTGGAACAAAGCGACTGCAAAGTTTGCGCAACCCCATTTCTTTCAGAAGAGAGTGACACGAACCAATGCTTACGTTGATGGCATTTGCGAGGCTTGACACTGTTATGCGACGTTGCTCCTTCACAAGTTTTTCAATATGGAATAACTTTTCAGAATTTTCGATTTCCAAAGGCCGGCCAGGTTTGTCGTTGTCGAAGACGGAGTCCCTTCCTCTTTTGAAATCACTAATCCATCGATGAATCGTGGCTTTAGACGGCGCTTCGTCGCCGTATGTCTCTTGAAGCATTTCTTTAATTCTGTCGGCAGGCGTATATCGCAGAACGAAAAATTTTATCACAGAGCGGTGTTCAACAGGATCAATGCGCATGATTGTAGTCAATAAAATTGAAATGAATGAACGAAATAGCTCTTATTCAAATTTAAACTATGATTTCAATCAATAATCATTGGTATCATTGAAAATTCAAATAACTTTGCAGCATCAACCTAGATATGTCATAGATCGAGTGCATAACATTTCAATGCGATCTGAAATCGAGAAGTGGATCTGTCTCACTACTTATTGAACCAACCACGTACATATCTTTCAAATGAACTTTTTGTGACATGCATCACGTTTCTTTGAAATGTCATTTTTGTTCTAAATGAATGTTATCAACAGACGCTCTTCCTCCACGCGCTTTGACTCGAAGTTCTCCAGCAGATAGGTGATTGATTGCTATTTAATAGAATCGGATGGAGTGAAGAGAATAGAAAGCACATCTGGCAGGTGGTGTGACAGAAGTGTTAGAGAAGTTTCTATTTTGCTCGCTCTACTGCTTCTGTGATGTTTGGCATTTTCATCGTGACGAAAGACAGGATTATTAGCGTTTATACCTGAAGTTTCAACCGCCTCATTCTTCATCTCGAAAATATTGTAGGCAAGTCATTTCTGGTTATGTCTCTAATTTGGAAGTTGATACAGTGAAAATGAAGTCAATATCTCAATCAAATGTCGATGGAATTATAATTTCAGGTTAGGAGATTGGAGTCATTTCAAGATACACTCGATCAGCATTTCGGTTCTCAATTGCTGCACCCACCTTCAAACCAAGAATTTCACAGATAGTTGTGATAACAATGTTCAGATGTAAGGGCTTAATAAGCCGTTGCAAAATCTAATGGGAAATTTCAAAATTCACAGTCAGTTATAAATGAATCAATAAGAAAGCGTTTTAGTTGTCGTTTGAAGAGAGCGTACTTAAAAGAAGGCATTGTGAGTAGGTTATAAAGTCGGCAGTTCCATACTATGGAGGCACACTCAAATGATGTCCACGCAAAGATAATTTACTGAATTAGTCAGAGTTTATACTCGTAAAGTTACCGTCCTTATACATCCGTACCTTAAACTTCTCGTAGGAACATACTGTAGGTGTGCAGAAGATTTGCAATACATGTACAAGTGGGCGAATTTGTCATTATGCCGTTACAGAAAAGCCGACACATTTTGAATCTTATTGGTAGTTGAATTGGCAACCAGTTATGATACCGGATCAACCGGAGTAATATGATCACGACTACGTGTGCATTATATGAGCGGAGCCAACCCTGCTGAAGCATTTTGAATTTCTGCAATTTTCTTATCAAAGCATTCCTGAAGCCAGACAATATTAACTGTTGCAATAATCAAGACGATATAATTAGAGGAATTTATTTACTTGTTCGTATCGTCTGCTGTCAAATATGGACGAATGGTTGAAATTTTTCTGAGCTCACGTAACATAATTTCAAATTATTTACACGAATTTTCCTGAAAATCAACTTGACTTTGTGATCTCTTGGTCAAATGGTCGAATCCTGAGATCCTTGTTGGAATTGGACAAGAAAGACATCCGCGCGAAGAGTATCACAGTGCTCCAGCAAAATCTGCTCGTGTCAGCACCAACTAAGCTACGTGGGGGTGGGGTGGGATTAGTGACGTTGAAAACCATTTTTCCTGCATTTGTGCAATCTTATTCATTATGATTCATTTTTCGTCAGTAACTGTTCCGAATAAATTTGATTTAACCCTCTGATAACCATTCAAAGTATTGCAACACATTTGGCAAACGCTTATTTTGGATGTGATCAGCATTATCATGGAGGTAATAGTTTTGCAGTTAAACGGCCTGGTTGATACATACGTTGTAGTGAGGCCATTCCTGATGTATGTTTATGATATTTTCAATTACCACTGGCTTCCTTAGGAATCGAAGGAAATTTTTTTGTAATACCCAATATTTTGTTATTCTTCCTCAACGGTAATAGTGAATGTAGGAACCACAGAATTAGAAATTAAATTCTTCATGGCCAAGCTAAGAGAACTCCAACTTCCCATTGATATAGACTTCAAATTCGCTTCCCTTGATGGTACTAATGTTATATGGCAGTATTGCTATTTCATTCTGAAAGTCAACGTCACTTACAACATGCGTGGGACACTTCTTCGACCAGCATAAGGTTGAGTCAATCTTAACGAGATAACTTGTAAAATTTGCCATAAGAAATGTATTGGTCAAACTAATATGACAATAAAATCAAGAATCAAAGAACATCTCAAATCACCAGAATCAGCTATGTATCAACATATTACAGAAGAACATCATTCATTCGTGGAAGACAATATTTCTTGGAACATTTTACGATTCGAACGTAATACGGCACCCACAGAATTAAATGTTTTGTTTATCTGCTTCGGTTTGCTAGAAGTGTGATTAATACGAAATTGACGGCACATCGAGGAACCTATTAAGTGGGGAAAAAGGAATTCCTTTGATACGGTGGGCCACGGAAGACAAAGGGATTTAAGATTGAAATATTCTTAAGAAAAAACGACTCATTATTAAATCCAAGTAGATATTCGATAACTACAAGTACAGGAGTTTATTATGACTACATGTAGAATGTGCATAAAAGAGAACGGCTTCCAAGATGACGTATATGTCATCATAGAAAAAATTGCAGTTGGGGTGTGAAACTTCTGTGCACATGCTTTCTGCAGAATCAAACATAACTTCGATAATATATGTATTTCAAAACCTAGTGAACTTTGAAATCCCTTTGTCTTCCGTGGCCCACCCTGTACCTTGCAGAGATAGGAAAAAAGTCGTGCGTTGCTTGCGGATTAATGTGAGTTCTAGCAAAGTGCTTCGATTGCCAAAATTCCTTCAGATTCGAAGAATTCAGATCATTGCGCACAAGTTTTCTCCATAATGTTGGCGATAATTTTTAAGAAAAGTAGCACGCGTACGAAAATTAGTTCACATGATGTTTTCACATCCTCTCCTCGGCATTTTCTCACTGTATAGTGCATGCACTGAATCGAAGCCAGGTATCGATGATTTGTTTTGGTGTGTGCGAAAGTGATATCACAGCACGCACGCATCTCTCACTCGCTCTGGTGTCCTCTGCTGACACTTATTGTTTGCCATTTCCAATAGCAAGCGAATAAGCGATACATGAATTATCCATTCGAGAAGGAGCAAGTTGTCTAATTCTGTGATGTGCCATTTCGATATTAAGGTTAGATATAATTCTTCCTTTCTGGAAACTGAAGCGCGCGCAGATGGAATATAATTCTGTGACGGGCACCAAAACGAAAAGGCTTAGAAGCTGTCGTCATAGACTAGAATGAAGGTTCTCTCGTAAATAATTGCGTTGGTGAGACTTAGCTACCATCCTTTTAATAGTAGTCATCTTTCATCGCTTTTCTTCCTGTGGTTGTGTAGGATGTCGGTTGGTTGCGTGCATTTGCGGGAGTTGGCTGGCTGCCAGTTCACTTGCACTTTGTGGGAGTCCGATGACTTCGTGTGTTCCACTATCGACTGACTTCTTCTCATTCTGTACATAAACTGACATCTGTTATCTGTCCGTGCATTCATTCTGTTTCCCTTGAGGAAGAATAGCATAACAGTGGGTATTTCAAAAAATTTCTTTTGATTCCTGAGAAAGCCAGTGGCAATTGAAAATGTCGTAAGTCTGGTTGAATTATAGTAATATTTTCAAAATTTTAAATATGTATCTATTTCCTTTTAAGCGAAATGGGCTAAAGAGGATATATGTACTGGATGTTTTTGGATGCACGAGCATTTCAGGTTGGGCCATGAGAGTCTGACATTATACGCTGACTTATACAGTCGAACCTCGCTATAGCGAACCTCATGGGGTCCATGCGTAAGGTTCATTATAGCGAGGGGTTCGTTATATCGAATAAAGTCTGAGAAGTTTTTAAGCTGATACAGCTGATATCCTGAGTTACTTCACAGATGCATTATAGTAATGGAAGTATAAACATGTATATACAAATACATGTGCCGGTACATGTTAATTAACATCTTAGATACGGGTACGTAAAGAATTAATTCATAAAATTAATGAAAAAATACGGGCATTAGTATCATATGATAGTATTCATTTTGAACAAATACAGCATAAATGTACATGTAATCACTGCTTATTGAAAAAGTCACTAATTTTTCGTTTTGTCGATTTTTCTTCAAACTGGCCCCACGAGCTAAATTCTGTGATTGCTTTATCTGTATGATTTTCACAGACTCGATTTCTTGGGTTTCAAGCCATAAAGTTGCAGTTTCCATAGCTCGAGCAGCTTCACTTGCAGTTGGTGGAGGATTGTTGACGCCGTTGTCATTTTCATCTCCGTCTTCTGTATCTGGCGCGTTATCGGTTGACACAGCTTTTGAATGACTTCGTCGACGATTTCTGCTTCTGTCAGGGTGGCAGCTATCTCTGTCTCGTCATCAATGTGAAGCCAAGCATCAATCACAGTTTCATGGTTTTCAACGTCATCGAGTAAGTTCAGGCTGTTTACATCCGACATCAATTCACTGAGTACGATGTTATCTTCATCATAAGCGTCATCGTGTAGACTGTTATGATCAGTGTCGTTCGGAAGTGCATTACCCAGCGTCTTCTTCCATATCTGCTCGATGCTACTCGTTCGAATACTACTCCAGGCGTCTGCGCTAAGGTACATCATGTCTTTGAGCGAAAACACTTTGAGAAATTCGAGAAAGTTGGTTTCCTTTGTTAGAACGATGTCTCGCAAGAGCTTCTTTCGATATTGTTTCTTGAAGCTACAATGATTCCACCATCCATTGGTTTGGATTACTGACGTTGTGTTTTTGGGTAAGTAGGCCACACGCACTTTTCCATCATTCGAAACAAGTTCTGTCGCAGGCGGATGAGCTGGGCAACAGGGCTCGTCCATCATTGCCTAAACGTCTTTGGTGCTGCTGAACTGCTGGAACGAAGTCGTTGAAAAACCAGTTTAGAAATATCTCTCGGGTCATCCACGCCTTTTTCGAATGGTTGTAGAGAACAGTCAACGTTCGGAGATTGACGTGATGAAAGCAATGAGGTTTGCGTGACTTCCCAATGCAAAGACGTTTCAATTTGTGGGTTCCAGTTGCATTCGTGCAGACAAGAAAATTAAATCTATCCTTCCGCGTCTTAAAACCCTTGGATCCAGAATACTCAGTTTTTTGTGCGAGTGTTCTATCTGGCACACATTTCCAATATAGCGCAGTTTCATCTGCATGGTATATTTTATCTCGAGACTATTCTTCGTTCTTGAGAAGACTATTCAGTTAGGGCGGATAAGCATCAAGAGCCTCATAATCGCATGAACGGGATTCTCCAACTACTTTTAGGCCTCGAACACCGTGACGTTTCTGACATCTCCACAACCAACCAGTGGACGCTTTGAATTCGGAATTAATGTCAAGCGGTTTCGCTAATAATTCTGCCTTTTCACATAAGAGTGGACCAGACACAGGTGTACCAGAAGACCGACACTGTTGGAACCAAAGTAGGACAGCTTCATCTAATTCGTGATCGTCCGACTTACGAAGTTTCTTTCTTATCATGCCTTCATCAGTATCGACGTGATGGATGAACTCTCTCAGGTTATCTTCAGATTTCTTAAACGTGGCTATTGCACTCTTAGACAGTTTGTATTCTCGACAGAGATCTGCCTGCTTGGCTCCATTCTTCAATCGGTCGATGATGGATAACTTAGTCTCAACGGATATTGCTTTTCTTTTCGGCATGACCTCTGCAGTGTGTAATCAAAATGAGAAGATCTCTTGTCTAAAATATGTTTTGTCTTCATTGTAATGTACTAATCTATTTTTAGCTTTCTGGGAAGTCCCTGAGCATCTATCTCCTTATTGGAGAGAAGCAACACACTGACAACCATTGGAAATGCGTCGTCTATACTTACAGTAATAATCGTCACAATGCAAAAAGTAAAAAATTATGTGGCAACTCGCGTCCATTATTGTAATATGATTGCTACTTTGTTGTGCAAACGTTCTCAAGAATAAAAGCTGACAAAAGCGTATGTAAAAAGTACATCATTTTTTTGGGGATCCATACCATTGGTTCGTTATAGCCGAATGTTCGTTATAGCCAGGTTCGACTGTATTATCTAACGTATGATTTTCTCTTAAAATTGATTTTATGAAAACTGCATTTGAACAAATCAAGATAATCAAGGTGAACAACAGAAATGATATTATTTTCTCTTGTTTTCAAATTGGCTTCACACTTTATTAAAGATGAATGTTGAATCCTATCACGAGGAGTTTATGGCTCAGAGATTTTCGTCGAACTCCGTGAAAGAGTGTATGATTCGTTGTCTAAGGTGTTCCAGTTCCTGAATTTGTTTACCAATAGCATACTTACACTGTCTCAATGGGATTGGTAGGCCGAATTTTTAGTTATTTCGAGGAAAGATGGGTACTTCAAATAGCAGTCCTTTATTTTGGGGTTACTGGTTCTCTGTGAAAATACGTAAAACGGTTTTGTTTTATCCATTAATAAGTTATAGAAAATTTACCCATTGCGTATGAGCGAACGGTCGAAGCGTGGGGCTGTTACATGCTATTTTTTAATTTCCTTTTTGATTGAAGGCCAATAGGATCATAGAAGGAGACGACGATTTGTTTTGCTGAATAATGAAGTGGTAAATGTGTTAACTGAATCGCCGATTCAATTTCTACAAATCAAGTTGATATCAAACTCAATGCTCTGAATTATTTATAGTTTAGTGCATAATTTAAGTTATGATGAGGTCACCTCGACAAACTATTATAAAAATGTAGGATTAATGCTTTCAATTAAATTAATGAATTTAATGCTTTCAGATTAAAATGTAAGAATTATGCTTTCATTCATGTCCACATTCTTTAACTGTGGCATTTGTGAAATCAACGTCACTGTTTCAAATATATGGCCATCACAGTTAAGTATTTTAGGTAGAACTGAACGAAGCCTTTGACGGTGTGGTGAAAGAAAGCCTCTGGTTTATTCCTTCCTTACCTGAATGTGGTATACGCTGACTTTGGCAAAACATCAAAGGTTTTTGCTCGCATCAGTAGGCCTCATCATTCACCACTCTGGCTCTTTCGTTCCAAAGGTTGTTCAATGATCGACTTGTACTTTCGAAATATGATCCGAATATCTAACATGTCATATGACCAAAAATATAAATCGTTCGAAAGTATTCATGAAGGAAAAATGGCATTAATAAGAGTGCGTTAGAGAAAACTCCCCAAGTTTAGGTCGATGCTTTCTTGAAAGTTAAGTAAAAAGTTAAACAGGTCAGACGGGCCTTCGGCGTCCAGCGCCTTCGAAACGGTCGATGGAAACGCCGGCATTGCCCATTGACGCCGGCATTGCCGGCATAAAAATGGCATTGCCCATTGATTAATTGTTTGTAACACCAGACACTTTAATGAAGTTTGAAGTTATCGGTTTCTAAGACGCACGATGCTTATCTGAATGAAATGAGGCTTTAGCTTCACTGCTTTCCCACTGGGGGCTTTTCCGGTGCTGACTTAGACATTTTGTGGAGCCCTGTGATGCTTTTAGTCCGGATTCCCTTCCTGCTGACTTCCAATGACACTTTCGCGGCTCGACCTCAGACCAACTGATCGCTAAACCAAGCACTTTAGCATTATGCCTTGGTCACCAATGAATTATTTCCATCATTTATTAACAAATCGCTACTTACGATTTTCATATCTCAACCGTTGATGACTGTAGCTAACAGAAAGAAATTGATCTCCTTATCTCCTAAAACGAACACTTCTAGGTGTCTGGAAGCCACAAAAGAATATCGTGGATTATGAATTAACGAGGCTAGTAGCTATGTACCCGGAGGCATCTTGAAATGTGAGCGTGACTTTACGGATAAAGTTTCGTCGATAATCCGTTTCGATTCATGATAGATGAATGTGTTGATGACATACTGGTTGGCTTATTGACTTGCTTCTCTGTCGGCTTGGTCAAAGACAGCGATAGATATATCGAAGTTGTGGAGAGGTAAGAATGGATATGTTTTGAACGAAATTGTAATTGAAGTTTCGCTAAAAATATGTTAAGCAGAGGTTATATTTAAGTCGTTCATCAATCAGTCTTCCATTACATGCCGCCATATAGTACTGAGGAAATGATTATTTGATAATTCGTTCTCAACTTTTGCGTAAATTGTTTGATTTTACCGTTCAAAAAGTGATTCATTCATTTTGTCCCCAAGTTTGTTATCTGTATCAAATTAAAATAAAATTTTCTTTATTTGCATAATTTCAATTTTACTTATACATGACTCCAAACACACAAATTTTATGTCAGATGTTTCTAAGGCCACACAATCAGTTGTCAAATGAACCATATTCAAAAATACATACACTGGAGCTGACGTTCCAATGTATCGGTAGGAATTTCGTAGAGATATTTTATCTTTCTACAATCCAGCCATTCATGGCCTTCATTGATGTCTCAAAAAGTTCCAAGATCATTATGATAGTTACTAGTGTACAGAATTCTGCACTTCTACTCGATAAAATACAGCAGGCTGCGAGTATAAATGAGCATCTAGCAAGTGTATTAGTAACCATGAAATACTTTTTCATATATGAAAGGGGTGGGCTTGGGTTCATTTAATAGAGTTCTAGAATGCTTCCTGAATGGAGTTCGTAAAATTTGAATTTGACTGTTAAAAAAATTACGACGACCATTTGAACAACAAATGGTTTCAAAATACCATCTTTGACTGACAACACTATTTCTGCTTAGAGCACCAA
The DNA here is from genome assembly GCA_907163375.1 of Prostheceraeus crozeri. Lineage (NCBI taxonomy): Eukaryota > Metazoa > Platyhelminthes > Polycladida > Euryleptidae > Prostheceraeus > Prostheceraeus crozeri. The sequence goes on from CAJQUW010006231.1 coordinate 13,010, forward strand.
CCACACGGGAATGTAAGCACCACATCTACTGTACATTAATCACCTTTGGCCTGCCTGCTTCATTGTGGAATATTTTCATACAAATCAACCAAAACAATAAGAGGTTATTCATATGTCAATTACTTGAGGTGAATTCTGCTGTATTTTTGTCTCCTTTGAATTACTTGTGATTTTGACTTCCAGAATTCGATGATCGTGGCACTAGCGTGGACAATAACCAGATTCAAATGCTGATGATTCAAATCTTTGCTCTTGCATTCTGTTGATTTAATCGAGTTTTCATCGCTTTGTCTCGTTTGGTTCTGTGGCCAGTGATACTTGTATGATTGTTAGCAGAAAATGGAAAATGGCTGAATTTTGCATATTTATGGCATGAACAGCAGGACGCTAAGCTTCTACTGACAATGCGATGCAAATTACCAGTTTAGCGAGACGGTGAAATGCTGAGGCATCGAGAGAACATTTTTTATTAGACTTAGTCCATGGAATTTTTTCAGTTTTTCAATTTATCAAACTTTGTTCATCAATTCGAGAAAAGTATGCGAGTTAAATGACATTGACACCGATTAAATTCTTGTTTGTTGTTACCAGACGTAGGCGATAGCATTTTATTTTGAAATGTAAGATCAATAGACTTCAATAATCCAGCTTTATTTTCAAGAAACAAAAATGTCGTTCTTTAAAAGTTTGCATACTTTGCTAAATTTCTCCTGCTTTTGCAATTTGTTACTTTGATATAAAACGTAGTATAGAAGATATGAAAGATAAAAGTTCGCTGAATATGCAACCTTAGCGAGCGTGCCACAATGTAATACATAATTTTGATGTAAATGTCTTTGAAAGAGCGCGAAGTGAGTGGAATGTTGTTACTTAAAATTTTAGATACAGAATCCTCAGTGTCTGATAAAAGGCAATTGATCAATTCCCACCGATTCCTAAGCCCATGTGCCATTTTCGTGCGCTGAGTCGCACCATTCGGGAATCGCCCGAAAATTGAATACCACCCGCCATTGGTTGTGAGGGTCTTCCGCAAATTCGGCTTTCCAGTGAGTGGGCCTTCTGCTAATTCGGATCTCCACTAAGTTGGCTTTCCGCTAAATAGACTGACACCCCTAAAAGTTATTGGACATTACCAAGCGTTAACTTCATCGACTTACTCAAACTCGGTACGGGTAATTTTCGTTGCATAGAGATCTTGCTATAGAACTTCACCTTGAAACGTTAAGTTGTTGCCATTTTTCTTCAGAAATAATGTGTAATCCATAATGTCAAGAAACTAGATAACATTGAAAATAAGCATATGTTATAATTTAATATCAACTTTCTATATTTTGTCCGCTGTTTGTATTTATGCTGTCTAAAAATCAGAAACAATGAAGCAGAAACACAGTGTTCTTGTCTTTGCACTTTGTCGATGACGATTCTAACAGAAGATCCGTGTACTGAGAAACAAAGACCCTAACTATCAAAGGAGAGAAGGATAATATTCCTGTATTGTTCATGTGCTTCCTGAATGACGATTTGTAACATTACATTTAGCTGTGAACATTTCGTTACGAAATCATAATTCATGTCATTTTACAGGTGAGCTAGTTTAGTAACTCGTACGCGTGGGTGTGTATTTGTGTGATTATGCACTTGTATCCCTACTTTCGTACTTCCCATAGATGTTTTCTTTATTTACCTCAACAACCATCTTGACCTCTTCAGTGATCAGCAGGGCGCCGTGGTAGCACAGAACTCGTAGCGAAGTGGGAGAAAGATTGTTCACCAACTACTGATTATAATATGATGACCATGTAAATAGAATAATTAAATATTGAGTTGCATCCTCAGTTGAAAAATGTAATCAGACCTGAATAGCTGCTATTTCATCCAATATCAGGAATCATCAGCAGATCCAGTTTACATCTCTCAACATAGACACAACTCCCTATTTAAAGTTGCAGCTATGCCCGGGTTAATTTGAGATTTGCAATTAGCAAGTTAGTGAATTTAAGTCAAACTTAATTTCACTAACTTGCTAATTACAAGATCTCATGATAATGACCGTTTGAAAGTGAGCGTGCCATTCCCCTTGATGGCCTGATGCGCAGTTTAATGGATTTTAGGATGACGTTTTGATCCGGGAATTTCAGCGAATGCGCAATTATACCTGGGAAGAGTATTTTTCGAATGATTTTGATATGATGAGTATTCCTGCATTTCCACGGTTAACATAAAAGTTGACATGATTCACAAGCTGTATTGAAGTGACCACGTAGGCAAGTATGCATTCTACATGTTCTATATCATTCTAAAATCTGTCTTGTATTCTTGATTATCTTGTCAGTGATAGTTTCCATGTCCGTGTGATTTACTATGTAGAATGCGAGCTCATTGTGAAGCGTCCAAAACCAAAAGTTCTGGGAGTCCGGTCGGTACATTCTCTTAAATAAGGTGCACAACTTCGCATCATCACGGTCAAATGCAATGGCGTTGACTGTATCTCTGTTATTTTCCTACATTATATGCAAATCGACAACTTCCAATTATCGATAGATTTACGCATCGGTCGATATGAAATTATCGATAGTTATGGAAATTATTGCGCTGGAGAATCCTTTGCCACTCGTTCATCTTCGTCCAAACATTGAGTAAGATTCCAGTTATCGGCACTCTGCTTTGACTGGCTGAAATACACTCTGAATGCGCGCCATCATGCCGTCCTAACCGACTGTAATAAATTGCAACGCAAGTCTATGATGGCATCAAGCCCCCCCCCCACGCTACCGCAGCATGGTATCACTCAATGTAGTCTATATATAGCTTTACAAAGCATGTTATTGTGGTCTGAAAAAACAGTTCCGAGTTTTATAAACTATTATCAAATTGGACTTGAAAAAAGCGGACCAATTGCTCTTTTGTTAGTAAGAATAAAAGAATCAAAAAAAGTTACCAAAACATGTTGGTTGCTCGGAAAATTGTAACAAATAATGAGAACATGAACAATATGCTATTTGCGTATTATTGTTTAAATCTGCTTTAAAGTTACATTAAATTTCTGCATTATTGATATAGATTCAAAGCGAGACTGCTAAAAGAACGTCTACTGGAAGAACATTCTCATTATACGAATGAAATGATTCGTGCATCGAGTTATTTGTATTGCATTGATGCGCTATTTAATTCTTAAAATTGGTTGAGGGAACACATCGCGATTTTTCAGGTTACAGAAAGTTAATTTTCAAAATGTGCATTTTACAACTAACACCGAAGTAGTAATAAAAGGTCCATAATAAACACAGCGCGCCCTCCCCCCCCCTCTGGAACGACAGAGGTTGTAGTCTGTCGTGGTGTGCCGGCCAGGTGGGTCAACGTTCACAAACTGTTCGCTGACTCCCCCCCTCTGCAACGACAGAGGTGAGACTCGGGTGAGTTGGTCCAGACCGCCTGGATTGACGTGGGCGACCGTCCAGGTTAACCGTGGGCACCGTCTAGGTAGACGTGGGCGTCCCGTCTAGGTTGGACCCCGTGGGCGACCGTCTAGGTTGTCGTGGCTGATGAAATGGCTGCCAAATTCGGAGCAGCGGAAAATTCTGCGATCGGTAGGGTGAGTTTCAAGGCAATCGGCGAGCGAAAAAATTTGTTCTTCAAAATTTTAACAGGAGTTTAGAATTGGACGGTATTGGTGTGTAGCGCCCAAACGAAGCATCGGATGAGAAAACGGAGGCCAGATTCGGATTCCGGGCGTGAAAATTCCTGCACGGCGGTAGGAGTTTTCAAGTCAAATCGGAGAGAAAAACAATTTCGCGTCAGCCTCCCCCCCCTCCCCCCCCCTCTGGACAGCTTGCTTCGATTTTGGCTTCCAGAGAACGGATTTTGTCGTGCCATAGCTCGTTTGAAAGCTAAGAGTGAGACAAATTCACTGAAAGAATCGGCTTGTTCCTATCTGTCTTCGTTTAGATGTGAGACGCCATTTAAGATTTTGGGACATTGGCGAAAAACGACAATTTAAATTTGGACGTTTTTGGCTTGTACGTCAAAACGAAGCACGATGGGAAAACGATGCGATTTGAATCTCGTGAAATTCTCTACGTAGGGATTGCATGCAAGCATCAAAAAGTTTCGCTGCTCCCCCCCCCCTCGACACCGCTTCGATTGTGGCTTCCATACGGTGTTGTCGTCCATAGCATCGTTAATGCTTTATTGAATAATTCTTCGAACAATACGTCTTGTTCCTAGCTTCGTCATTTAGAGTTCCCTTGTAGATTTGGCATCGTAAACGACTATTAAATGTGGACGTTTTTGGCTAAGCTCAAATCGAGCATCGATTAATACTGATGTCTTTTGGAAGCTCGTAATTTCCTATCTTATTATTTTCATGCCTTTCGAATTTCATGCTTAGCCTAAAATTTTCATCTTTCTAAATCTTTTAATTTTTGGCGATCGCATCTGTACCAAAATAGCATCGTTAAACAGCCAATTCTTTCTCGCAAAGCTACAGGTATGGTATTTCCCACACAATCGTTGAAAAAATTTGCACTGACGCCCCCACCCTAACACTTCTCATGTCTTCCTGTCATTTTCGGGCATACCTCGTTTAAACGAAGATAACTAATTCTTGAAAAAAAAAAAAAAAAAAAAATCGCTTGTTCCGAGCGTCCGCCGTCAAATTAACGGGTTACAAGATTTGATCGGAGCTCCTCACCCTAAAATAATCCTAATGCAGAGATGGCTTTGTATGAAAATTTTTGAAAATTGTCCATGTTGTTTTTCACCGACCGCTACAAAATCTTTTGGCTCTATGTTTGTAAGTCACTGAATCCCCCCCTACTCTGCGTCGATTTGCCTTCATGACGATTTTGTCGTGCCATACTCGTTTGAAACTAAGATGAGACAAATTCAGTGAAAGAATCGGCTTGTTCCTATCTGTCTTCGTTTAGATGGTTAGAAAATTTGAAAATTTTTCCAAAGTGTGAATTTCGACCTGGACCATCACCAAAACATTGCAGCAAATTTCACTGACCTCCCCCCCCTGGACAGCTAGCTTTCTATAAGGCTTCTAGTGGATGGATTTGTGTGCAATAGCCTTTGAAACAAAGAAAGAAAAAACAAACTAAAAAAAAGAAAAAAAAAAAAAGAAAGAAGAACGAAAAGAACAAGAAAAACAAAAAGAAAAGAAGAAAAGGAGAGAATGAAAAAATAGAAAGAAAGAAGAATGAGAAAAAGCTCTCTTTGAAAGAAGAAAAAAAAACTAAAGAAAATGAAAAACAATAAAAAAAGAGAGAAACGAAAAAAAAGAAATAATAAGAAGAAGAAACAGAAAAGAAAAATGAAAGAAAGAAAATAGAAAGAAAGAAAAATAAAGAAAAACAAGAAAGAAAAATAAAATTGACCAGAAATGAAAAATGAAAGAGAACAGAAGAGAAAACAAAGAAAAACAAAGAAAACAGAAAAAAGCAAACAGAACTGAAAAAAAAATTAATAGAAAAACAATGATAAACAATGAAAAGATAAGCAAGAAGAAACAAAACAGAAGAAAAACAACACGCAAGAAAAGAGTATAGAAAAAACAAGAGTGAGAAAAAAACAGAAACAGAAAGAAAAAAGAAAATAAAGAACAAGAAAAAAGATTTGAACAAAGAAAAAAATAAAAAAGAGAAAAGAAAAGAAGACAAGAAATAGTAGACAGAATACGAAAGAAAAGAAAGAAAGAAAAAGAAACAAAAAGAAAAATGAATGAAAAAAAAAAGAAAAACAAAGAGAAGAAAAAAAAGAGAAGAAGAACAGAAAAAGAGAAACAATAAGACAAGAAAAAGAAATAGAAAAAGTGAGAAAAGACCAAAGAAAAGACGAGAAAAGCAAAATAAAAAAGAAAAGAACAAAAACAAAGAAAAAAAAGAAAAACAATAACGAAAAAAAAGATCAAGAAAGAAAAGAAGAAAAAGAAAAACAAAGAAGAAAAAAGAAGAAAAATGACAGATAAGAAAAAGAAATGAACAAAGAATGAGAGAAGATAAAAAAAAACAAGAGAAAGAAAAAAGAAAAAATAAGATAAAGAAAATAAAGATGAAAAATTGAAAAAAATTGAATGACAATAGACAAACGAGAAAAAAAAACAAAAAGAAAGAAAATTTTGAAAAAAAAACAAAGCGAAAAGGAAAAACAAAAAAAAACAAAATAGATTTGGATGAAACATAAAGAAAAAACAAAAAAGATAAAAATGAAAGAAAGAGGAAAGAAAAACGAAAAGAAAGAAAAGAAAAAAAACATGAAGAACCTGTGAGACAAGAACAAAAAGAAGAAGAAACAAAAAAAGAAACTTGAGAAGAAGAAGAAAAAAAAAAACAGAATGAATGAAACAAAAAAAAAATCGACAAGAGAAAAGAGACAAAAGAAAAATAACAACAAAAAATATTTGAAAAATTGACAAGAATAAGACAGCAAAAATAAAAAAACATGTGAGAGAAATTGAAAAAAGAGAAAAAAAGTAGAACAAAGAAAAAAGAAAAAGAAAAAAAGAAAAGAAGAAAAAGAGATAAAAAAAAGAGACAGGCAAAATAAATAAAAAAGAAAGAAATCAGAAAAAAAAAAATAAAGAAAGAAAAGAAGAAAATGAAAAAGAACTAGACAACAAAAAAAAAGAAAAGATTGAGAAAAAAGAAAGAAAAAAAAAAAAAAAGAAAAGAAACCGACAAGACGAGAAAGAAAGACAAAAACAAAAAAAGTGAAAAAAAGACAACTTGAAAGACAATGAAAGAAACACAGAAGACAAAAACAAAACAAAAAAAAAAAAACAAAAATGAGAAAACAGCAAGAGAGAAAAAACAAAAAAGAATAAAAAAGAAAATGAGACAAAGAACAAGAAAAGAAAAAAATGAGAACAAAGAAAGAAAAGAAAGAATCAGAAGAAAAGAAAAAAGAGAAAGAAACGAAACGAAGAAAAACAAAAGAACAAAGAAATAGAAAGGAAGAAAAAAAAAAGAAGAAAGAAGAAGAGAAAAAAATGAAAGAAGATAGAAAAGAAGAAGAAAGAAAAGACACAGAAAAAGAAAGAAAAAAAAGAAGAAAGAAAGAAAAGACAAAGAAGAAGAAGAAGAAAGAGAAAAAAGAGAAGAACGAAGAAAGAAAAGAGAAGATAAATGAAGAAAAAAAAACAAGATAGTAAAGGAAAAAAAAAAAACAAATAAAAAGAAACAAAAGTAGAAAGAAAAAAAAAGATACATAGAAGAAAAATAGAAAAAAGAAAAAACATTGAAACGAATAAAAAAAAAAAAAAAAACAAAAAATGAAAAATGTGAGAAAACATTAGAAACAAAAAAATGAAAGAAAAAAAAAACATGAGAAGAGAATATTAAAAATTGAAGAGAAAAAGACGAAAACATGAAGAGAAAAAAAAAACAAAACAGAAGAAAGAAACACAAGCAAAAAAACAAAAGAAGACGAGAAAATGAAAAAAGCACGAAAAGAAAAAAAAACATTGAAAAGACAAAAAAAGAAGAGAAAAATGAAAAGAAAAGAAAAAAAGAAAACAGAAGATACGAGAAAAAAATGAGAAATAGAAAAGAAAAAAGAAAAAGAGATTTGAAAAATATAAATAACACAGAAAAAAAGAATAAAAATATAAAAACTGAGGAGAAAACAAAAAAGAGAAAGAAAGAAAGAAGAGAAAAAAAAGAAAAGAAAGAATCGAAAAAAGAAATAGAGAAAGAAAAAAGAATTGATAAAGAAAAAAATAGAAAGAAGAAGAAAAAAAAAACAACTACAGTGAAAAGAAACAAAAAACAAAAAAAAGATAAAAGAAAGAAAAAAATAAAAAACACAGAAAGAATAAAAAAGAAAAGAAGGAAAAAAGCAAAGCAACGACCAAAAACAATAAAAGAGAAAGAAAACGACAGAGAAAAAGCAGAAAGAAAAGAAACAAGAGAAAAAAACCACAAAAATGAGAACAAAGAAACAGAGAACGAAAGATAAAAAAGACAAAGAACGAGATAAACAAAAAAATTTGGACAAGAAAGAAAAACAAAAGGAAAAAGAAAAAAAAGAAGTATAAAAAAAAAAGCAAATAAAGAAAAAAAAAAGAATAAGAAAAAAAAAAGAAGAGAAGAATAAAATGAGAAAAAGAAAAAAACTCGTTTGACAAGGAAGACAGTAGAAACAAAAAAGATAAAGAGCAAAAACAGACAAAAAGAAAAAGAAAAACAAAGAACAAAGAACAAAAGAAGAAAAAACAAAGAAGAAAAGACAAAAAGATGTGATCAAAAGAATGAAAGAAGCAGAAAAAAACCGTGAAGAAAGAGACAAAGAATGAATAAAAAGAGAAAGAAAAGAACATGAGAAGACAGAAGAAGAAAATAAAGAAAACAAAAAAAATGAAAAAAATAAAAGAAAAAAAACAAGAAAAGACTGAAAAGATACAGAGAAAAAAAAAAAAAGTGAAAAAGAAAGAGAGATAGAAAGAAAAATAAAGAAGAGTAGAAACAGAAAGATCAAGTGAAGAACAAAGAAAGAAAGAAGAACAGAATAAAAGAAAAAAAAAAACAAAAAAAAAATTAATAGAGAAAAGAAAGAGACAAAAAAAAAGAAAAAAAAAAGTAGAGAAAAAAAAAGTAGACAAAACAAAAAAGACAAAAAGAAGAGAAAAGAAAAATAAACAAAAAACAGAAAGCAGAAGAAAAGGAAAAAGAACCTAGAAAAAAACAAAAGAAACAAAACAAATAAAAAAGAAAAAAAAAGAAAAAAACGAAACAAGAACGAAGAAATAAACCCCAAAGAGACGAAGAAAAAAAAAAAAGAAAGAGACAACAGAAAAGAAAAGAAAAAAAAAGAAAGAAAAAGAATAGAACCAAAAAAGAAAAAAAGAGACAAACAGAAAACATAAAAAAAATACGAAAGAAAGAAAGAAAAAGAAGCAAAAAAAGAACAAAGAAAAAAAACCAAGAACAAAAAAACAGAGAAGAGGAGAAAAAGAAAAAAAAAAAAACAAGAAGAAAAACAAGAAAGAAAAAACAAAAGAGAGAAGAAAAGACAATGTGAGACAAAGGAAACAGAATGAGAAAAAAGAAGAAAGAGAATCAAAAGAAAAAAAAACAACAAAAGGAGAAACGAAATTTTGAAAAAAGAAAAAAAAACTAGAAAAGAAAAAAGAAGAACGCAAGCAAAAAGAAGAAGTAACTAGATGAGAAGGAAGACAAAAAGAAAACAAAGAAAATCAAAACTGAAAGAATGAAAAGAAAAGAAAAAAAAAAAAAAAGGAAAAGATGGAAGAAGATGAAAGGACAAAAACAAAGAAGAGATAAGAAAAATAAGAATAGGAAAAAAAAAAAAAAAAGACAAAAAAAAAAAATGAAAAGAAAAAAATAAGAGAAAAATGAAAAAACAAGAAAAAGAAAAAGCAAAAGAATCAAGAATAAAAGAGAAGAAGAGAGAAAGAAAAAGAAGAAAAAAAGCGAAAAAAAACAAAAAACAAGAAACAAGAAAAAAAAGAAACATAGAAGACCAAGAAAGAAATGACAAAACAAAGAAGAAGACAAGAAGAAAAGAGAAAAAGAAAAACAACATAAAAAGACAAGATTGAAAACAGAAAGAAAAAAAGAAATTGAACAAAAAAAGAACAAACAAGTGAGAATAGAGAAAAAAAGAAAAGAAAAAAAAAACATAAAAAAAAAAATAGACAAAGAAAGAAAAGAGAAATGATTGAGAAAAAAAAATGAAAAATGAAAAAGAAGAGAAAAAAAAAATAAGAAAGGACGCAAACGTGGTAGAAAAATTGAAAAAAAATACAGACAAAAGAAAAAATAAAAAAAAAGAGAAAGAAAGAAAGAGAATAAATAAAAAACAAGTAAAATGACCAAAAGAAACAGAGAAAAAAAAAAAAAGAAAAAGAAAAAGAGAAGAAAAAGAGAAATAAGAACAGAAACGTAAAGAAAAAAATAAAGAAAAAAGAAGAGAATATGAATGAGAAAAAAATAAAGAAAGAAAAAGAAAAAAGAATCAAATAAAAGAGTGAGAAACAAAGTAAAGAAAAAAAGAAACTCTCTAAAACTATGAAAAGAAATAAAAGAAGAAAGACAGAAAGAAGAAAATGAAGAAAAAAAAAGTAAAAACAAAAGAAGAAAAAGGAGATCAAAGAAAGAGAAGAAGAAAAATAAAAAAAGAAGGCAAAAACAAAAAAAAAGAAAAAAAACGAAAAAAATAAAAAGAAAAATTACGAAGACAAAAAAAAAAATTCGAGAAGAAAGGACGAGAAAAAAATCGAAAAAAACGACTCGAAAAAATGAAATCGACAAAAAACGAAAAAAAGAAAGAAGAAAAAAGAAGAAAACAAAAAAAACACTCGACCTTC
>CAJQUW010006232.1:0-13588 GCA_907163375.1 Prostheceraeus crozeri
TCATAGAAATTGATAACAATAAAACCTCTAGAATGGAAGTAAAGCTTTATGCGATACACAATGGTGGCACAAGACTCGCCGCATTTTCACTTAGATGCACCTGCCAACGTCTGTATGATTGGGTTAGAATCAGTCACATGTGTAAATCGAAGCTTTTCATTGGTGGTTCATGCCCCAACTTAGTTCCCCCGGATGTGCCGCGACCTTGAGTCAATTTCCATTCTAGTCAACTTCAGATAAACAATCTATTTCTATGTGTGAGACTGATGAGTATGACAAGTGCGACTTCTTTGCAAGTGTGATGCAGCACATTGAACCGATTTCTATGTAATTGCAGAAACTCTATCTCGGCAATTCAACAATTAGATCCAAAAATGAATGAGTTTCAAACAGAGGTCTTTTAAGTTTGTTCCCTGAGACATAACGGTAAGATGAACATTTTAAAGACAAGAAGATCCGTCTGAACTGCTGATATCCAAGAAGAAGAGTTCTTGGATTGCGATGTCAAAAGAGAGAACATTCAGAGGCGTGTTCTAGTAGTTGATCATTTTATGTCACAGAAGTCCATTCTCTCCATCACAGCAATAGCAACTGAAAGTTTATCATGAAGTTAGCTACAAAAAGAACAGAAAAAAGCAGAAAGATAGAGAACATTCGGGTAAGTTGACAAAGAATCTTTCCTACTAAGTCATAGATTTCTGTCTGAATGCAGCAATCTTGAGTACACTGTAAACTCTAGGGCACGAAATTTCGCTTGAATTAGGCACGAAATTTAGGCATCAATTCTAAGCAACACAAGCCACGAAGTTCATGGTGACGAGTTCGCGCCCATTGATTTTTCCTGCGATTTCATTGGATAAACAAATATTTGGTTTGGTGCCTATTAGTGCCTAGTTGCACCTACTGGCTTCGTGCCTAAATTAGTGCCCTACAGTTTACAGTGTAGAAATTGAGCGCTATGAGTTTATGACAAACCGATAAATGAATAAGACAATAAAATTCGTTTCCCCCTCCAATTTTTCAAAATCCGTGAAAATGAATCAATCTCCACAAAACTTTAAGTGCACGCAAGAGAGGAAGTTTTCTACCCACATACCAAAATATGGTTAATGATTTTTTTACTATAGAGCCAAAATAAATAACATCACGACAGAAAGAACACATCGAGCCAAAGCTTCTACACATCTTTGCGGGAAACGCAATAGAGCCAAACTTAAGCTCTACACTACCTGATATACAAGATCATTAACACAGACATGAGATTACATCCTATTAATGGAATCCGATGTCCATGATCATTAACTACATAAACGAATGAACTTCTCTAATGAGAATAAAGAGACGACACATACGAAGCCAAGCCAAATGAAGCAGAAAAACCCTGCTTCCCAACTGGCTTTCAGTAGGCCATGTTTTCAAACTTGTGACGGCTGTGTAGGACACAGTATTGGATGGATTTTGATGAAACTTAAGTTTGGCTCTATTGCGTTTTCCACAAAGATGCGCAAAAGTTGTGGCTAGTTGTGTGTTTTAAGGATTGAATTTTTGTCGTTTTCGTCGTATTGTGAAGGCTGTGTAGGACATAGTATTGCATGGATTTTGATGAAACTTTACTTGAAGGTGAGTGAGGTTGTGTAGAGCTTAAGTTCACAACAAACAAGCGGACTTCCGACGGAAGGCCGACGGAAGTCCGCGGACTTACGGACTAGAAACGGAATTCCGTTTGTGGTCCGTGTAATCCGCGGATCGTCTTTGTTTGTCGGGCTTGGCTCTATTGCGTTTTCCGCAAAGATGCGCAGAAGCTTTGGCTCGATGTGTTCTTTTTGTCGTTCTGTTATCTATTTTGGATCTATAGTAAAAAATGTGTGCAAATCGGACAAGAATTTTTTGATAACAGCGGTAACTGAAGTGAGCGATGTCGCAGTTTATCAGACTCGTCTGAATAATCGTTGAGAGAAAGCACTTGAGATCAAACCAAGGCATTTATGAAGACAATAGGATGAAGTGATGGATGAGAGGTGTACCTCCATAACATTTTTACCTTTAAGAAGTTTGGCAGGTAGTGGTTGTAGTCGAGGAATTTCGTTGACCTTGTTTAGTTTGACAACAGATGTTTTATAGTTGATTATGCTGAAATTGGGTCAAATAGAGCCATCTTGTGGGTGAAGTCTGGATTGGGCAAAATTTATTTATGGCCTATTTTCCAAATGACCGAAATGGCTTTCACATAAACGTGAACATTCAACTTCGCTGTAAAATCGATTTGAAGGCGGGAGAGTTGATATAGCGGCACGATCTATTTTATCGTCAAAAAATATGTGAAACGCTTCAGGTGTACATTCGACAGACTTATTAGGACAGAGTTGAATCTATAATAAAATATGAAAACGATTACAAAGTGCCTATTTCGAATCCATCATAGAGCATTTTGTACGCAATAGGACGATGATCATTCTAGGAGAATAAAGCCTATTTTGCATGCAAACAAGCGCAAAAATAACGCCAAAGAGTAATTATTTACTCTAAGAACATCATATAAGCTAATACAAAGACATCGAGTGTGCAGAACCAACAGTGTTTTCGCGTACTAAATGTTCTCATAGAAATTCATATTGGTGTTGACGATCGTTACAATAGTTTGAGGAAGAGCACAGTCTCGGAGCCAAAGACGTATTTGACTATCTGCTGATACTTGGTTGTTGAGCATACATACAGATGATTTGGCGATGAAGGTTTTGGAGCTACGTAATTGGTGGTTTAGTGAGAATTGGCTCAGGGTTGTGTTTGGCCTTTATACACGGTTCATCTAAGTTTAATACTAAGGTTCTCAAAAAATCTCATTTTGCCACTGGACTATTTGGAAAGCTTTCAATAGCAGTGGATGGACGGAGAGGGAGAAGATGAACAAAGACCGACGAGTACATAGAGCGTCGAAGATGAAGAGATGACATCGCAACATTCAAGTTGTCTAAAAGTGTTGTTGATTTGTATACATTTTGATGTTGGTAGAAAAATATTAAGTAATTTACCTGAAATTTTGGTGACGACTTGATTGATATTTGCAGATTTTGAACAACATTAAAATTGGAGGGGGAGATACCCCTAAGAAGATATACGCATTTCTGTCAGGAATATTATCACGAAAGAGAATGAATTCAATTTGATCTAATAATCGCACTGATATTTTGCTGTTACGGGGGACGCTATTGTTGAATTATATTAGAGAAATATATTCTTTGTTATTTTAATTTAGTGACTTGTATGTGCTGAGTTGGGCGACAAAATTTAGTTGTCAAACCGAATTAATCTATACTGCAATTGGATTTATGATGAATTCATTATTAAGATCTTATAACGAAAAATGGACCAGAATACAACCTAGGGTAAGGCAAACTCTCTAAAACGGATTATTGAGACCTTGATGAATGGAACTCATCGATTTCACTAATTCAACATTTGAAATTATATGTATGAGTGCAGGATTAACAGATAATTCTTCAAGATTTCACCTGCTCTTCGGTGAATACTTTGGGAGAGATATTTGCTGTATTTGAGAGATTGGTCGCACATCTGGCATTATTATTAGTTTTGGGAAAGAGTTAGCAGCATTTGGGAGATAAGAGACGGTGTTGCTGATGTATGTATGTTTCGATGCCTAGAGAAAAAACGAAGAATGAAATGAAATAAATGTGAAACACATCAGTCATAACTTGCATAAAACCACGTTTTGGGCGTCAGGTGATTTAACGTCTGTTAACTTTCTATGGTTTGGGTGTAGGTTCCTGGCTATAGAATCATTAGGAAAATTTCTCTTGATCAAAGGTTGAACCAATACACATATTATTATTTTTATTTTGCAAAAAAAAGTGATGGGCCACATGAAATATTTTGATGTGAAATATGAAAAAGGTTATGGATCAGAGATTTAAGAAGTCCTGATGCGGGTGTTTTATCATGGGAAAAGATGCGCATTCATGAGTTTTTGTGAACCACATTGTGAGGGCCGGACGGTAGATGGTAGCATGAAAGGAAGAGTATAGGAAACTTTTTTATCATTCTAATCTGACGTATAGAATATATTAAGTATTGCAAAGAGGATAAACAAAATTTTCTTTATCAGTATATCAAGAGACAAAAATTAGATATCGTTAGTCATGAAATAATGGTTATTTATTACGATAGCTGAAGCAATGCCTTTTGTGAACATGTCGGGGGGAAGGTTCTGAGGCAACGTGACGGTGGAATGAAAATCTCATGAACTGAAGATGAAAAATGAAAATGAACCATAGAGAAAGCATATCAGGCAGAGTAGCAAGTCACCATTTACTAAATTCCCAATGTGTATACAGTTTCGATTTTATTAAATGAACTCGAGGTGAACGCAGTTAGAATTGTTTCCAAATGTGAGATTTGCAAATTTTTGCAGTTTTTAAGAAACCACGGCCATGATAGTAATCATAGAGTAGGGATATATAGGACTAACATACTTACTCTATGATAGTAATGCAAAAGGAAAGACAGTATTTTACAGATCCTCCGTGTCATGACAGCCTTGGAGAGGTAACGTCTATAGCAATTCGATAGGCTGCTATTACTTTCATGCTCAACCTCAAGAGAATTTTCTTAAGTGTGATCATATCACAAGCAACCTGCCACTGGTAGAGCAAAATAACATCATCAAAGACAATTTCAATTAACTTTAATTTTTGTAGATGGGTCCGCATCACTGCTCATATCCAAGAAATGAGGCATAAATTTAGTGAATCATGAAATCATGGCGCTGAAAATTGAATTGAAAACTTGAAATTTCAGCCAAGAAAGCATCATTGAGATATCGACTCTTCCTTGCGGTTCATGAGATTTCCAATTGATCATCAGCATAATTTCCGCTTAGTTACGATGCTTGTTAGCAAATATTTACTCGTTTTAATATCATACTTGTTTCATACTACTTATAAAGGGGACTTCATGTCGGTATATGAATTTGAAAAAATTTAGCCCTTAAAAAACTGCTCAAATAATTTTTTGGACGGCAGGAACGTAATCTCCGCAGAAATCTAAATATTTTCATATAAACATTTTCGCTGTATGCAGACACTTTTTTGAGTCGACCTGTATCACTGTAAATCGCTCAATACCAATCACATACGAAGGATGCATACGAAAATATTTTTTGGTATATTTCTGTATTCTCTTGGTATATATTTGTATGCTTTTCGTAAGTTATTTCAAATGTGGTATGCTTTACATACTAAAACCATACTAGCACAATGTTAAAGGAAAACATCAATGATTTCTAATGTATGTTGATTTAAGGCATTTTGTCAATAAAGATCACACTAATGTTACTACTGTTTTGTAAGTAGTAAGATGATGACATTTAATAGTCAAACTTACAATACTGAATTCGATTTTAATGCATGTAAGTCTAAGGCATTTCATTTAATAGTCAATAAGTATTTAACCATCAACAATTATGCATTATGTAATTTTGGAACTAATCAATCCGAAATAGAAACACATTATAATTCATGAACGCAAAAATAGTTATGTTTGAGATATATAAGTCAACATGGTTGCTCGAAAGTTATCGCTTTATTGAAATGATGTTTGTCAACTTGACTCATAAAGTAGAGCTAACTAGACGTCCTGTTAATGTTGCCAGACATGTAGCAACGACGACAATCTCGTGGAGCATATAATTCTCCATAAATCTGATCTAATTAAATATCACTCTATCAAACAAAAAAAATTCGCGACTGGTATTACTGGAAAGAGTTATTTGACAGTAGTATGTAATACACATATTTTTCTGCTATGTAACTTAAAGCCACTAGACGAAATGACTTGCTAAGTCTTATTAAGTCTGATCAGATTCTTGCAAAGTCTGATCAGAACTTATTTTATTTAAGATCTTACATTTCCTGACCAGAAAGTACCAGACTTACCAAGTCTTATCTTTCGCAAAATAAGATCTTTTCAGATCTTACCAGCTGATAATTGAAATTGATAAAAGTGAACTGAAATTTCAAACTTGAAGTCCGATTACAGTGCGAAGATCAGGCGATATCAATGGTTTTTGTTGTTAAATGATCTTGCTGGAACATCAGTGCACTGAATATATGTAGACAAACGCAAAATATACGACTTTTTTCTACTCAAAAGATTTCTGAAAATTTTCAAATAAGATCTTATCAGATCTGATCAGATTTGCTAATAAGACTTAGCACGACTGGTACTTTCTGGTCAGAACTTGTAAGATTTCCTTAGTAAGATTAAGTAAGTCATTTCGTCTAGTGGCTGCACATACCAAATGCATACCAGAGGCATACGAATGAGGATGAATTTGCATCGAGTCTCGTGTATAAAACACACCAACAACTCGTATTTCAGTGTAAAACAGCCAATCACAGATAGAATAGTTCGTATCGCTACATACCAATCACATACGAAAGTAAGTGAGATGTGGTATGAAAAACATGCCAGATCTCTGCAAGCATACGAGAATCTCGTATCAGATATTAATTTCAAAGTGTATGTGATTTTGGTATATGTTTGTATGCAATTTTCGTATCCAGCGATTTACAGTGACCTACTATACTTACTCTATGAAACACCAGAATAAAAGTTCAGGAGTATGAAAAGGCAGCACCATAGAGTAGGGATATATAGGTAGAGTGTCGACTCAAAAAGTATGCGTATACAGTGAAAATATTTATGTGAAAAGATTCAGTTTTTTGAGGAGATTGCGTTCCTGCCGTCCAAAAAATTATTTGAGCACTTCAAAAAAGTCAAAATTTTGCCAATTTAAATACTACCAAGATGACTCCCCGTTGTAAGTAGTATAATGCAAGTTGGATATCAAAAGGAATGAATATTTGCTAATAATCATCCCAACTAAGCGGAAATAAAGCTGATTATCAAAGGAATTTCATGCTACGTATAATGGAAGTCTTCATGAAAAAGTCGCGATATTATCCGTGCTTTCTTGGTTGAAATTTAAGTTTTTAATTCAATTTTCACCGGCTTGATTTTATGATTCAATTAATTTATGTTTCATTTCTTGAATCTGACTAGTGATGTGGACCTCTTTCAAAGTTAGTTGAAATCATTGTTTTTGAATCTGTGATTTTGCCTGATCACGCTTAATAGATTCTCTTGAGGTTCAGCAGGAAAGCAATAGTGCAGGTCATCGAGTTACAATTTATTTAACAAACATTACCTCACCAAGGCTGTCAGACACGGACTAGCTGTAACACATTATCATTTCTGTCTGCATAATGCTATTATTATCAGTCAATTCCGTTGCAATTTCTACAAAACTCCACAAATGCGCATAGCTCACATTTAGAAACAATTCCGACTGTATCTCCTTTGAGTTCATTTAATAAAATCGAAATTAGCAAATGACGCGGAGGTGTAGCAGATGAGTTTAGCGCATAAGCATGTGTAGGCTCATGCGTTCTAACTTCTAATGTACATAAATATGCATAAATACTGTGCTGGCAATATAACCTGCGTTGTGCTGACAGGCAACCTGTTCTATACACATTGGGGATTTAATAAATGCGGAGTTACCACTCTGTCTAACATAGCTATTTACTCTATGGGCAGCACTAAACTTTTAAATTAGATTTTTATGAGAAACTCATGAAATTTGATCAGTTATTTCATGTGAAAACGCTCCAAATCCACATGAAATTTTCTGAGATATACAAGAAAGCTCTCATTAAAAATCAGTTATGAAAAGTCTCCCATCGGAAGGAATTTATCTTATTCTAGTTGGTAGACCTACGCTGGGTGACTACTTAGACACAGATCAAGGCTTGGAAAAAGTATTTTAATTGTTATATGTCTTTTATATTACATAGACCTCCGTCGGATGAGAAAATCGAGATAACTTATCTAATTATTGTAAGAAAATCCCATAATGAAAATTAGCCAAGCATTTGACTGGTTTTTGTGTAATATCTATCTAACGCATGCCAAATTTGTCAATTATCAGGTGCATCTATCTCATTTCTATCAAAATGTTGTCAAATTAGTCAAATATTTATAAAATTAATAAGGTTCTGGTATACCAGTACACTTAATAATTGTCCTATTTCATGCTCTACTAAAACACTAAAGTCCACAATAGGCGTTTATCAATTAATGAGATCTCTACTGTGGCTTAACTTCATGGTGTGGTAATTTGTACCACTATTTTGCATTTTTTGGTATTTTGACATTTACGCCCAAGGAAATTACCTTTAGAACTCCAAACGTACATATGGTAGCTTCAAGTTTCTAGAAATGCCACTAGTATGTTTTTGAAAATTTTCCTAGCTATACCTTTGACACTAGGACCCACCAAAAATGGCACAAGTTATCCCGCATCAAATGGCAACTTGCTGTGCCACTCATCGTGTTTCATATTGATTCGGTCATTTACTTGCAGATGCCCGAAATCACAAAACCAAATGTTAACCAATATTAAACCAGTATCAAAACAATAACAATCGCACATGAAACTCGGAGATCATGCACAATATAAATATGATGACAAATGTACAATATAAGCAAATATCATAAAAGGGTAGGTACTTTTATCCTTAAGATTTATCGAATATTTTTAGTATATCAATCAATGTTTGATTTGAAAATTGCACTAAAAAAGTTGAAAATTATAGGGTTTTAAAACACTTGTAGTGATCATTCGAGGAATTATTGTAACATTGTTGTTTAATCGAGGTTGGTAGATAGCAAGAACTGGGCGTATACATGTACATACTGGTACGGGTGAGGTCGCACAATTCATCGCAATACAATTACCATTCGTCACATTTAAGTTATAACTTATAACATTGAAGCGAAGTACGCCTCTTCTAAGAACGAGGGGTGGTCTTACGCGACAATCTGCTCGTAATTAATATCGGATCGTCTCTCTCCGGTAAATTGATGATTGTTTTCGTCCAAATATTGTTATACAAACTTTGCTGTGAAATGCATTTCCATGAATGATCATCACTTGTCCTAAGAAATGTCGGCTGTTGTTTAATCGAAGCAAACTGAATTTGACGACAACTCAGTCACCCTCAGTCAAAGTTCCAATAGTAATTTCTTCGAATCCCACCATCGGGTGATGCTGATGATCGAATGACACTTCATGTGAATTCTGAGACACTTCGCTGTCCCCTACAGACTCAAACGGTGAATCGGCATCCAAGCTTGAGATGTCAAAGTTCGGCGCGTCTGCTCTCCTGTATTTTGGTGATGAAGTGCAGTATTCCATTTCATCCACATAGAGTTGCACTTCGGCCAGGTTCGACATTCATCCGTTTATTTGCCGGGCGCTTTTGTGGTCTTCTGATTTATAACGCATCAGACGAAGAAACTCAACTAGATAAGCAAAACCAGTAACATGCAAACATAGGAGTCGATCACAGTATTGCAGTCAATTAATGATCATTTTGATGATCAATACCCATTATAATTACTGAGCAGTTCCACGCGAATGACAACTTTTTGCAAAAAATGAAAATTAGATTAGACGTACCAGTTCACTGAAATAAATGTTATTGCTCTACAGCAGCTATTTTATGATATTGAAGTTTTTTCATGAAATTATAGATGGTCGGATGACTCATAACAGAAAAATATTTTTCATTATATTTTCTTCACTTTATTCTTTTTACAATGCCTTCTTCAGAACGTGATACTGACATGATTGATCATCTGTTAGGCCATCGATATTTCATATATTTTTTAATTTGAATGGAAGCAGTTCAAAACTTGAAGCTTGATGATCACATGAGCGATGAAATGATGAGATGTGTTGTAATAGGAGTCAGAGTTAGAACGCACAGTAAGCAGACATCTTTACTCGCAGGCTCGTAAGAGGCGTATCATCGTAAATACAGCGTCAGACAACCGGGCGTAAGCGCACACACGATTCGTCTCTCTTCGTCCAATGAGAGCACTCGTATCTCCAAGGGAAATCCTATCTCAACACCCTCCCCCTAAAAAATTTACAACATAGGGGTATATCGAAAGCAGATAACAAATAGATGAAAAACGCGTAAGTTCTCATGACTGAGAGTAAATAGAAACGGAAACAGTAGCTGAAAGTTTACGAAGTAGCTACGGATTAAACGAGTTTAAAATGTAACGATCAGGAGGTTGAACACAGCGTTGAGGATATCTGCGAGTTTGAGCACTTTGGCCCACTGGGGCTCCACCGATCGGATGTCCTGAAATCGATCCACTTCCCCGCAATTTTGACAAGCGTGACACATGCCATGGGCAACCATCGCCGAGCAGGTAGGTATGAGTACCAAAGACCAGTATAGTTTTGAAGAGTCTTGCATTCGGAAACGCATAACCGTACGCTCCCTGGTGTAAAGGATGACGGTAACGACCAGTTCCGGTAAGTTTGGTTCCTCCTTTGTCGACCAATGAAGATTTTGGTCTGAATGGGGCGTTCCTTCAGAGTCGGTGGAAGAGTTTTCGTTCGTTTCATTTGCCTTCGTGTAGGAGAGCTGAATGTTTGTCAATCGGTTATGAGTGTGAGGATGATGTTCGAAATAACGATAATTAGCAAGGAATTTCTGATTAGTCTTTATATGAATCCATTTGATACATGGGGATAACGTATTCCAGTTTGAGGACTTCACAATGTGCGATGAATCGCCTTCAACCATTTGCTTGGGATGAAAAATGGGGTTCAATGGTGCGTAGTTGTGGGAAGCAAGTATGATTCAAAACGTTAGACGTGCAGCTGAGGGGGGGAAGGGCATTGTCCGACACAATGGTTTTCGGGAATCTTCTATGGCAAAATAGATCAGATGATGTTAATAATGCGTCCCTGGTTATGTCCGAGACGAAATACTACGAGAAGGGAACTTCGAAATGATATAGTCCATGATGGTAACTGCATAAGTTTCGCAGAAGGCAGGTAGCATAGGTCTACGATTGTCCATCACCGATCGTATGACAGGGAGAATCTGGAGAGGAATCGGTCGGTTATCACGTTACGCGGAAAGGAATTTGGTGTTTTTCTTGGAGATGACACGTGTTGATTGAGGTGAATGTAATCACGAATAACTTTGTGATTGAAGGGGCACTAGAAGTCCATTGAGATTTGGTTTCGTTTTTCGATTGATTCCTTGATGGGATTTCATGGCTAATTCGATACTCTTGTCGCAACGTTGTGAGGAAGGAACAGCCGATCGGGGCAACGAACCCCAATCTCACTGATTGAGGTCATGTTTAGCGGCGAATGGGCTTGATGTTAATTTTTTTTTCCGTTGTATGATTGGCTGTTCCGGCATTTCTGAAGAACAAGAACTCTTTTTGATGTACATGTTCTTAAATCAGACGAGATAGTTGTAGTGAAAGTAGAGTTTGATCGAAATAAGCTTGTGAAGAGGTGTTAAAGAGTTGTTTATGAATTCGTCCCCAGAAAGATAGCTTCGAAAGAAAATGCATTACAGTTTTCAGAACCTTTAAATAATGCTGTTGTAAGTGCGGACGGAAGATTTGTAACAAACGAGGATAGCACATTGATTGAAGGGTCATCCGTTCGTGAAGATGGAAACTAAAGGATTGTGACGGTTTGAATATCAATGTGCGTTCCATAGAAATATTTTCCAACGTTGAAGAAAAGATCTCACTTAAGGCTTCTTTCTCAATAACAGTATAGAACGTTTGCGGAGTTAGACTTGGTGTCTTGGGTGTCTTTGGTTGTCTTGCATCATTACGCTTAGTATTCCTAGAAAAAGAATTCTGTTTCTTAGATTTTTAAGAAAGAAGACCTATGGTGTATGAGTTTCTAGAACGGCAAAGTTATTCACAGATAGTCAGCAAAAAAAAAATTTATGTTACAGGTCGAATGAGGCTTATTGTTGTTAAAGCTACCTTGTATCTCTTACCCTGCGACGGGCATGTTTCACGGTGACTGTCCGCGTTGGTTGCTTAATATCTGTATTTTTGATGTATCCGTGACCGATAATTAATTTTATAGTACGTAGTAATTTCGATGCGAGAAGCGTTAGTTCAGCGAAGTATAACAATCGATTCTGTAGGAAGTTTGTCGGATTGTTGAAAATTTCTGTTTGACCTCGTGAAGCGGCGCCGATGGCAATACTGAGTGAAGTTTGTAAACCTCGAAAATAAAGTAGAGCCTCGCGGCGGAAAGTAATTTTTGAGGATGGTCTGAGCTGTTAAACAATCGCAGTTCGGGTGATTCGGTAAATTTGTAGCAGCCTAGCAGAAGGTAAAGCACTATTCGTGTAGAATTTGTATTTTGTAGGTGAATTGATGTTGTCAGACGAGTTGAAGAGTGGTCGACTCTCGCGTGGGACGCATGTTGTAATCGGAGCGGCGTTCGCCGCCCGACAGAGAATCTTTATTCGAGGGCTGTAAGCGGTGTCTACCGTCCTACGGTCAGACCAGGGCGTAGCGACACGATTCGTCTCTCTGTCAATGAGAGACATCGTATCTCCAGGGAAAATTATTAACAAGAATAATGGCGTTGTACCACTCGTGTTGAACCTATATAAATAAATTAGGAAAAAAATTAACGCAGGAAATTACATGTTCATAAATACAGCAATAATAATCAAAGGCTATTTGATTTCTATATGTAGCTAGTTCTACAATTTAGAAAGCAAATTTCCTTTAAAGTATACGACGAGAGGAAATGTTATAATTTTTTGTAGTTATCTCATGCCACAGTTCTGCTATAGCTACTTAGGAGAATGCCATAACGACTCCGACGGGTGCATCGATCGGAATGTGCCAGAAACGAAACTCTTAACACCTAGATTAGGGATATTGTGTTCATACCTTTAATTATACTAACCCATGAAATCTTTTGCATTTGAAAAGAAGTGAAGAAAGTAATTTTTTAAACAACTCTAGAAATTTGAATTATGTAGAAAGTTAGGAAGATTATATAGCTTATGTAATTTACAGATGGACGTTGGAGATCTACAAAAGACTTGGAAGTTACAGTTTGAAGAAGAAACATGGAGCTGTCAAAATATGTGGTTGTATTTAAATCTTTTTTCGATTTTCGTATTGAGCAAATCTTTGTGGCATCGCGAGGATTTTTGCGCGGCTGTCCATCTGGTGAAAAAGATTTTGACAAAAATTCAGTCTGTTTCTGTAGTAATGGGTGAATGGTGCTACGTCAATCGCGTAAATAAACAGGATCTAATAAAATCCGTGGTCTGGAGAATTGTTGAAAATTGTCGGAGTCTGTTCTATAGTTGGGATCATGTGTCAGCATGTATCGAGGCTAAACCAGTGATCGGACCATTTACATGTCAGGGGAAGACAAAATGCTTAGCGGTTCATCGTGGTTCAAGGGCAGGAGCCACCGTAGAGATGTGAAACTATAAACGTGCCGTAGTGCGTTTCATAACATTACCCATGTTTAACAGTATCAGATTAAGTGATTTGACTCTTAGAGCAGGCGTTTGTTCCGCGGGGTAGAGAGTCCTTTAACCAGGATATT
Organism: Prostheceraeus crozeri; assembly: GCA_907163375.1. Taxonomy (NCBI): domain Eukaryota; kingdom Metazoa; phylum Platyhelminthes; order Polycladida; family Euryleptidae; genus Prostheceraeus; species Prostheceraeus crozeri. The sequence continues at coordinate 13,502 of CAJQUW010006232.1, forward strand.
TTGGGTGTTCCGTAATAACGGTGGATGTCATAGTGTATGTAGCATGTTAAACTAGATCTGAAAATACATTGGTTATTTGATTGAAAT
>CAJQUW010006234.1:0-57024 GCA_907163375.1 Prostheceraeus crozeri
TTTCGTCGCTTTAGATGTGGAATATCTAAAACTGAAGTCTTCTATAGTCTAATGTATCTAGTGGCAGACACAAAATCGCTATTTTGAGGTATGGAAAATGAAAAAATGTATCTTAGCAATCGCTAGTAGTCCTAAAAATCATCATCAAACAATTTAGTGTTAATATATAAAAATATGATCTATATTTATTTCATACAAAAATGTACTTATATCTTCCGTCCACTGTTTCATTCGAAAAATGCTGACAATTACAGGCCTACCGGAACATCCTAATTTGCCACAATGTCAGTGATAAATAAACACTTATTTATGTTATGCTGAATTTAAGAACAACTAATGCTGTTGATGCCAATTATGTACTCCCAAATTTTCGTCTGCACGCAGAACACGTCAATGGAAAAGGGAGTTACAAAAAAATTCACGTTATGTTTGCAGTGGGTCTACATTAATGTCACCTTCAATCACACCAGTCCACGCACAAAATCCGGTGATAAAAGCGAATCATGTGATACGATATTTAGCAACGTTCTCACCTGTTTATAAATCAAATCATTCATTCTTTTCGCCAAACTCTGCCAAAATTTTTGGAAAAGAGATTCCTCGAGCCATTCACTGACTTCATGCAGCCAATCTCGTAGCAGTAGGAACATCTCACATGCAGAGGGTGACAAACCAATGTTGCTGTCTTTCTTCAGTGACGGTAAGACTAACCACCTGAAGAATAAAAAACATTAAATATTTATTAACATGTGTGATTTCAGACGCTTAACCGTTCGATTGAAACTATCATCTCATCCAATAAGCAAATCAGGGGTAATTATCCGCTGATTCATGACATAATAATAATAATAATAAATAATGTGCAAATGAGTTAAATTTATTACAAAAGCCTGAACTGCAGACAGACTTGTGTGACAAAAACCAGTAGTGAGATACCATTTCATCACCGACTTGTAAATGGGCAGCTACATTGGAATAAGATGAACGTTTTCAAGATCTTTCAACAACTGTCTTCCAAAATAAAAGTTTTACAGACATCGCCATAATTCAGTGCGCGTGCTTACATCTATTAAATTTATGCAAGCGTTGAACAGTTCACTCAAGATTTGGAAGCGCCGAATTGACAAGAAAACCGACTGTGACCTTGTAGTCATGCAAATAATTATTTTACCTCCCCTATTCACTATTATGTGCCCGTACGTGGAGCATGGCACACACAGCTTTTTATGACCAAGCACATGACCCGATTGCATATGTGATTACATTATGAAAACATGACTGCATCCGAAGAACAAGTACATTGCTCAACACACTTCGTGATATTGACTTCCATTGCGATGACGTGTCAAGCATAGACATTGCATTAGCGGAACGTTGAATATGTATGCCACTTTATAGGGGTCTGATTGAGTTAGTTGTGCTAGCACGTCGTTTTTTATAGACCTGTTTAATACTATGTGCAGAATATTATGTTTTTGTATTTCTCATTATTCATGTATCATGGTGACTGTTATTAGCTCTTTTACTGTAGTCATCTTATCGAATAAATCTAAAATATTTGCATGATTGAACAATATAAGCTTAATCTCATGTTTCCAACTCAGATTAATGGAATGTTACAGAATTATAAAATCTCCAACTGAGCATTAAATGACGTAAGAACCAATATATTGTCACAACGAGTGACAACATGAATACTATTTAACTGCAGTAGAGGAAGAGACATCGAAATAGGGGCTTCAGTAAAACATCTGAAGACAGCGGACTGTTTGCGAGGTCCAGAACATACCTATATCAAATACTTAATGTATAATACTTCATGAAAAAAATTGTGTTCCAGAGCTCTCATTTATTTGTACTCATTGATTTCTGATTGCACTCTATTCACAGCTACACAATTCATGTGATGCATGTTGTTATTAAATCTGTAGTTGTTGCGGTTTTGTATTGAGAATAATAAATCAAGAAGTCAACTACATTTATTTGGACGTAGGTCTTGCATGTATCAGAAGGTTAGAGAGTTTGCAATTTAAATTATTACATGAAGTCGAAGATATCACTACTTGGCAGTTGGCACGCCTGATATCTGATATCTGAATCATTTGATATGGTTCATAGATATGGCACTACAAATCCATCCAATGCCATCCTTGCTATAATGAAATGTCCTCTCCTTCCAGCTTTGTATCATAATTCATCATGTATGTATTTCCACATCCGTGGATTCATAATTCATGTCAAGAGATCTGTATTTTTCATAATCTGTTCATTGCATTATCATATCCGTGCTCTCTTGTCGAGAAAAATGCGCTTTGATATTTTGATTAATTGGCTGTAATCATGTCAGATTTATATACACGTTTGCCATTGATGTCCATACAATTCAGATGAGTACGAGGGGTGATTGAAAAGTTCGCGGCCCGATATAGAAAAAAGCATATTTCGCATACGATACATATTTATTTTTCGACATAATCGCCCCTACAATCAACGCACTTAGCCCAACGGTGCTGCAATGCGCGGATCCCTTGCTCATAGAAGTGTGAGTCTTTGGAGTCCAGATACTCCTCAACGGCCTCCATGACGTCACTGTTGGATGCGAAGTGCTGACCACTGAGCTCCAATTTCATTTTTGGGAAGAGATGGAAGTCCGATGGTGTCCGATCAGGAGAATAGGGTGGATGGGAAATGATGTCAAACCCACAACCTTGGATGGCAGACATGGCGGTAGCGGAGGTGTGAGCAGGCGCATTGTCTTGGTGGAAGAGCACGCCTTTCGTGAGCTTCCCTCTCCGCTTGATCTTGATCTGCACTCGTAACTGCTGCAACAAATGAGCGTTGTCCGACCAGTCTCTAGGAAGTCCAACAACAAAACTCCCTTCGAATCCCAAAAAATGGAGGCCATGACCTTTCCCGCGGACCTGGTGACCTTGGCTTTCCGCGGAGTTGGTGATCCTGGGTGCTTCCATTGTTTCGATTGTTCTTTCGACTCTGGCTGATAGTGGTGAACCCAAGTCTCATCCATCGCATTGAACCGGTTCATGAAATTTTCAGCGCCAGGTTGTTCCTTGAGATGAGAAAGCGGTCTCGTTTGTTCTCTGGTGTGAACAGTCGTGGCACCCATCGAGCGGAAACTTTGTTCATGCCAAGTTCATGATGGATGATGTTATGGACACGCTCTTGTGAAATCTTCAGTTCGAAAGCAATCTTTCGCTCGGTTGTACGGCGATCATCAAGAATAATCTTTTGAACATGATCGATCACATCTTCTGTGCTCACTGTCACTGGTCTTCCACAACGGGGATCATCTTCCAAGCTCTCTCTTCCTTGCTTGAATTCTGAAGCCCACTTCTTGACTGTGGTGTAGGACGAAGCTTTCTCACCAAGTGTTCCAACCATATCATCATGAATCTCCTTTGGTGTGAGTCCTTTCAAGCCGAGATAACGAATGACAGCTCGGTTTGAAACGTGATCCATCTTACGCAACACTTATGTGACTAACTGACTGATAAGTTAGTAACTGAATTTAAGTAGCTGTGGTTTACCAACAGTTCACCGGATCGACTGATCACTCGTCATGCGCCGTCAGCACATTCCATTGTATCAATCCACATGTGCATAATGGCCTGGCTTTAAGCTTTCTATGTCAGGCCGCGAACTTATCAATCACCCCTCGTATGCAGTGTTATGTGTTATCGGAATACAATTCTTACATGCATGAACCAACGTAAGCGTCTATGGCGCAAGATAAAATGCAATTCGGTTGACCAGATTGTCTTTCCACTTCATCACCCGAAATCTTTTCCTCTAACATTTGGCTGTCAACTCCTCCTGGTGCTACGTTAGTTTTGAGTGAGAGGTAATGCTTCCGCATCATACATTAGGATCAATCTCACATACAGCTCGTATACATATTCTTAACGGAATGCCTTTGTCAATAAGCTGGCTAGCTCTTTCACCTCTTCCATGCGGCCGTAATGCGAGTTCTGACTGCCCTTTCCGCTCCGACTTCCGTGTCAAGGACATCCCTAAGCTAACAAAAGCATGGTTTTGCCATTGATTACCAGGGAGTCGTCGTGTAGTAAGCCGACACCTACGCACCATGAACACCGGAAACTTTGGACTCCTTTGAGTGCACGAAATCCAAAACACTTATGGCACCACATCTTTCACGAAACAGAGAGGATGGGGTTCACACTGAGGTGCTAAACATGATTCGATGTAATATTTGACCACCAACATAAAATCAATTTTCTTCAACAACTACCAATGAAAAAATCACAGAAAAGTTCGGCAGCCAGAACGAGTTTCTATAGGGTGCGATGCCGAAAATTAAACTTTCACAGAATGATGTAAACCTTATGCCTACTGCGAATGTGCGCGACTGCCGAGTTCTAGCTAGCTCTTCTTCTAGTTAGTTCGAATTCTAGTTAGTCAGACAGGATCGAAGAAAAACACATGCTAGTGCAATGGGTAGTAGATTGCAGGTTTTGGCAAAAATGATTTTTATGTTTTCTCTTATCAGCTGAAAAGTACTACGTCTAGAGCCATAATTTTTTACATGGAACATCGTCAGGTAATTTCCTATAAGTGTATGTGATACTTTCATGTTTCTAATCGGCGATCTATGAGAGAATGCGGTTCAATCTGGATAAAATGGGCCAGCATGTTGATGCTTGCCGACAGTAGCAGGCTTGCCAAATAATGTATTAAGCTTCATAGACAGATGTTCATGAACATGATAAGAAATGACCTGAAGATATTCCAAGTCAAAATTACAGCTCTAGACTTCGCAGTTGATGAGAGAAAACATAGAAATTTCACTTTAATCAAAAACTTCAATTTGCGCCCATTATATTATCGTGTGTCTTCATTGATCCTGTCTGACAAGAAGAGAAACTAACTAGAACTCGACAGACGCACAGATTCGTAGTAGGCATAGGGTGTACATCATTCTATGAGTCTTTCGGCCGCATTCCCTGTAGAAATTCGTTCTGGCTGCCGGACTATAACGCAACACTTACTTGTTTCTTCTGTAAGGTTGACTGCGTGCCCTCACATCAGTGTATATGTAATCAATCGTTTTGTTTAACATATCTTGCAACAAATGGGAATAAAGCCGGATTGTCGCATCAAATACCGAATTATTCTCAAACGGAATAGACGAATCCGACCGTAACAAAGTCATTGGCTGCAAAAAAGGAGTTGATTAGGCGAACTTATGTCCATTTCCAAGCACATTCGACAAACCTTGGTCAACATTTGCTTGATAGAATCAACACGAGATCGGTTCCCGCCCAAGGTTTCGTCTTGTTCTGTAGAATCATCGTCGATCACTAATGATTGCGACAATTCTTCACACAAATATCGTGCTGAAGGGTCCTCCCACAGTTCAACATAAAACTGAAATACAATTGTAACAAAGGATTCAGATAGCGACGCCTGTATTCAGTGTGAGTGGTCACGATCAATTTCAAATAACTAAATACACTCTAGAACTTTTGTTGCAGAATTTTCACCCCTAACACAGCAAAGAGCAAAAATGATGCATGCGCTGTTGAATGAAAATTTTGCAAATAAGAATGTTTTAAATGAACAAGAAAGAAAATATCAAATCATCTAGGCTTGTTAAATTGCTTCCATCAGAAACCTGCTCGCACGCGTTCTGGTTAGGGAAAGTGGTCTGTGGAAGCTGATTCCAAATTTGTGACCAGAGAAAAGCTTCTAGGGACTCACTGTGTGTGATGGTAGCACGTGGGTGTGCAAGCACTGTGTGCTCTTCTGCAGATAATCCAAGATTTGGTTACATGCCATCTGACGGAGAGCGGATGCAACTTGTTAAATAGCTTTCAGTGAATTCAAGCGAGTTTTGAAATGTCTGAGTGCATTAGACATTCAGAACTAGAATCATTTTAACATCTTCAATGCCCTAACAAGGACAATCGAAAAGTTGTCGTTCGTTGTATTGGTAGTAGCAACGTCAATCTGGAGCAATGCAGCTTGCTACTTGCGCTCATTTAACGTCAGCAAGACATCATTGATTTATAAGAATTTCGAAATTAAATTTTACCCGCATAACTTAGAATATGAAATAGATCAAAAATGCTTTAAGCTGCGGTTATCAAAAAATACAAAATTGATCAATATTTTGGTTTCTCAACCAGCCTCAGAGTCATAAATCTAGCAAGGGAAAGTGTTGTGATTTTGCGAATGAACCTAATGTCTAGCTGCTGAATTCTGAATGCCTCCGAATACATTGCAATCTAATTACGGCAACCCTACCTACTTCTCACACATTTCGTGATTGGGCAATGAGATGTTTATGAACAATATTCAACTTTTGCTAAACAAAATTGTCGTGGGCTGGTAATGTGCAAAAATAATGTTGAACGAAAATGTCGTCAAAGAGAAGTACGCGTCAAACAAAACAATAACTACCGCTACACAAAGCATTTTCGCAAAGATGAATGATCCTCTAGGACACGATCTCACCATGTCATCAGACCAATCTGCCAAGGTGTCTCGAACCGCAAATAATCCATTCAAAATAGCTGCCCACTTCTGTTCACCAGGGGACATGCGACGACTCATTTGTCGTAGCCTAAGTCTGAAGTCATCGAGCAGATCCAACTGCAGGCGAAGGAACTGTGAGCGACGTGTAAGAGATCGAAGTCCGCGAGCTCGTCCTGTCATGCTTTGAAGAAGTGCCAGGAGACCATCCGCACATGCTGGTCGACGGAAAGATGCAGACATTGGCTGCAACACAGAATCAACACCTCCGCTAGGCGCTAGCATTTCGTCCAGGTGTGATGAAGCGTGATTTTTTTCAACCTGAAAATACGTTCTCCATGAAATGTGCTATGACAGCACCGAATGGATGCGAAATGCAAACCTCAATCCAATTTTGAAAGAATTGTTCTTCCATCAGCAGATCAACAGGAGATGGCAGATGTGATGGATATCCGATTTCATGGCTTTTGATTTCTTTTTCAAGTCCAAGTATTTCGTCAACGTAATGCGGGAAGAGTTTCGTCTCCTCTTGCCGATGATTGATAACTTCAGGCAAATCTCGCCCAAGCTTTTCCAATATAAGCGCCACAAGTCCTCGAGTAAACTCCATCTGGAATGAAAGCTTCATATTCGTCTGCATTTTACAAAATTCATAACTTTCTATGAAGAACAAAGTGATTGAAAACTAGGTTTGGTAATCAAAGCAGGAATATAAACTGTTCCATAATGATCAAATCCAAAATATGATCATCACCCAAGTATTAAATAACAAGTGAGTACGTAGCGGATGTATAGGTTCGCGAAACCAGGAAATCATTAATTCAAGTAGGGCATGATTTTCCTCCCAATTTATTGTAGAAGTCAGAAGTAAACTCAAAACATCAGCATTTTTAATCATGCGTGAATGTGGTATTGTTGATGTGAATCTAAACTCTCACAGAAATGCAGCCGTCCATTCAAGAACATTAGCTACTACGTAATACAGTACAGGCCTAAACAATGATCACGAACTGCGGAACTACGGCTATCAAAATGCATTGAAAAAAATCTATGCATAACACAGAATTATCTTGTTTAACTGTTTCAGTTCACTTGAAGTGAAGACTAATTCAAAACGATGGCTCATGCTGGAACAGTTCCAGTGGAACTTAGTAAGTGGACAAGGAATTCCTAATACTTTACAGAGATAGGGAAAAAGTCGTGCCTCGCTTGCGGATTGCTGTGAATTCTTCAAAATGCTTCGATTGCCACGATTCTTTCAGATTCGAAGAATGCGGATCATTGCGCACAAGTTTTCTCCGTAATGTTGGTCCTTCCGATCATCATTAAAGAAGGTGGATGATGATTTCACCACCTTCCTCTCAGCATTCCTCACTGAATGTAGCTAAACAGCGATGTGTGACCGAAATGGTATTAATTATTACAACACGCACGCATTGGCTGTTGTCCAAAAGACGGCTGACAGTTTATTGTTGAGTCTGCCATTTCCAATGGCATGCGATACAAGACTCATCCCTGCTAGGAACGAAGACTGAATGCATAGCGTCTCTGCATGCATAGCATGCGAATTCTGTAATGCATAGCGTCTGATCATCAGGACTACTTCATTAGAATCATACTACTTCGATGACAAATAATTGAATGATTATTATTCATCAGCAGAATGACTTCAATTGATCCATCATCTGCCATTAGCTGCCCCTGTAATCGGAGCGCATCATAAAGGATGCAGTTTAGTGCGTGTCTCAATAATAAAAATCAGAATTTCTGTCACTATTAAGCACCACCATGCTCCTAATCAGTGATTGATTCTGGCACCAAATCGTTCTAGACGAGTACAAAAAATGGAAATCGGATCTACAAGTTCAAAAGTGTCATGCATGCAAGTTAACAAACATTTCTTCCTCTTTATCAAAATCAAATGCAAAGCTCTCACTTTTACGTCAATTTGAATACCATCGAGGGAGTCAACGTAAGGCTGGACGACCGAAGACAGGAACGGACCATGATCCTTGATCCATGACATAACTTGACTAATGTACCACTCCGGCTGAAATACAACGTTATAGATCAATCGAACCTCTTTATATTTCGAGTATCACACATACTTTATCCAAATTGTTTGTTTTTCTATTGCCATAAAAGTGATAATAAAAACGCTTCCTCAATGGACGAATCATCATTGCGATGGGAAGTGCAACTGGTTTCCAATCTCGAAAAATAGCTCCTTCAGGCTGACTCACCGTGTCAGTCAATGAATCGCTAATAAATAGTTAAGAAAAAGTAGATATATAACTGAGTTTGTTTCTTTCGGAATTTATATTAGATAAATTCGATGCCAGTTGATCTGATTAACCTCATGACACCGACACTTCGTGAAGTTTTCTTCTCATGTCGCCTTCCGAGTGAAAGTATCTGTTTCCATTAGGAGGAAATAAGGATCCAAGGAATGTTTCCGTTGATAAAGAATGTAAAATTTGTTCAATCCTTTAACTATATTCATTGATGAAGAGACACGCAGCATTCGAGGATGCAATAAATAGGATAATTATTATGTAGTTCACATTCCATGAAGCCATGGTTCATTGAGTAAGATTGTGAAAGTTCTAGGTAGCCAAACAGACAGCCGATCGTTCACTCATTAGCAATAATCATTCATCATTCCCGGAGATGCTGGTATCCAAGGTTGGCCCCACCACATTCTTACTAGGCAACCATGTTTCTCTGAAACAATAGAATATCGCAGCGTCTATAATCGATGTCATTCATAGTTTTAAAAAAGTTCAGCCAGCGTAAATCCCTTAGAACGTCCAACCTTCGAAACAAATGCATGTAGCTACAACAGGGTTGCCAAACTCGTCCAGAAAAAAATCCGGACGCTCTAATGTTATATCATCAGAGTAAATATAAACATTAATTGCCTTCTATACTTAACTGTGAATGGAAAATAATCATTATGCGTAAAATTGTCATCAATATCATGCGTATCTCTTTTTCCTCGTCATTCATAAATGACAGGTGATTTTGAATGAAAAATCGCAGCTTTTATGAACCCGCAATATATTCAATTAACAAATACATCAATAAATCTCAGAAGCCTTGAGAATATTTCACAAATCCTTTTAACAAATATAGGCAGCACAAAGCTATATAAATATTGATCTGCGCGTCTATGATTTCGTTAAATGATTGAATCAAGAAATCTATAAAAATATACATTAGTGCGCCTATGATTGTGTTAAGAATCAACAAATCTATCAAGAATACAACGGTGTATCTATGATTGCGCTACCAGAAAAATAAATCTATATACAAATAAATCAGTGCGCCTATGATTGCGCTACCAGAAAAAACAAATCTTCATAAAAGTACATTAGTGCGCCTATGGTTGGGTTATGAATAAACAAATCTATAAAGAATAAAACGGTGCGCCTATGATTGCGTTACCAGAAAAACAAATCTATATACAAATACATCAGTGTGCCTATGATTGCGTTACCAGAAAAACAAATCTATATAAATAATCCAACAGTGCGCCTATGGTTGCGCTACCAGAAAAAACAAATCTTCATAAAAGTACATCAGTGCGCCTATAGTTGGGTTATGAATCAACAAATCTATAAAGAATACAACGTTGCATCTGTGATTGCGTTACCAGAAAACAAGTCTACATAATAATACATCACTGATAGACAAATGATCACTATCAATAAAAACACGTCAAGTATAAACAATCTAGCTCACTGAAATCTGTCCATAAAAACAATCCGATAAAAAATTCTTCTTTGGCAAAAACAATTCTTTAAATAGACTAAAAATTTACGTTCATGATTATTCATCATCACTAGCACTATCGTGCTCATATGATTGGAAGTATCGCCGGGATGAGCTTCGAGCTAAGTCGATGAGGGACTGAGTTACTGAAAAATGTTGTAATCCATCGATATTTTTCAAGTGAGATCGCACTCGCCGGATACCGTTCAGAGTTTCGGGTTGGAGACGATTTCTCTCCTTTGTGACTACAGCTGCATTTACACTAAATCCTCTTTCCTCAGCAGCATTGTGTGGCTGAATACAAAGCAGGGTTGGAAAAAATCACGATTTTTTTTAAAAAATCAAAAAAATCGGATTTTTTTGATTTTTAATGATTACCTTACTTTATTCTATCAAGGTGAAAATGAAATGAATAAAGTATGCAATGGAGTTTTCACAAGCAATTATTTACATCATTTAATCCATAACATGTCTGTAATTTTCAATCATTACTGAATTCACATTGATTCTAATTACCCGTATCTACCACCGACTGATTTGATCTTTAAAACACTCAGTTCAAAGTTGATCTGTGAATATTTTCATACTTATGGGCACCTTTGCGAACACATGTATTACCTTGTATAGGCTATATTAACTGATTGTAAATTTAATTATACTGTTATTTTTTATAAAACCATTTATTTAGATCCATCTAGGTATGTATCGATTAACTTACTTCACTTAAAAATAGTAATGCTTTATTCAATTGTAAAATTACTTTCATTTGAAAGCTTTATTACCGACTCAACGTTCAATTTTAGTTAACTTACTTTTTATCAATTCTGTGAAATGCCGTACAAAAGGTTAAAAGTTCATTTAAATACAATCATATGAATGTACAACTGTAGGTTTATTGCAAATATACACTGTGCCATAATACTCTGGGGTAGTGTGTACAGTACATATAGATAAATTAGATAACTTATCTGTTATCCATGTAGTTAAGATGAATTACCTTTATCCAAATGACCTTTTTATCCATTATATTAAGTTTGTTCTAACACCCAAAATTGTAATTATATGGAATGCAAAAGATTTACGAAACAACAAGAATCTTTACTCAAAGTCTAAGCTATTTAAGAAGATCAAAGGTATCGTTTATTCCTTTAGTTCAAAGCTTTGAACAAAAATACGAGTTTCTTGGCCTTCTCATTGCCGAGTCGATTTCGTAGTTTCGACTGGACAAGTCCATAGGAACTGAACATTCTCTCGACGCTAGCTGAGCTTGCTACAGCGGAGAACAAAGAACGCAAAAATATAGTGATGGTCTCATCTAGGGAATTTTTGTGGAACATCCACCAATCACATGCATTCATCGATTTTACCACGTTTTCTTCGAATGTGCACGGAATAAAAGGCGATGATTTTGATTGGAATTTCATTAAGAAAGGAATGATCTTTGGACACTTTTCATTTGCAAATGACATTGCTTCATTTCTTTCTTTTTCAGTCAAGGACTTCCCTGTATATCTGGGATGCAAGAAGTTAGATAATAGATGTACAGATGTGACTGCCTGTTCGTATCGTTTCTGGAATATTTTCATGATTTCACGATTCTTCAGGGTCTGGAACTTTTCACCCAGCTCTTTCCATATTTCAACAGCCTCAGCTAACTTAGTATTGTCTCCTTGAATATGATCCAGAGCCTCAGCGACTGGCGCCAGCCTGTCCTTCAGCTCTTCCACTGAACGCTGCAAGACCATGCTGTTGACTTTGTTGCGAATAACATTGTCAATTTTATCTCGGTGATCTTCGCAGATCTTGATAAGCTTGGACCAGTTGTCAATGTATGATTTCAAGCTGTCACACATACTGTTCCATCTGACGTCTTGCGGCATGATCAACTTTGTCCCATTCTCTTGACGATATTTTGCAGCTGCGAAGTGGTTGTTCCTAAAGAATTTTATGACTTGCACTACGTGTTCATGCACATCATAAATTGAAAGATCTTGTGCAAGCAAATTTAAGTAATGTGCTGAGCAACCGTAAGTCAATATATCGTTTCGGCATGTTTCTTCCACTTTCTTCCTCATCAGAGTTACATTGGCCGCATTATCTGTAACTACGCTGCCTACCTTGCAGCTGTATTCGGTTTCGAGTCTCCGAATCATTGATCCCGAGATCTCAGCCAGGTACTCTGCCGTGTGAGATTGGTCGGCTGTGTCTACTGAATCAAACAGATAAACAAGTCCATCCTCTGTAGTAACTGTAGAACTGACAATAGGCTCATTATGAACATTTGACCATCCATCAAATCCTAAACATACAACTTTATCCTTCAAGTTATCCCCACATTTCTGCCACTCTTCATCGTGAATTTTATCCAACAGTTTGCCAGAAATGTCTTTCCTACTTGGAGGATGGTAACCAAGTCGTAACATTTCTATCATTTTGATAAAGTGAGGATTCTCAACAGAACGAAAGGATGAATTAGTAGAAAAAACGAATCTTGCAATTTGCGAATCAATTTCGTTTGATAGAGATGCAGGTGTTCTGACGATGAATTTATCAATCGCACTTTTGCCTGAGGACTTAACGGAGGCACTAGTAGTACTTTTCTGACAGACGGAGCTTTTGTTGAAGACCCCCGCAGTTGAGTCAGAATTCACGTTTGCCAGACTCTCCTCTGTCGTTCTGCTACTAGCTCCAGCTTCCGTAGATGGAGGACCATTTGGTTTACCTGAAAAGAAGGTAAAATTAAGAATCTTATTAGTTCAATGTATGCAGTCCACTAACTAATGTATAATAAGTAGGCCCTACGCGTGAGTTTAAACAAAATAAAGTCTAGATATCATCATTTTCTGAACAGTAGCTTAAACCCGGAGTAAGTAAGGCAATTAATTAGCACAATTAATTACCAAGATGAGACAAGATTACCGGGACGGCGGCTAAGGTGGTGATACTAAATCACTGCCAGCGAACTATATACGGTATGAAACCATAAAATTTAACAAAGAAATTATTATCTGACAAAAAGTTCAGTTTGTCACTACATAGCAGGACACAGCTTATAACAATATACTAAGTTAGAGAAAAAGGCTTTATCTGCATCTTTGATCATTCAAAAACCAATTGTACACTACTACTGATAATTAGGGCAATTGTTCAGTGCAGTATGAAATTAAAAATTGTACATTTATGAAATGGTAATTATGTAAAATTGTGTGTTTATACATATAACACAATATTGCGTTTTACCTATAATTCATCAGTTTACGGTAGGGTTAGCCTATATCGGCTTCAGCTATATCAATGTCTCTTCCTTGTTCCCACCAGCCGCCAATACAGGCGAATTATGCGGGCCTAGGTCGAGCGACCCTATGCTGCTCAATTTTTTAGAATTTGACCTTATTAACTAATCAACAATTAGACCATTTTTTATTCATATACCTATAACTTAAGTAAATAACATTCTAAAACCCACAGCCTCTTATTATTTTGAATTGGTTTAGTAAAAGTACAATAACGATAAAAACCTTTAGAACCAGATAAGGCTTTTTTGGTATAGTACAGTAACAAGTAGCTAAGTCTTTTGCTGTAAATACACACTGTACTGTTCAATAAATATTTAATGCAGCTATACCGATACTTTAAGTTTTAGATCTAAACTGTTGTTCGATTGATACTCACTTGTAGTATTAGGTTCGACGATTTCTACTTCTTTCTCGGTCGAATTTGAAGTAGAGCACTTAAGTTGATGCGTTCGTAAACGTGCAACCAATCCTTGTAACTCATATTTGCAAGATTTACATCGCGCCCGACATCCAGTTGGTGTTGTAGACGGAATTTTGTCGTAAAATGCCCAAATAGGGTCAGCTTTTCTACCCGCCATTTTCATCTATGATATTTCCGAGAAAAAAGCATTTCCAGATTCCCGTGTGAATCCTACCATTTTCGATTAGCCATTAGTCGGCCAATCAGGCAGCCAACCGGTGTTATTCCCAAGAACCAATATTTCCAAGAAAATATCCATCATGACGTCAGCTAAAACTCGTACGAGCACATGAATGATTCATGGGTATCACGCTGATTCAGGAATTCTATCTGACAGATGAGTACAACGAGTATAAAACACATGATTCAGTAGCATATGTTAGGTTATTAAGCAGACTCTTGCGCGGCAGTCTAATGAGTGTTTAACGATCAACAGTTTGATAAATATCAAAAACCGGACAATATAATCAGTAATTGAATTCAGGATTTCAAATACTGTTTTTTGAATGAGACTTTCCATATCACTATGCCGTATGTATATGTACATGTATACATACAAATATAATTTTACGTGTATTCAAAGTATGATAGAAATCAAGTGAGTAAATCGACAGCTTACTTAATCAGATGATTTAAATCGAGTCTGTCGATGATTGTTTTGATTTTTGGCAATCCTGAACCATGTACAGGTAGGCCTATGTAGTCTACATGTATGATACATACATGCCTATGTTGGTTTTGAACTGAATTTCGCTAGTTTTAATACCAAGCTAGTTAAAGGAGTAAAAGAGATGAGTCGAAAGACAAATTTTCAAAAAAATCAACTTTTGATTTAAATCGCTGATTTTTTAAAAAAAATCAATTGATTTAAATCGCGATTTAAATCAGTGATTTAAATCAAGTGATTTAAATCAAGCCAACCCTGATACAAAGCAATGCCTGCACAAGAACTTTGATCAGCGGATATTTGTGCTTTTCGAATATCTTGCTCCAATAAGCATCTAGCCGTTCTTCTTTGAGTGGCTGAACATCATGGTTGATTGCCAGCTGTTTCCATTCCTCGATTAATGGTTGCATGTCATCAACTTTTATTGTGGGAATGAGACCTGCAAGAAACGTCAAGTTTTTCAATTTTGTTGTCTTGTCCTTATCCGACTGAAACGTGCGGTTTTGTGGACACAGCAATGTCAACTTTCGCCAAAAACGCATGTGTTCTTTTTAATCAAGTTCGAGATTGCTCATGGTTGCGTGTAGGGTTTTGAAAACCGATTATCGAATAACCGGAAACCGGTTATTTTTTACTATTCGAAAACCGGATTTAGAATATTGTAAATCCGGTTTTCAGGGTTCCATCCAATTGATTGAAATAATGTAGATAGTCGACAAATTGATCATCAAATCAAGTCACTGACTGCGAAATACATGCAACTAAATTTCCCGCATGCGTGAAAGTAGACAGCAACGTGTTATGTTATGTTGGCGAGCACCTAACTCCTTCACTTCTGATGCTTGCAAATATCATGTTACTCACCAAACATCGCTTGTTCGACAACACGATTGACCAATTCGATTACTCACAGAGTCTTGTATGTGCGCTTTGATTTCCAGGAAATCAACCTCTCGTGGGTTGTCTTTGTCTTGGCATTCGTGATGCAGGGAGCCTGAATAACACCTGACAACTGATTCGTTGCTCTGATTATTGTCTTTTCTTTTATAAGGCCATTAGTTTAGGTGAGATCAGTCTTCGAATCGACATGAGAGCTGCACATGTGCATCGCTTGAACCAGTCTATGGTATGGAACTATTTTGACTGTGAAGGCTCGAGTGCAGTATGCAAGCGTTGTGGTCGGAAGCTATCAATTAAGGGTGGTTCTACAAGTAGCCTCCGCGCTCATTTACGTCAAGTGCACTGTATTTCACTTACGGATTCGAGAAATAACGATGCTTCGGATTCTGAATTGGTGGAGTCATCAGAGTCTCAGCCTAAAGTTCCAATCAAGAAGCAGAGATTTCAGCAATCCACCATCGAGAAATGTCTGAAAAAAGCCGAATATGATTCTATCGACGTTGTGTTAGCGAAGCTTGTGGCGATAGATGGCTTCTCCATGAACGTCATCTTTCATTCAGAATTTCTTCGTGCAGCATTTCTTGAACGAGGGTTTACCATGCCAAAATGTCCTTCTAGCTTGACTAAAATATTGAATAACCATTCTTCTGATCTTAAGCAACAGATGACCGACAACTTCCGAGTGATGATTGAGAGAGGTCAGCGCTTTTCGTTCATGATCGATGAATGGACTTCTCGTCGACGGCGCCGCTACATGTCCATTTCATGCAATGACGGTGAGGAGCTTCATCAACTAGGAATGGTTCGCTTGTTTGGAAGATTAACAGCTGAAAACATCGTCGATGTGTTTAATCGGAGGTTGGAGGAATTTGGTCTCTCTGTGGAAAAGCATGCTGTTGCTGTAGTTACGGACGGTGCCAGTGCCATGAATAGGATGGGAAGTGTGTTGATTCCATGCTTTCATCAAGTTTGCCTCGCACATGGTATACATCTTGCTGATTGTAATGTTCTCTATCATGTTAAAATAACAGAGACTGATACCGATGAATCGGATTGTGAAACTTCCAATGTAAGCGACGACTTTGAGACAGATGACGACATTCTCGGAAGTGAAAGTCTTCAACTGACAGGACAGATGCTTCCTACAATCAAAAAAGTGCAAAAACTGTCCCGCTATTTCAGAAAATCATCGTTGAAAGATGAAGTCTTGTAAAAGTATGTAAAACAGGAACTCGGTTATGAACTTGGTCTTTTCATCGACATCAAGATACGCTGGAATAGTCTGTATGACATGATTTCGAGATTCGTGAAACTGAAGAACTGTCTTCTCAAGGCGTCACTCGATTTGACAGATGTTCCCGCAACCCCTACAGAAAATAAATGGGACCTCCTTGAAAACCTTGCGCTGATGCTTGAACCAGTCAAAATTGGCGTCGAAGCACTAAGCAAACGGGATGCAACTCTTCTTACTGCTGATGGCATCAACAATTAATGTTGAAGAAAGTGAGTCAAATCCCTGGACCATTAGCAACAGCTCTATATGATGAGATGCTAAAGTACATCACGGAAAGACGAAATGACGATCTGACGAGTCTGCTAAAATACCTTACCCGACCTGCCAGTCTTCATGAGACCTGTGAACTTCAGTTTCAGGCGATGCCATCTCGAGGAAATCTAGGGAAGTCACTGAAACGAATATGGTCGAGGCTTTTCATAGAGAGCAGTGAACAGACAACTGAGATCGAAGCATTCTCACAACATGATCCGGAAGCTGTGAAACCGAACACAACGAGATTGCGCGATGAGCTTCATCAATCTATTGTCGAAGCAACAACAACATCCACAACTTCTTCGCAAGACCAAAGCGTTCTGCGAAAGGAAATGAACCTTTTCGAGGCGACGAATTGCCTACCAAAAAATCTGAAACTGATCAGAGATGCTATTATCACTGTGTCTCCTACTACAGTTGAAGTCGAGCGATCCTATTCAATCAGTGGTGGATTTGTTTCCCAAGATCGAAGTCGCCTTGGTGACATTACTATTGATTCTCTACAATTTCTTAGAGGATATTATTCCAAGTGATCGACATCCTCTACACACGCATTGTTCATTTTGATTGCTTTCATGGTAATTCATTCAATTTAATAAGTGAAATAGCGATTTGCTATTTTAATGTCGTTCTGTTGCTGAGTATTGCATTAAATGATTTTGATCAGTGCCCATGATTCTTTTCATTTTACTAAGTTTTCAACCCTCAGCTTCAAACTGCGACATCAATAGATCACAAGAACACGAACACATGCCTATTGAAATTCTTGCTATAGACCTATACAACTATAGCCTAATGTCAATATCGAAAAAAAGAAAGGCCTAATAACAGTCCTCTACACACATAAATCACTGCTGAGTAAGTGAAGGTACAGATATTTTCTTGTAATATGATAAATAATGAACAACGCCATAAGAATCATGAAATCTACAAAACCGGATTTAAAACCGGTTTTCGAATAGTTGTGAAAAAATATTCGAATAACCGGTTTTTTTAGAAACTCTAGTTGCGTGGAAAGCCTCCAAATAAAATGCCTTCGCTTCGAGTTTGAAATGGGTCATTTCGGCAGACTGCAAATTTTTCAGACATAAACGTTCGGTTCGGTGGCCAATGTCAACGTCTGATGACTGATTGTCAGGGGCCATGCTTGATGTTGAAATCTTCGACACGACGATGTCTTCACAGACAGAAGGCAGCAAAAATCGTCCGGCTAGAGAAGCCATCATACCACAAATTCTAGACACATACTCCGGCCCAATGGGATCGTCTCTCTGTAAAAATAATTGCATTTCTTGAAATAGGGGAAGTGCTTCCGATAGAAAAAGGAGGTAGATGTCTGTCTTCTTTGATGCAAATGCGCTGCGAAGTTGCTCATACCGATCATTCTTTGCCAAATCTGCCAATCCTTTTTTGGGCAAATAGTGGACGAAATAGGTTCGAAGCGCATCAAGGAGCGTGAGAACTCGATCCACAAAATGAAGTAAGGTCAAAAACCTCGTTCCACTATGATCAATTAGTTTCAAGTTCGGTAAATCCAGCTCGTTTCGCAGAGCAGCGAATTCTTCGGATCTGAGAGCTTGCCCTTAAAAGAAATACTTCATGTCGAGTGCAAATTGAAGAACATTGAATTTCAGTTTGCCCATAGGTTTTCCATGCAGTTGTGCAATGTATGTAGCTTGCAAGAACCAAAGTCTATAACATCCGGATTAGATGAGAACAGTTTTATGAAGGCTGTCATAACATCGCTGTCGCGGTTGATGGCAAGTACGTTTTTGGCTGAGATGTTCACGGTTTTCAGAAAATTCATTACTTCAGCATGAATTATCTGAGCACTACAAAGTTTGGGTGGCGCTCGGTTTCCTGCAAGAGCCTCAATCACATCTTTCCGGTCTATTTTCATGTAAATCGAGGTCAGGAATTCTACACGGATTCTTTGCTGATTGGATCACCAGAAAATAGCAGTCAAATCGAGCTGCTTGTACCCAGATGAATTGTTCGTCTCATCTAGGCAAAGTGTGAACAAACATGCAAATCCGAGCTTCATTGTTCTGGCCGCGCTGCCTCTGAAGAACAGTTACGGTAGAATGAATTCTTCTATACAATACAATTTGCAAACACATTGACAAGTCAAAATATATTTGTGCAAATCCAAGAAGTAATCTGTTATGACAACAGCATAGTGCATGTATAAAATTACCCAAATTGGACCCTAGTAGTCTGTGAAAAAAGCAGTTTGCAAAAATGATAGGGATGAATCAGCTTTAGTCCAAAGCAAGTAGTTGAATGATTTTGAACGGGTAAAGAAATAACTGACGAACAGTAGTATGGATTCGATAAAAATCCGGAAATTTGATGGTTTTGACAAAAAAATCCGGACTTCAGCAGATTCTGTCAAAAAATCCGGATAAAATCCGGACGCATGGCAACCCTGCTACAACAAATATGCAAGAGCATCATTGATCTGAAGTTTAAAGCTCCGGATGGAAATATGAGAAGCGTTGACAATTAACTAGGAGAAAGCATTAACTGGTCACCAAAAATTGTGATTTATACACAATATTATCGTATTCAGATCTGCAGTCCTACTAAAGCGAATTTTCAACCAGTTGATATAGGCTCATTTCTTTACCAGCTGACTAGACTCAACTTGCTTCTTAACTCTACGCTCTCTGCACAATCGGACACATTAGGAAATTGCAATCCGTTCCGATTAAGCGAAGATTACTCAACTGCAACATCAGAAAGCATCACAGCCAAAAGGATACGGAATCTTCAGATGAAGTAATTGAAGGAAATGAGTTCGAAAATCTACCAACACGTTCTTTTCTTCGCCATCACTCCCACGAGAGGTTGCGCTCAGTTTGGACGCAGTGTTCGTCAAAAACGGCCAATTCATGGCTTTCAATGACTCTTCGAAATCTCTGCAATTAAAATCAAATGCCTTCTTACAGTCAATCATATTATGAAGGTAATACAGAAGTACTTACTCTGTGACTTTATCTTTCAGGTGATTGTACCAATCGAGGACTTTAGTTTTTGCGAAGTCAGCTAGCTCAGGCTCGTCAGATTTTAATAAGAGCTCAGCTGCAGATGACAATTCGGCGAATGCAGTTAACGTTCTGTCAAAAACTCCGATGACCAAACTCGCCTGTACTGACGAACTGCAAATCAGTAATGTGCAGATGAAATTATATGCAGGAAGTGTCTTCAATGCTTAGCAGCATCTTTAAGAAAAATACGAAATGACAAGCGTTGTATTTGGAGAAACATGAAGAGCATTGACGGACAGCCACTTCATCAACTTTTTTGTATACACTACGGGTTTTAAACGAGCCATGAAGACTTAGCATCAATAAGCTGAATTTCATGTCTTGTAATATCCAAAATAAACTTGGCTAAAAGATCTGCATTTTTTGAAAATGTGAATCAGATTTACATCATTTTCTGTGACGAGAAAGTGTTTTAGAATAACTTTCCTCCTACAATTCATACATAATTGTAGGCATGAACATTCAACCATAACCGCCAGACTACGCATCAAGTAAAAATGAAAGTCAGACAAAAGTTATGTATCTAATCTATCTAACTTATTCCTTACCTTAGCAATTCAAGCGATTCCATTTTGTTATACTGCTCGATTTTCTTTTCACGAGCAGAAATCTCATTGAGTAGTGGATTCAATTTCTGTATGATAACTTCAACCTGGGGCTTAGATGCCTCGAATTTCGCCTGAAGTTTATCTTCTTCGCATATAAAGGATTCTAAATCGTCAGTACTTTTCTTAGCTTCTAGATAAGCAGTATTATTGCTTAACTCCAACTGAAAAAATAGGAAATTATCAAGTCAACGACAAAGTAATAATATTTGCTATTTCTCACCGTCTTGCAGAGCGCTTCATTTTTTTCACGGATTTCTTTAAGCAAACTCAGTCCTTTCCTCGATAGGTCGTCTAACGTTGGGATTTCAGAATTTATGAATTCGACGACGGCCTCTTCGGGAGACACAGAAATATCGAGGCCAATCTCAGGTCCATGTTTCATGACTCACTGAAATAAATATCGAAATGTCTCATAGACAAGTCAACCTTATGAAAATCACAAATTCTTAGAGTGAAATATGCATGTACAACAATTAAGTTACAAGATTTAATCGTGAAATTGATGACATATTACACCGTTTATCAAAAGATTGGAAACACCGTCTTTAAACCATGGCAATGCTCTTACAAATGATGTGCTTATAACAGGAAAGCTGTTAAAATTGACAAAAAGGACTCGTCTCTATAATCACATACACGAGCTGTTTAAGTTGCCCTGAAAAACAATATTACTGTATTGTATGTCATTGAATGTTGAAAGAGCACGTTTGGATAAGAGATCATGATTCAAAATTATGATTTACTGTAACGAGTGATGACTTGTAAATCATCACTTATGGCCTAGAATCAGCCCCGCAGTAATAGCCCTCCCCCGTAGGGAAAGCCCGGTATTCCAAATGATTTTATAGCCACTTGAGTGCCTCTTGTGATAGAATTACATAAGGATTTCCTAAAGCGCAATCGATCGGATGCATTGTGATGCGCGCTGGTACAGAATCATTCTTAGACTGTAGCATTAGGGATTAGACAGTCTTGTCGGTGCAAATTTTGATGAAGCAAATAGACTATCGACACCTAAAAGCAGCTAGCATGATCTATCATTTTGATTTACTATTTTTGACTGAATATACTTAAATAAAATGGCGGCTATTCCTGAGGTTAAGGGCTCTCATAGAGACTTCATAGTTTAAGAACTATCATATCAATATAGCTACACTGCAACACGAATAAGTAGGGGGGAGGGCAAAGCTCCCAAACAAATGGCGGGGTAGCCCATAACACCAGCTTTCCCTAAAGATAATTCTAAAAATTTGAGCAAATCCGATTCACGAAAGACCATGATAAATGAAAAAAATGATGGTCTAGGGTCAATACTCCCCCACAGTGGAAGCTTGGACGGTGCTGACATAGTCAGACTTTAACAATAATAATATATGGCTGGAGCGTTGTGATCTTTAAGTCCGGATGCCCTTCCGGACGTCTTCCAATGACACTTTCGGGGTCAACCTATGTACCGAAAGATCGCTAGGCGAAGTACTTCACCACTGTACCACGGAGACCACTAAGAACCAAGGTAAAAATGTGTTAATGTTACCAATAAGAAGCATCGCGAATGTACATGTACTGATAAGGACAAAACATGGCATTTATTCTTATTTTCATTTTAATTCATTCAATATTCGAACAAATCGTAAACAAATCATGAATTCAACTTGAATCTTCCATATGTTTTAAGTACAGAGTACATGACAACGAGAAGACAAAGGTCACAATTTAGATTTCTGTGTATATTATTTTTTTGTGTAAATTAAATTGTGTCTAAGAAACAAAAAATATAGCAAGATTTTGTTATCTTTGTTGAATTGCGGTTCGACCATAGCATAAAAAATCGCTTCAGCAATCAGTTTATTGAAGAAAAACAAAATCATCGAAAACCAGAAACATGAATCTTGTGTGAACGGATCTCCTGATAAATTCTCGAAAGAACGAACATATTCAAAATGAATTATGCAATTCCTGCAAAACAGGAGGTTGTTCATAACAATCTCATATAATAAGTCCTACTCACTTATTAACTAAAATGCATTTACATCAAAGCAATATCGTACATGCCATGGACCGATGACCAACTACCAATATTAAATCCAATAGAAGTCGGCAACAACATACTGTAGCCGCTATTTCAAACTTGTCTAAGATTTCCTCCTTGGTATCAATCAATACCAGCGCAATTCATTGAGTCACTCTTACGGAGAATTCTCAGGCTGCTTAGGATTCCAAGAAATTCGCATCATTCAAATTTTCAATTATCGATGTCTATCTGATTCGTATTCTACCATGAGATTTGATAGAGGCTGATTCTTGAATCGAAAAGGTCATGATAAGGTCCTGAGATGACTCATTGTTGTTAATTCTCAAAGGTCAATATTATAAGTTCTCAGGAGTTTGTCACCAAAGTCTCTGCAATTTTAGCTATCGCTGCTATAGCTGGTGATGAACCGGCCCATTCTGCTTCCAGTGGATTTGTGCCTTCATCGAGCGCTTTACCGATACGCGGATCTAGCGGAACCCTGCCAAGAAGTTGAAGTCCCATGTCAGCACACATTTTCTCAGCACCGCCGCTTGTTGGAGGAAAGATCAGTGAAGAATTGGAGCATTTGGGGCATATGAATTCAGTCATGTTCTCGATTACACCCAATATAGGAATTCCAGTCTTTCGACAGAAGTTGACTTCCTGAAAATCAATACGTATGAAGATTAATCAAGGTGAAGTAGGAACAGTTTCAATATTCATGCTCATTTTATGCAATTACAATACCAGCCTAAACAGCAACGCAGAGAGATCGCATGAATACAGAAATTTCGTCAAGTTTCACCTCAGGACATTGCAAGAGAATTTATAGCCTATTAAAAGGATCGCACCAATTTGTGCCCAAAGTTCACAGGGATGAAATGTGTCAACGGCGGTCCCAGCGGAAATTCATACTTCAAGGGGGAGGCGGTGCAAATAGAAAAAAATAAGGAATACATTCGGCAGACTTATGGGATCAAATCCTTGATTCCAAACTATTTTCCATACTTTGGAGATTGACAATGTGTTCAACTAGGGAAATGCAACCCTATGGTTTATTCTGTAATTTGCTGAATATTTTGAAAATTTATGCATTAACACATTTTTTCATATTTTAACGGATACCATAATAATTTTGAAATGAGAAAGGTGAATTTTAAAATATGTCGTGCTGAAATTGTGAAATTAACAATTCAACAAATAATTGAAACCGAATAACCTACCACTCGAAGCAAATAAATATTCTTGCCAATGCAACGTATTTTTGCGAATAGGAAAGACTATTAGAAATGAATCCAATGGCAACTTCCGACGTTTCAGTAGCATTCCACTCAGTGTATCTCTCATTTTCATGGTTCATGCACAACGGTCACACAGTGGCTACAAATCTTTCATTATAAAACGCTTCCTATAGCTTAATTACAAAACCCAATCCTCTTGCCTTAATATACAGGTGAACCTCACCGCCTGTCATGGTTCCCCCGATTTTTCGACAGTCATTCAAGGACATTATTGATAATAGTCCAGGAAACATGCTCTGACCTAATAATGCTAGAAATCCCGATGCCTAACGGAACTTCACAACTGAAATTACGAGTATGCAATATGCAATCAAACAGTAGGTGAGAGATCATTCACGGATTGAAACCATTTGCCTTAATATTTTGTCTCAATCATGAACACTAACCCCTTAACTAAAACCCTTCAATGCTTCATTAAATTACATATATAAAGTCACGCAAAAGCATCATAAACAATCGAAAGTCAACCGAACATTTGTCATCTTAGCTCCCTGTTTGCAAACAGATAATTATCTGTTCTACTGATAATCATTCGTGGGTGATTCAATTTCTAGGTCTATTGACAAATAATCCTGCCGATTTTGATCTTTAATCTTTTCTTGCGACAGAACGGGTGGGTCTTCTTTAAGTAAGTGTTTATTTTTGTAACTTGTCTTAGTGCCAATTATGATGGATTTCAGGGCATTATAAACCGAAAGGCAATAAAGCGTCTAAATAACATCTCCATCAGATACTATTCGTCCAGCATCTTCCTTCCGTTAGTTCGGTTTCACAATGGACACCCTCTTATCCATTTCGCCCCATGTTTATAGAAACTGCATATTTTTGGTTCTACACCAAATTCGAAACATCAGCGTACCTGAATGCGACATAAGTATTCGCTGCACTTCATGGCTGCATTTACAAAAGTCACAGCAGTTTATTCTACTTTATCTGTCTTTGAGGTTTGTCATGCATGCTGATTGATTACTCAGTTCGTCCATTTAGTAAAAAAATTGTAAAATTCACGAGATGAATACAACTTCCTAGTGGTTCCTCAGTCAAATCCAATGAGTTATACTTACAGCGTTTCCAAAGTAAAATCTCTGAGAATCCGCGCAGGCCACAAGTAAATCCGCGCAGATGGACCCTAACCCCCTTTACATTGCAGTTTTAAGACCATATTTGTGATTTTCTGGATTTTATTTTCTTGCATATTCAAAAATGAATCCTACATAGTGATGTTCAACTTTTACTTTCAATCTTAAGTAGACTTTCGATGGAACATGATTGGGTCACTGTAACTGTTTCTATCAATAGGGCCAACATATTGAACTAGTAGTACTAGTAGGTAACTATAAACAAAGCGTAGGTAGTGTAGTAGGTACTGCATTTTCAGTAATAATCAAAGACTTCACAAAACAAAATGAACAAGAAACTATTCCGGTACCAATATCTCTCGAGTCAAGTGGCATGGGAATGTGACTACAACAAAAGGTCTTCATGATAATTATTGCAAAAAAATTCAAAAGTGGCCTAATGGTCCACGTTTTACTACATTTCACGGTAACCGAGTGTGAAGGACATATAGCTTATCTGAATGTGGATGTACATATTGACAGAAAAATAAATCTTTTTTTAAAAAAATTGTATTCATCTATTGAATTTGTAACAACTTGAATTGAGGATGACGAGAAAATAGTCAGCACCAAGTGTCTTATCATTGTCTATGACGCCTCGTATCCATCAGTGGTTCGGTCGAAGGCAAAGTTCTCTTCAACTTTCTTTTGGACTCATCTTTTTTCGATGACACGGGAGCTGCATCTGTTATCGACTGTGCTTCTAGCATAAGCCTCTTGGCTGCCTCCATGTATTCCATGGCCTTTTTCCGCTTACTCTCGGAGAGTTTCTCTGCGGATTCCTTTTCTTGCCTGACTCTTTCTCTTTCCATCTCTTTCTCCCTGGCTTTCAGATCTTCCTCTTTCTTTTTTTCTGCTTCAATGCCCTCCTTTTCCTTTTGCTTCAGATACTGCATGTAGGAATTCGATGCCTCATAGCAACGATCGAGCAACTTGCGTCCAATTGGGAACGTTGCACTCTTGTATCCGCGATTTCGCATAAATAATTTCACTGTCAGAATACCGTTAAAGTTGGGATCCTGCGATCTGTTGCGGTCTGTGGTCAAAATGCGCTTCATCGAGCTAAGCAATCTTTCAGAGTCAGCGTTGCCATGAGGTAGAATAATGCAACTTTTGGCCAGTGCACTCAAACTATGGTAGGCATCCTTCGAGGCTATCTGTTTCCAAAATTTGGGCAGGTCGACTTCCTCTGTGTCAATATGTGCATCGCTGCGAAACTTGCGCCATTCAAGAAGAAGTGCGTCGGCGTCGCAATAGAAATTCAATTGGGATTTGACGTGAATGAGATCTTCTTCCGCAACATTTTCCCTCTGTTTCGGATCCAAGAATTTGCAAGCCCTCAGAAGACGTTTACCAATAGGCAAGTAATGGATCAAAGATCGAAGGAGCTGGCCATAGAACAGACGAACTCGTTGAAAAAATAATGCACGTTGTGCTGCCGTAAGATGGTCGTTACAAAGAGATTCTCTAGCTTTCCCGCCAATCAGCACATTATCATCCGATAATTGTTCAACATTCGGAACGTTATAGAATTCATCTTCATTCATCACCTTGTCAACATATTCTTGTCGAATAAAGGAACAACAGACCTCCGAAATGATCGATATCATACGATCGTAGATCATATGTATCACAGGAGCTGACGTTTGAAAGAAGATCTCGAAGTCTTTCAACGTTTTCAGGGCGAACAGCACAAAATTCATATAAAGGGGAGAAACGGCGGAACCTAGGAATTTCCGTGAAGTGCGATGAACCGATGGGAAATGTATTTACCTAATATACGCACGTATATCGTTCTCTCTTTTGGTTTGACTTCAGTTTTACCACTGCAACCTGATGAAGCGGACCTGTTAAGTCCACGATAATGTGTACATTTCTTTTATTTTATCTAACAAAAAATGTGCTCTGGCAAATGTACTACAGAAGCTGTACATTAGACAAACAATGTCTAATTTGAAATGATTTCTGTGAAAAACACCACATTAAGATTCAAAACATACTTAAAACTGAAAAAAGATTGTGACATCAAAATTCCGCGCAGCTTCTCAATTTTCCGCGCTTCCGCGCAGAAATCGGCAAAACCGCGCAGCTGCGCGCTCACTTTTGGAAACGCTGTACTTATTGCCTTGCAGGATAGCACCTGCATACAGTAGCATCTATTTGCTGCATAATCAAATGCTGCGCCTTCATTCAAATATACACCGTTTAATATACGAATTGAATTCAAGAGAAACGATAGATGCTGTACCGACTTAAGCCTATCTGTTATGAACTTAAGCCTATCTGTACTGAAAAAACTTTTTGACCAAGTTTGAATGCCGTAGACTTTTATTGCACTCTCAAGGAACCAAGGTGCCAACTAAATATTGGCCTACATCTGAAGACAAATTCAATTTCCAGAAAACCATATCACTGATTAAGTACAGCTCATCCTCGAATCAAATTTGTGTACTTATACACTGCAAGAATTCATGCAACCTACAGATTCTATTAGAGAAACTACGACACATACCTTCCTCACGTCCATCAGTGCAACTTCTTGGGGAGTTGTGACAATGATTGCGCCGTCTAACCCTGCAGGTTTCAGATATCGAGAGGCAGATAGATGTTCATCAGATGTTCCTGGTGGGCTATCAATTATCAACCAATCAAGTTTGCCCCAGTCAACATCTCGAAGGAATTGGGTTATCATTCCATTCTTTTTTGGACCTCTCCATATAACAGCGTCATCAGGGGAATTCAATAAATACCCAATCGACATGACGCTCAAATTTTCTGACACAAAAATTGGAGACCAGCCGGAACCACTCTGATGAACAGTAGCATCCATAGTGTCTGTCATCAGTGGTATCGATGGACCACAAATGTCGATGTCAAGAAGTCCAATCTGCCTCGAAGGATCTGATGACAATGCCAATGATATACATGTACTGATAGAGCTTTTGCCAACTCCACCTTTCCCAGATAAAACTAATACTTTGTGCCGAACACCCGAGAGGCTTGATTTTATCTGATCAACAGCTGGGTCAGGTCCTTTAGTCGCTCCACTTGCACATATCTTTTGGTTCGGGCATCCAGCGCAAGCAGATGCCTTTCCAGCATTATCGTTGTTAGTTCCTGGACATGCACTCGGAGCATTTGCAGGCACATCAGTCATCTGAAAAACGAATTTTCAATTATTTATTTGAAATCGAGGGGGAAAGCCTAAAGGTAGGGAGGGTGTTCATTACATGGAAATATAGAAGATATGGAACGTTATTTTTAAATGTAGGGTCCGCATCCTTCAAAAAAAGTACACAAAATAATATTTTTACGATAAAGTTAGAGGAACTGAGACACTTTGACAAAAGCATGATTTACATTTGTAAATAAGTGCGACCAAAACCTGATTTTATGACGAAAAATATAGAGCAAAAATATAAGAAAAATGTAACATCATGTGCCTTCATAATTTTCACGTGATAATTATTTGAGACTATACATAAAGCATGGTTAATACTGCGATATGATGCATGCTGATCAACAATCATAGATTGTAACAAGTTCTTGTTAATAATACGAAAGCAAGTAGGTTAAAGAAAAGGCGAAAAATTTGAGAACTTGTTGACATTCTATAAAATATTTTGTTTTATATCAACTATATGGAGCCCATACTAATACCAATTGTAAACAAACTACAAGGAAGAAATTTAATGCGAAGCGTCACTTTGAGAAAGATAATCAGGCCTGTGATTAGCCTATGAAAAAAATTGAGGATTGTTTGTGAAAAATTTGAGGAATGGAAACGGAGCCTAATGTGATAATTGCAAGAAAAACTACAAATTTTAGCACGGATTTTGGACCAAACTTCAAATCATGAAAGTCACAACGAAGAAGGTAACCCAAGGGTTGACCACACCCCACTTTTTGAAGTTGTGTATATTGCAAAGGAATACTGACTTGGTCATAATCACTTCCCGCGTTGTTACGAAATTAATTTGTTGCCTCAAGTATTATCTGCTTAGAATGTGTCGAACAGAGGATGTCAAATCAAGCTGCTGATATCGCTCTGCTTCACGTTATCGTCTCCAATTCAATTATGCGTGTCAGATTTGGATATTGTAATTTTTTTGAATGTAGGATATATCCTCAACCACATGCATCTGGGGCTTTGCAACGATTAATTTTTACGGACTTCAGACAAATTTGGGAGGAGATTAACCCATAAGTATAGAAAGCTTAAAATCGTTGACGGAATGCTTGTGACTTAAAAAAGTCAGTAGTTTATCATGAAGGATACGCCACATTACACACTAATTTATCAATTTTACTTTATGCTACATAAGTTTTGATGGGTTTTGTTTACTTGTTAGCATTTGATCATATCGCTCCGATCTGCATTCAAATGAACATGAATTCTCTCATACAACATAAAACAAGTGTCGGGAACAGGCTTGCCAGTTGAGTTGTTGGTCTCAAACAGGCAAAGAGTGAAAGATTATCACCTCTATTCGCATGAAGTTGTGCCGAGATATTGGCGTCCACATCTTGCAGTAGACCCAGGTTGAAAATCTACCAACCCAGTACTATGTGGTTCAATGTCCTAATTAATCTAAGTTCACATACAACGATAAGCAATGTGTGCACTAATTTCACACCAACCTGTGTTCAGCAAATTATGAAAACGATCTATACGTGAATAATTCATCCAGGATAAATGTCGGTCGATCGGCAGACCCTGGAAAATGTAGCTGCAAAAAGACTCATGAGATAGCAGAGCTTCATACGCTTCAACCCCCGCACGCTAGTGACCAGGAGGCAGATTGACACTAAATTTAGGTACCATCCGCTTTACCCTGACGAATGTATTCATGTTCAGCGGAAATAAAATGGAAGAGAGTGAGTGAAACAAACGCTTCAGTTGATAAGAGCACTGAAATCCAAGTGGGCTGGGCTACCTATATGTTATCATATAATGGATATAGAAGATCGATATCCTAAAGTTCTTTAAGAAATACAGGCGTGCATTTAGCAGCCATATAGTCGCAGAAACATATAAAGAAGGTTGTGAAAAAGGTCAAGATAACTAATAAAAATATTTGAATATGCATTTGAATATGCATTTTATTGTTGGAATTCTAAGTAATATTATGAAGTTGGAAGTAAAAAATTGCTTGCAGTGTTCAAATATACAATTTCTGTAGGTTGATCGAAATGTTTCACTCATTAAATACGTGAAAGCATTTAATGAGTGAGTTCGACAGATAATAACTTCGGACAACTTCTCTGCTTAGCAAAATAAATCCGGACGAAAAAGAACATGTGCAGCGCTGTAGCTTTCAGAAATGGAAACGACATTCAGCGTATTCAACGTAACAAAGTGCGTCAAGGTAGCAAAATTAAAAAAAAACAAGCTAACGACTGGTTAATTTTTGATGTGTTAAATATGACATGGCTAAAAGAAAATAATTATATCCCAAAATGTCTAGAAATTTGAAAATACTTACTAGAAGGACAAGCAACGGTTCTCCTCTCCTCATGTGGAATGAATTGTTGAGTAAGTCGCTCTTTTCAAAATTATGTCTATCACTTATATATTGAAAAGATTCTATTTAACAGTCTGCCCATTCAGATGATAAAAGGACAGGTCTGTTTCCAATCAAAATATCAGATCTAGCTAGAACAGCGGGATTACGCTATCTAAAATCTACCAAGTCTGTGAGAGAAAAATCATTAAGTTATAAATCATGAGAGAAGAAAAAGAAAAGAAATAAATCATGAGTGATTCATGATTAGCAGCATGGATGTAGGGTACATGTTACAGGATTCTATCTTAGCTTCTTGTTTGAAAGTTTACGTATCATCGCCATTCGCCAAAAAACAATACATTATCCGACATTTAGTCTGTAGTGTGTAGTATTTGAGGAATTTCTCATAGTTAAGCTATACGTGGTGACGTCAAAAAGTATCCGGACTCGATATGAAAGAAGAAAGCTACAATATTTTAGTTAGATTTTTTGGAAAGAGCATCCATTATAGGTATAGAAAATTGCTTGTTTTGACATTGGATTTAATCAACTATATTTTTGTACAGTTTCTTTAAATTTTTACTGTATTGGCTCATTTTTTTCGAGTTTTAACTTTTCATTGATACAAATGTTAGAATATTTGGCGCTTTTTGAAGCTTTCTTACACCTAATGATATCAAAAACACGAAATTATTTGTTTTTATCTCGTACAATTTTTTGTAATTTTTCTTCGTGCCAGTCTCCAATTTCAGTTGGTCTTCCTGGCTTTTCTTCATCTTCGATCCTTGTTCGTCCGTTCTTAAATTCGGAAATCCAAAAGTAAACTGTCGTTCGACTGGGAGCATTGTTACCGTAAACATTTTGAAGTTCTTCTATAATATTCTTTGACTCCATCTTCTTCAAAACAAAAAAGCGAATAACGCTACGATATTCTACCGCCGACACGTTGGCCATTCGTCAAAGTCGCGCTGATCAGCAAAGAAAATTCGTTTTGCCTTGACAGAAATGGCTTCTTGGTTAGGTGATGACAGTGAGTTGTATTATTAGCTTGTCTGTCATCATTACAATCACAATCATTAACTTGTCTGTCTGCGCCTGTGCGTGCATGCACGTGCTACAATTGGAAAGAAATCGTCATGTGATCAAAGAATGGGTGATTGAAGCTTCAAAAAGCGCCAAATATTCTAACATTTGTATCAATGAAAAGTTAAAACTCGAAAAAAATGAGCCAATACAGTAAAAATTTAAAGAAACTGTACAAAAATATAGTTGATTAAATCCAATGTCAAAACAAGCAATTTTCTATACCTATAATGGATGCTCTTTCCAAAAAATCTAACTAAAATATTGTAGCTTTCTTCTTTCATATCGAGTCCGGTACTTTTTGACGTCACCACGTATTTGAGGAATTTTTGAGGATTTGAGGAGTAATAAACAAATTTGAGGAATTTGAGGAGTAATCACAGGCCTGGATAATTCTCAATATTGTGAAACAATCTTCACAAAAATATCATCAACCAAAACTAAGGTATGAGGATAGGTGGATGAAAAAAATCTGGTAGGGCCCTCGGGGGAACCCCATGTCAACTTTGAAAAAGACTGGGAAATTTATTAAGAAGGAATAATTATCGTGTAACTTCTTTAATCTTATTTCAATGATATTCCATGACATAATTGACCATTTATAAACATAATTGAGTTCGTCATTTAGTTGAGTGGTGTACTCAGGTAGACCAATTTGAGACATTTAAATTTTCAAGCACAAATACTTCAATTGAGGCTATGGATGTCAAATCTTGATTTGAACAGATTATGTGTATCACGTAGAGTAACATATCATGTGTATATTTCATAAGGCTGACTTACAATGGCTTGCATCCACAGCTCCACGTAAACATGCTAACACAGAGTACTTACACGTAGGCAGTGTTGGCAAAAAACCAAACCATAATTAAAAAACCCATGGGTTTCTTAAATAGGTGGGGTTTTTTAATGGTTAGTCTGTGTATGACTGAGACGCAACAAATTACAAAAACAGTAAAACACATAAAAGATCTTCTGAAAAGGGGAACAATATAGAAAACTATCTTAACTGTACAAAAAACAGGTTTATACGGAATACCAATAAGTATCAAATCTTTCATAAAACGTGTACAAAATATAAAACAAATGCGCAGGTAACATCAATCATCAAGTTCTGAGCAGTTGTCGTCGACGACATGATCTTGTCTCAGAGCAATAAACTTGAACCAACTTCGAAACTCGCTCATTCAAAAGCCTGTTCCGAAGTTTGGTGTGGATCAATGCAAAACTTGAGAATATTCTCTCAATTCCAGCACAACTTGCCGGACACGTGTAGGCCTATATATTTTTTCCATGATGTGCATATATTTCCGCAATCAGAAATGGGGAAGTATATAAGGAAAATAAGTAGTAATTGCCTGTAACAGGTGATTTCTCATATATATCAATGCGCCGTAGCCGCTCATTTAGAACTGTAATTAGGCTAGAAGTGTAATTAAAACAATTAATGAACGAACGTTTGTTCATGTTGAAGTTTCGATCTGATGATATATAGTCAAACCTGGTAAAATTGAGGTAAAATGCAGGTAAAAAATGCGCAGTGCATTTTCTCAGAAACCTGAAGCTTTTTGGAATATCTAACTTGATTATCTCAAGAACGTGAAATCAATAGTATATTTCAGAAAAGCAACCAATAAATATTTATTCCTCTTCATATTGAAACACGGTTTACAAAGGCATACGATTTTGACCCAATAACTAGGTTTATGTTCACTTTGCGACCTTTGCTCTTGTGAAAAATTGTGAGTAAATTTTATAAACGAATTGTGGTTTACGAGGAATTGGGTACGTAAATTACAACTACCAATTTCTCGGTGGTGCTCCAAAAATTACGCACTTTTGGAATTTGGATCGACGAAGACACCGATGAAGCATTGGAGAGATAGCAGATGAAGAACGACGACTGGGTATGTTTTGGACTCATATGGTGATCCTCAACGAAGTGGATGAGCTACAGAAATTGTATGGATGCCATTGTCAAGAAAAATGATAAACAATATTTGTTTGTTGGAAAGACTGTCAATGGCTCCAACTTCGAAAGTCTTAACTCAACAATCGAGTTACATTGCCTGGAACCGCCTAAAGGAAGAGACAAAATTCTTCGATCAAATTCTCTCCCCATATTGAACCAGATATTGACACTTTCATAATCTGTGACATTATTGATGGTCCGCTAGAAGTGAATCCGTTGAAAGGGGATAAATGGAGTGCAGCGGGATATCAGGGTTGACAGAACTATTCGAGAGAAGCGTGAGAGTGAGAAGGGTGGTTGTCATTTGAGCATATTTGAAGCTGGATTGTTGATTTCGTCCGTTTAAAAATTGAACTGGTCGCTTTTCACTGATTTTCTATTCGATAACTGCTTTTTTTAGACGCTTAACTGTGCCTATAGTAGTCCTCCACACTAGAATACGATGAAAGCATTTGAGTACGTTGAGTATCCATCTGTACATATTTTGTATAACAATAGATTAAGATACTTTCTATACAATACATAGACTAACAATTTTTAAATTCTTGATGTTAACCATGTAGTCTATACTGATGTGTTAACTTTGTCAATAATTATAATTTTTTCCAATTAATTTTAATGAAAAGAGAACAAAACATCTATTGAATACTATTTCTGTATAAAAACTAGAACCGGGAAGCACCTTTGGAACCAGTAAGAGGTGGTGGATCCAGTTCTGTGCCGATCCGATGTGTTCCAATCTGATCTTGAGGACACATTCAGTTGAGAGTCCAATTCGAATTGTAAGATAAGAAGCATGTTTTGACATATTTACACTTGTATGGGATGCATATATTCACTTATGCATGGTATATACTTAGTAGTTACAAAAGCGAATATCCGTAATTATTTCCGGAAAGTGCGTAAATTTTCGTGGAAGTGACATATAGAAATTAAGCAGTTTTTCTTATTTTTTGCATTTAGCAAAACTTTAACGATCTGAAACCTTGTGTATTTGTTTTCTGGATGTATTCGATCCAAGACACTTGGCCTGACTATACAACTTGCATTTAGAAATCCTGGCCTTGTATTAACTTACACAATCTACTATTTTAAATAACACAGCCTTCTATTTAAAAACCCATAAAAATTCTTATTTAAAAGACCCAAAACCCACGGGTTTTTCAAATATACCAACCATGTTTACCAATGGCGCACGCATGGTGGGCCTATGCATAGAATAGGACATCTATCTACTATACATTCTACATGATAAGTGCGATGGGCAGCATCACTTCCGTCCAGCCGCGAATGTGTGGAACGATGACGCAAAGCTGAGCAGTGCTGGGCTCATCATGCACTAATGGAATTCGAATTTAATCTATATGGAGTTCATGGGAACTAATCTTTCGATACAAAGTTACTTAGTAGGGTACTCGTGATCTATGCGGTTGTACCACTCTGAAGTAGCACATGACTGCATCATTGCAATGAAAAAACTAATGAAAATATTTTATTTCATTGCCTCCCAGGCCAGGATCCAAATTGTTATAGGTTTTTCTCTCGATAAAACTTGCGATTTTCATATGTTTCCAAATAATCTCTCTTTACCTGCACGACTCAGACTAAGTAAATGAGAGGTTTTGATATCTGCTTATAGCTTAATAGCAAAGTTAGTGAAAGATATAGACCTATTATCGCGCATGACATATATGAATAAAGCAGGAAACAAGTGGAATAATATGAAAGGCCAAAGGCCAGTAGTTTATCAACTACGTTGGCGAGTATATTTGTTCACATCGAAATTCTCAATAAACATACATGTACAAAGTACATAGTACATCTACTTAATGCACCAAACCATCCCGACGAAGGATGTGTACAAGCATGCTGGGTCCTCTATATCTCTTGATTTCTGAGTCAAATGGCTTCAAACAGACGCTCTTCATTTCTCTTTTGGTTTTTTCCTCAGCGATCTATATCCGGACCGTCTAGTAATCAAGACTTTCTACGTTGATGCTCAAAAGAACTGATGCGGCAGTCGGTGAAGTGTCGATCTTGTCTCTCAATTGAATGGCATCAAACCTTCAAATAAATAGGATGCAAACAGCGCTTCCAAATGTACTTTGGTAGAAAACTCATCAATCATTCTGAGAGATGAAAGAAGAAATGGAATTAGAATGACGATACTTTAGTACATGAAAGTGCATGTACGTGCTCTCAAACAGCTCCATACAGTGGAAAATTCTAACTGCAAGCTGTATCCATTAACAATGAACAACAACATTAGACACGTCATAGATCATAGACAGCATCTTTCTGGAAACAGGTTTTCCTATGTAGTTTTTCATTGAGTCCAACAGCGTGCGGATAATTTCAAAAATTGGTTGATGATTTACTTTGACAGACTGATTTCTGCCTGTAGTTATGGTGTAGGCCTATGCGATACTGCGGAGGTTCCTCCGTTTACAATTTAAATCGAAGGTCAGACTCCAGGTCGCCTTCGTTCCTGATGACGTAATCGGTGAATTTCCCAATGAGAGTGAATTGACAATAGCATCCTTCGACTGCTGCGAGTTCCCAATCGCTGTCTAAAGCCGGTACACGGTCAACCGGTAGCTTCAACAATCGTAGCAAGTTATGGACACCCGCATTCCCTGATGCTAGGGCATTTTTTGAGGAAGAAATTAATGTGCATACATAACTGCGATATTTCGGGCTCGTTGTCTCATGATCCTCCCTCTACAACACGCTGAGTGACATTGTTTTGTTCCCTCGCTATTACCTAACTCGGGCTTAATGATATTCGTTAGGTATATGAAACAAGCACCACATCCAAAGCATTAAGAGAGGAAATGCCACAACAGAGCAGATCTAAAGCACTGCTGAGAAGCATAGAAGATGGTCAAAAAGTTCGACAGATATTTTTCTGCTGAGACAATTGCTCGTGCATTTACTTATTCAATTAACTTCGATGCTCTTATCATATAGCAGGGCCTGCGTCAGTGAGTTTGAGCTCTCAGGAATTGGGGTTGTTACCCAAGTACCTGCAGATGACATCAAATGCACATGTTTTCAATTAGGTCATCTGTTCAGTTGTTCATTTCTTTAACCTGTAAGGAGGGGTACATGGGTCCTTTGGAGTGATACAATTCTCTTCACTAATCGATATCTTCGACAAACGCAAACAGATCTGTAGATTCAGATTAAGTTAGTCTATCATACAAGCAAATATCGCAATGCAGTGCGAGCAGTGCGGCAGAAATTCTGGTTAATAATTTTTTTCTATTTCCACCCATGTGTACACAGGACAACAATCATTTAAAGATTATTAGCATCTAAACATGTTCTATTCTTTTTTTCACTGGCGTTACTTCCTGTACTTTTGGTGCGATTTGTCACCCATTTATTCACCGTGTATTGCCTAAGGGTAGCTCTTGTCGATTCAACTCTTCACGGAATTCACCACACAGCAATAATGAGTGATATTTTGACTGATGTTGTGTGTAATCTCAAAAACTTATACTTCTAGGGCAATGAATTCAACAAAGACAAGGCATTAGAGACGTATACAACTCCTTCATCGGATGCAAATCCTCGGATTGTAATTCGTCAATCAATCCTCGCATTCTCATTCGCTACAGTTCATGACGTCAATTAGTAAGTTCATTAGAATTAATTACTACACATTTAAACAAAACCTATTCTTATTCATTAATATATTTCAATAAATCAATTTTCCAATAACATTATGCAGAGTAGCTCCTCCGGGTTAATTTCAATGGTTTCAAAAATCAATAGTTAAATGGGACCTACTTCATCCGAGGACTGGTCCGATGTTTGATAGTTTTAAGAAATATTAGTTAAATAGGACCTATATCATACGAGGACTGGTCCCCTTGCTATCGGATGTTATCCGTACATGTCCACAGATGCATGCTCCACACTCAAAGCGGCTTTCCTCGTCTTATCGCTGTCATGAGGAGACTTTCATCGTATTCAAAATGTCAAATATCACTGAAATTCGACATTTACATGTACATGTGTCGCCTTGAGGACCGATATCATACGAGGACTGGTCCCCTTGCTATCGGATGTTATCCGTACATGTCCACAGATGCATGCTCCACACTCAAAGCGGCTTTCCTCGTCTTATCGCTGTCATGAGGAGACTTTCATCGTATTCAAAATGTCAAATATCACTGAAATTCGACATTTACATGTACATGTGTCGCCTTGAGGACCGATATCATACGAGGACTGGTCCCCTTGCTATCGGATGTTATCCGTACATGTCCACAGATACATGCTCCACACTCAAAGCGGCTTTCCTCGTCTTATCGCTGTCATGAGGAGACTTTCATCGTATTCAAAATGTCAAATATCACTGAAATTCGAAATTTACGTACATATGTCGCCTTGAGGACCTATATCATACGAGGACTGGTCCCCTTGCTATCGGATGTTATCCGTACATGTCCACAGATACATGCTCCACACTCAAAGCGGCTTTCCTCGTCTTATCGCTGTCATGAGGAGACTTTCATCGTATTCAAAATGTCAAATATCACTGAAATTCGACATTTACATGTACATGTGTCGCCTTGAGGACCTATATCATACGAGGACTGCTCCCCTTGCTATCGGATGTTATCCGTACATGTCCACAGATGCATGCTCCACACTCAAAGCGGCTTTCCTCGTCTTATCGCTGTCATGAGGAGACTTTCATCGTATTCAAAATGTCAAATCACTGAAATTCGACATTTACATGTACATGTGTCGCCTTGAGGACCGATATCATACGAGGACTGGTCCCCTTGCTATCGGATGTTATCCGTACATGTCCACAGATGCATGCTCCACACTCAAAGTGGCTTTCCTCGTCTTATCGCTGTCATGAGGAGACTTTCATCGTATTCAAAATGTCAAATATCACTGAAATTCGACATTTATGTACATGTGTCGCCTTGAGGACCTATATCATACGAGGACTGGTCCCCTAGCTATCGGATGTTATCCGTACATGTCCACAAATGCATGCTCCACACTCAAAGCGGCTTTCCTCGTCTTATCGCTGTCATGAGGAGACTTTCATCGTATTCAAAATGTCAAATATCACTGAAATTCGACATTTACATGTACATGTGTCGCCTTGAGGACCGATATCATACGAGGACTGGTCCCCTTGCAATCGGATGCTATCCGTCCATGTCCACAGATACATGCTCCACACTCAAAGCGGCTTTCCTCGTCTTATCGCTGTCATGAGGAGACTTTCATCGTATTCAAAATGTCAAATATCACTGAAATTCGACATTTACATGTACATGTGTCGCCTTGAGGACCTATATCATACGAGGACTGGTCCCCTTGCTATCGGATGCTATCCGTACATGTCCACAGATGCATGCTCCACACTCAAAGCGGCTTTCCTCGTCTTATCGCCGTCATGTGTCGCCTTGAGGACCTATATCATACGAGGACTGGTCCCCTTGCTATCGGATGTTATCCGTACATGTCCACAGATGCATGCTCCACACTCAAAGCGGCTTTCCTCGTCTTATCGCTGTCATGAGGAGACTTTCATCGTATTCAAAATGTCAAATATCACTGAAATTCGACATTTACATGTACATGTGTCGCCTTGAGGACCTATATCATACGAGGACTGGTCCCCTTGCTATCGGATGTTATCCGTACATGTCCACAGATGCATGCTCCACACTCAAAGCGGCTTTCCTCGTCTTATCGCTGTCATGAGGAGACTTTCATCGTATTCAAAATGTCAAATATCACTGAAATTCGACATTTACATGTACATGTGTCGCCTTGAGGACCGATATCATACGAGGACTGGTCCCCTTGCTATCGGATGCTATCCGTACATGTCCACAGATGCATGCTCCACACTCAACCGGGCTTTCCTCGTCTTATCGCTGTCATGAGGAGACTTTCATCGTATTCAAACTGTCAAATATCACTGAAATTCGACATTTACATGTACATGTGTCGCCTTGAGGACCTATATCATACGAGGACTGGTCCCCTTGCTATCGGATGTTATCGTACATGTCCACAGATGCATGCTCCACACTCAAAGCGGCTTTCCTCGTCTTATCGCTGTCATGAGGAGACTTTCATTCGTATTCAAAATGTCAAATATCACTGAAATTCGACATTTACATGTACATGTGTCGCCTTGAGGACCGATATCATACGAGGACTGGTCCCCTTGCTATCGGATGTTATCCGTACATGTCCACAGATACATGCTCCACACTCAAAGCGGCTTTCCTCGTCTTATCGCTGTCATGAGGAGACTTTCATCGTATTCAAAATGTCAAATATCACTGAAATTCGACATTTACATGTACATGTGTCGCCTTGAGGACCGATATCATACGAGGACTGGTCCCCTTGCTATCGGATGTTATCCGTACATGTCCACAGATACATGCTCCACACTCAAAGCGGCTTTCCTCGTCTTATCGCTGTCATGAGGAGACTTTCATCGTATTCAAAATGTCAAATATCACTGAAATTCGACATTTACATGTACATGTGTCGCCTTGAGGACCTATATCATACGAGGACTGGTCCCCTTGCTATCGGATGTTATCCGTACATGTCCACAGATGCATGCTCCACACTCAAAGCGGCTTTCCTCGTCTTATCGCTGTCATGAGGAGACTTTCATCGTATTCAAAATGTCAAATATCACTGAAATTCGACTTTTTACATGTACATGTGTCGCCTTGAGGACCTATATCATACGAGGACTGGTCCCCTTGCTATCGGATGTTATCCGTACATGTCCACAGATGCATGCTCCACACTCAAAGCGGCTTTCCTCGTCTTATCGCTGTCATGAGGAGACTTTCATCGTATTCAAAATGTCAAATATCACTGAAATTCGACATTTACATGTACATGTGTCGCCTTGAGGACCTATATCATACGAGGACTGGTCCCCTTGCTATCGGATGTTATCCGTACATGTCCACAGATGCATGCTCCACACTCAAAGCGGCTTTCCTCGTCTTATCGCTGTCATGAGGAGACTTTCATCGTATTCAAAATGTCAAATATCACTGAAATTCGACATTTACATGTACATGTGTCGCCTTGAGGACCTATATCATACGAGGACTGGTCCCCTTGCTATCGGATGTTATCCGTACATGTCCACAGATGCATGCTCCACACTCAAAGCGGCTTTCCTCGTCTTATCGCTGTCATGAGGAGACTTTCATCGTATTCAAAATGTCAAATATCACTGAAATTCGACATTTACATGTACATGTGTCGCCTTGAGGACCGATATCATACGAGGACTGGTCCC
Source organism: Prostheceraeus crozeri (assembly GCA_907163375.1). Classification (NCBI taxonomy): domain Eukaryota; kingdom Metazoa; phylum Platyhelminthes; order Polycladida; family Euryleptidae; genus Prostheceraeus; species Prostheceraeus crozeri. The sequence goes on from CAJQUW010006234.1 coordinate 41,131, forward strand.
CTTGCTATCGGATGTTATCCGTACATGTCCACAGATGCATGCTCCACACTCAAAGCGGCTTTCCTCGTCTTATCGCTGTCATGAGGAGACTTTCATCGTATTCAAAATGTCAAATATCACTGAAATTCGACTTTTACATGTACATGTGTCGCCTTGAGGACCTATATCATACGAGGACTGGTCCCCTTGCTATCGGATGTTATCGTACATGTCCACAGATGCATGCTCCACACTCAAAGCGGCTTTCCTCGTCTTATCGCTGTCATGAGGAGACTTTCATCGTATTCAAATGTCATATATCACTGAAATTCGACATTTACATGTACATGTGTCGCCTTGAGGAAACCTATATCATACGAGGAACCTGGTCCCTTGCTATCGGATGTTATCCGTACATGTCCACAGATGCATGCTCCACACTCAAAGCGGCTTTCCTCGTCTTATCGCTGTCATGAGGAGACTTTCATCGTATTCAAAATGTCAAATATCACTGAAATTCGACATTTACATGTACATGTGTCGCCTTTGAGGACCGATATCATACGAGGACTGGTCCCCTTGCTATCGGATGTTATCCGTACATGTCCACAGATGCATGCTCCACACTCAAAGCGGCTTTCCTCGTCTTATCACTGTCATGAGGAGACTTTCATCGTATTCAAAATGTCAAATATCACTGAAATTCGACATTTACATATGTGTCGCCTTGAGGACCTATATCATACGAGGACTGGTCCCCTTGCTATCGGATGTTATCCGTACATGTCCACAGATGCATGCTCCACACTCAAAGCGGCTTTCCTCGTCTTATCGCTGTCATGAGGAGACTTTCATCGTATTCAAAATGTCAAATATCACTGAAATTCGACATTTACATGTACATGTGTCGCCTGAGGACCTATATCATACGAGGACTGGTCCCCTTGCTATCGGATGTTATCCGTACATGTCCACAGATGCATGCTCCACACTCAAAGCGGCTTTCCTCGTCTTATCGCTGTCATGAGGAGACTTTCATCGTATTCAAAATGTCAAATATCACTGAAATTCGACATTTACATGTACATGTGTCGCCTTGAGGACCTATATCATACGAGGACTGGTCCCCTTGCTATCGGATGTTATCGTACATGTCCACAGATGCATGCTCCACACTCAAAGCGGCTTTCCTCGTCTTATCGCTGTCATGAGGAGACTTTCATCGTATTCAAAATGTCAAATATCACTGAAATTCGACATTTACATTTACATGTGTCGCCTTGAGGACCTATATCATACGAGGACTGGTCCCCTTGCTATCGGATGTTATCCGTACATGTCCACAGATGCATGCTCCACACTCAAAGCGGCTTTCCTCGTCTTATCGCTGTCATGAGGAGACTTTCATCGTATTCAAAATGTCAAATATCACTGAAATTCGACATTTACATGTACATGTGTCGCCTTGAGGACCGATATCATACGAGGACTGGTCCCCTTGCTATCGGATGTTATCCGTACATGTCCACAGATGCATGCTCCACACTCAAAGCGGCTTTCCTGTCTTATCGCTGTCATGAGGAGACTTTCATCGTATTCAAAATGTCAAATATCACTGAAATTCGACATTTACATGTACATGTGTCGCCTTGAGGACCTATATCATACGAGGACTGGTCCCCTTGCTATCGGATGTTATCCGTACATGTCCACAGATGCATGCTCCACACTCAAAGCGGCTTTCCTCGTCTTATCGCCGTCATGTGTCGCCTTGAGGACCTATATCATACGAGGACTGGTCCCCTTGCTATCGGATGTTATCCGTACATGTCCACAGATGCATGCTCCACACTCAAAGCGGCTTTCCTCGTCTTATCGCTGTCATGAGGAGACTTTCATCGTATTCAAAATGTCAAATATCACTGAAATTCGACATTTACATGTACATGTGTCGCCTTGAGGAACCTATATCATACGAGGACTGGTCCCCTTGCTATCGGATGTTATCCGTAATGTCCCACAGATGCATGCTCCACACTCAAAGCGGCTTTCCTCGTCTTATCGCTGTCATGAGGAGACTTTCATCGTATTCAAAATGTCAAATATCACTGTAATTCGACATTTACATGTACATGTGTCGCCTTGAGGACCTATATCATACGAGGACTGGTCCCCTTGCTATCGGATGTTATCCGTACATGTCCACAGATGCATGCTCCACACTCAAAGCGGCTTTCCTCGTCTGATCGCTGTCATGAGGAGACTTTCATGTATTCAAAATGTCATATATCACTGAAATTCGACTTTTACATGTACATGTGTCGCCTTGAGGACCTATATCATACGAGGACTGGTCCCCTTGCTATCGGATGTTGTCCGTACATGTCCACAGATGCATGCTCCACTCTCAAAGCGGCTTTCCTCGTCTTATCGCTGTCATGAGGAGACTTTCATCGTATTCAAAATGTCAAATATCACTGAAATTCGACATTTACATGTACATGTGTCGCCTTGAGGACCGATATCATACGAGGACTGGTCCCCTTGCTATCGGATGTTATCCGTACATGTCCACAGATGCTTGCTCCACACTCAAAGCGGCTTTCCTCGTCTTATCGCTGTCATGAGGAGACTTTCATCGTATTCAAAATGTCAAATATCACTGAAATTCGACATTTACATGTACATGTGTCGCCTTGAGGACCTATATCATACGAGGATGGTCCCCTTGCTATCGGATGTTATCCGTACATGTCCAAGATGCATGCTCACACTCAAAGCGGCTTTCCTCGTCTTATCGCTGTCATGAGGAGACTTTCATCGTATTCAAAATGTCAATTATCACTGAAATTCGACATTTACATGTACATGTGTCGCCTTGAGGACCTATATCATACGAGGACTGGTCCCCTTGCTATCGGATGTTATCCGTACATGTCCACAGATACATGCTCCACACTCAAAGCGGCTTTCCTGTCTTATCGCTGTCATGAGGAGACTTTCATCGTATTCAAAATGTCAAATATCACTGAAATTCGACATTTACATGTACATGTGTCGCCCTGAGGACCTATATCATACGAGGACTGGTCCCCTTGCTATCGGATGTTATCCGTACATGTCCACAGATGCATGCTCCACACTCAAAGCGGCTTTCCTCGTCTTATCGCTGTCATGAGGAGACTTTCATCGTATTCAAAATGTCAAATCACTGAAATTCGACATTTACATGTACATGTGTCGCCTTGAGGACCGATATCATACGAGGACTGGTCCCTTGCTATCGGATGTTATCCGTACATGTCCACAGATGCATGCTCCACACTCAAAGCGGCTTTCCTCGTCTTATCGCTGTCATGAGGAGACTTTCATCGTATTCAAAATGTCAAATATCACTGAAATTCGACATTTACATGTACATGTGTCGCCCTGAGGACCGATATCATACGAGGACTGGTCCCCTTGCTATCGGATGTTATCCGTACATGTCCACAGATGCATGCTCCACACTCAAAGCGGCTTTCCTCGTCTTATCGCTGTCATGAGGAGACTTTCATCGTATTCAAAATGTCAAATATCACTGAAATTCGACATTTACATGTACATGTGTCGCCTTGAGGACCTATATCATACGAGGACTGGTCCCCTTGCTATCGGATGTTATCCGTACATGTCCACAGATGCATGCTCCACACTCAAAGCGGCTTTCCTCGTCTTATCGCTGTCATGAGGAGACTTTCATCGTATTCAAAATGTCAAATATCACTGAAATTCGACATTTACATGTACATGTGTCGCCCTGAGGACCTATATCATACGAGGACTGGTCCCCTTGCTTTCGGATGTTATCCGTACATGTCCACAGATGCATGCTCCACACTCAAAGCGGCTTTCCTCGTCTTATCGCTGTCATGAGGAGACTTTCATCGTATTCAAAATGTCAAATATCACTGAAATTCGACATTTACATGTACATGTGTCGCCTTGAGGACCTATATCATACGAGGACTGGTCCCCTTGCTATCGGATGTTATCCGTACATGTCCACAGATGCATGCTCCACACTCAAAGCGGCTTTCCTCGTCTTATCGCTGTCATGAGGAGACTTTCATCGTATTCAAAATGTCAAATATCACTGAAATTCGACATTTACATGTACATGTGTCGCCTTGAGGACCTATATCATACGAGGACTGGTCACCTTGCTATCGGATGTTATCCGTACATGTCCCACAGATGCAGGCTCCACACTCAAAGCGGCTTTCCTCGTCTTATCGCTGTCATGAGGAGACTTTCATCGTATTCAAAATGTCAAATATCACTGAAATTCGACATTTACATGTACATGTGTCGCCTTGAGGACCTATATCATACGAGGGACTGGTCCCCTTGCTATCGGATGTATATCCGTACATGTCCACAGATGCATGCTCCACACTCAAAGCGCTTTCCTCGTCTTATCGCTGTCATGAGGAGACTTTCATCGTATTCAAAATGTCAAATCACTGAAATTCACCATTTACATGTACATGTGTCGCCTTGAGGACCTATATCATACGAGGACTGGTCCCCTTGCTATCGGATGCTATCCGTACATGTCCACAGATGCATGCTCCACACTCAAAGCGGCTTTCCTCGTCTTATCGCCGTCATGTGTCGCCTTGAGGACCTATATCATACGAGGACTGGTCCCCTTGCTATCGGATGTTATCCGTACATGTCCACAGATGCATGCTCCACACTCAAAGCGGCTTTCCTCGTCTTATCGCTGTCATGAGGAGACTTTCATCGTATTCAAAATGTCAAATATCACTGAAATTCGACATTTACAAGTACATGTGTCGCCCTGAGGACCTATATCATACGAGGACTGGTCCCCTTGCTATCGGATGTTATCCGTACATGTCCACAGATGCATTGCTCCACACTCAAAGCGGCGCTTTCCTCGTCTTATCGCTGTCGATGAGGAGATCTTTCATCGTATTCAAAATGATCACTGAAATTCGACATTTACATGTACATGTGTCGCCTTGAGGACCTATATCATACGAGGATGGTCCCCTTGCTATCGGATGTTATCCGTACATGTCCACAGATGCATGCTCCACACTCAAAGCGGCTTTCCTCGTCTTATCGCTGTCTGAGGAGACTTTCATCGTATTCAAAATGTCAAATATCACTGAAATTCGACATTTACATGTACATGTGTCGCCCTGAGGACATATATCATACGAGGACTGGTCCCCTTGCTATCGGTTGTTTATCCGTACATGTCCACAGATGCATGCTCCACACTCAAAGCGGCTTTCCTCGTCTTATCGCTGTCATGAGGAGATTTTCATCGTATTCAAAATGTCAAATATCACTGAAATTCGACATTTACATGTACATGTGTCGCCTTGAGGACCTATATCATACGAGGACTGGTCCCCTTGCTATCGGATGTTATCCGTACATGTCCACAGATGCATGCTCCACACTCAAAGCGGCTTTCCTCGTCTTATCGCTGTCATGAGGAGACTTTCATCGTATTCAAAATGTCAAATATCACTGAAATTCGACATTTACATGTACATGTGTCGCCCTGAGGACCTATATCATACGAGGACTGGTCCCCTTGCTATCGGATGTTATCCGTACATGTCCACAGATGCATGCTCCACACTCAAAGCGGCTTTCCTCGTCTTATCGCTGTCATGAGGAGACTTTCATCGTATTCAAAATGTCAAATATCACTGAAATTCGACATTTACATGTACATGTGTCGCCTTGAGGACCTATATCATACGAGGACTGGTCCCCTTGCTATCGGATGTTATCCGTACATGTCCACAGATGCATGCTCCACACTCAAAGCGGCTTTCCTCGTCTTATCGCTGTCATGAGGAGACTTTCATCGTATTCAAAATGTCAAATATCACTGAAATTCGACATTTACATGTACATGTGTCGCCTTGAGGACCTATATCATACGAGGACTGGTCCCCTTGCTATCGGATGTTATCCGTACATGTCCACAGATGCATGCTCCACACTCAAAGCGGCTTTCCTCGTCTTATCGCTGTCATGAGGAGACTTTCATCGTATTCAAAATGTCAAATATCACTGAAATTCGACATTTACATGTACATGTGTCGCCTTGAGGACCTATATCATACGAGGACTGGTCCCCTTGCTATCGGATGTTATCCGTACATGTCCACAGATGCATGCTCCACACTCAAAGCGGCTTTCCTCGTCTTATCGCTGTCATGAGGAGACTTTCATCGTATTCAAAATGTCAAATATCACTGAAATTCGACATTTACATGTACATGTGTCGCCTTGAGGACCTATATCATACGAGGACTGGTCCCCTTGCTATCGGATGTTATCCGTACATGTCCACAGATGCATGCTCCACACTCAAAGCGGCTTTCCTCGTCTTATCGCTGTCATGAGGAGACTTTCATCGTATTCAAAATGTCAAATATCACTGAAATTCGACATTTACATGTACATGTGTCGCCTTGAGGACCTATATCATACGAGGACTGGTCCCCTTGCTATCGGATGTTATCCGTACATGTCCACAGATGCATGCTCCACACTCAAAGCGGCTTTCCTCGTCTTATCGCTGTCATGAGGAGACTTTCATCGTATTCAAAATGTCAAATATCACTGAAATTCGACATTTACATGTACATGTGTCGCCCTGAGGACCTATATCATACGAGGACTGGTCCCCTTGCTATCGGATGCTATCCGTACATGTCCACAGATGCATGCTCCACACTCAAAGCGGCTTTCCTCGTCTTATCGCTGTCATGAGGAGACTTTCATCGTATTCAAAATGTCAAATATCACTGAAATTCGACATTTACATGTACATGTGTCGCCTTGAGGACCTATATCATACGAGGACTGGTCCCCTTGCTATCGGATGTTATCCGTACATGTCCACAGATGCATGCTCCACACTCAAAGCGGCTTTCCTCGTCTTATCGCTGTCATGAGGAGACTTTCATCGTATTCAAAATGTCAAATATCACTGAAATTCGACATTTACATGTACATGTGTCGCCTTGAGGACCTATATCATACGAGGACTGGTCCCCTTGCTATCGGATGTTATCCGTACATGTCCACAGATGCATGCTCCACACTCAAAGCGGCTTTCCTCGTCTTATCGCTGTCATGAGGAGACTTTCATCGTATTCAAAATGTCAAATATCACTGAAATTCGACATTTACATGTACATGTGTCGCCTTGAGGACCTATATCATACGAGGACTGGTCCCCTTGCTATCGGATGTTATCCGTACATGTCCACAGATGCATGCTCCACACTCAAAGCGGCTTTCCTCGTCTTATCGCTGTCATGAGGAGACTTTCATCGTATTCAAAATGTCAAATATCACTGAAATTCGACATTTACATGTACATGTGTCGCCTTGAGGACCTATATCATACGAGGACTGGTCCCCTTGCTATCGGATGTTATCCGTACATGTCCACAGATGCATGCTCCACACTCAAAGCGGCTTTCCTCGTCTTATCGCTGTCATGAGGAGACTTTCATCGTATTCAAAATGTCAAATATCACTGAAATTCGACATTTACATGTACATGTGTCGCCTTGAGGACCTATATCATACGAGGACTGGTCCCCTTGCTATCGGATGTTATCCGTACATGTCCACAGATGCATGCTCCACACTCAAAGCGGCTTTCCTCGTCTTATCGCTGTCATGAGGAGACTTTCATCGTATTCAAAATGTCAAATATCACTGAAATTCGACATTTACATGTACATGTGTCGCCCTGAGGACCTATATCATACGAGGATGGTCCCCTTGCTATCGGATGTTATCCGTACATGTCCACAGATGCATGCTCCACACTCAAAGCGGCTTTCCTCGTCTTATCGCTGTCATGAGGAGACTTTCATCGTATTCAAAATGTCAAATATCACTGAAATTCGACATTTACATGTACATGTGTCGCCTTGAGGACCTATATCATACGAGGACTGGTCCCCTTGCTATCGGATGTTATCCGTACATGTCCACAGATGCATGCTCCACACTCAAAGCGGCTTTCCTCGTCTTATCGCTGTCATGAGGAGACTTTCATCGTATTCAAAATGTCAAATATCACTGAAATTCGACATTTACATGTACATGTGTCGCCCTGAGGACCTATATCATACGAGGACTGGTCCCTTGCTATCGGATGTTATCCGTACATGTCCACAGATGCATGCTCCACACTCAAAGCGGCTTTCCTCCCCGTCTTATCGCTGTCATGAGGAGACTTTCATCGTATTCAAAATGTCAAATATCACTGAAATTCGACATTTACATGTACATGTGTCGCCCCCTTTTATGAGGACCTATATCATACGAGGACTGGTCCCCTTGCTATCGGATGTTATCCGTACATGTCCACAGATGCATGCTCCACACTCAAAGCGGCTTTCCTCGTCTTATCGCTGTCATGAGGAGACTTTCATCGTATTCAAAATGTCAAATATCACTGAAATTCGACATTTACATGTACATGTGTCGCCCTGAGGACCTATATCATACGAGGACTGGTCCCTTGCTATCGGATGTTATCCGTACATGTCCACAGATGCATGCTCCACACTCAAAGCGGCTTTCCTCGTCTTATCGCTGTCATGAGGAGACTTTCATCGTATTCAAAATGTCAAATATCACTGAAATTCGACATTTACATGTACATGTGTCGCCCTGAGGACCTATATCATACGAGGACTGGTCCCCTTGCTATCGGATGTTATCCGTACATGTCCACAGATGCATGCTCCACACTCAAAGCGGCTTTCCCTCGTCTTATCGCTGTCATGAGGAGACTTTCATCGTATTCAAAATGTCAAATATCACTGAAATTCGACATTTACATGTACATGTGTCGCCTTGAGGACCTATATCATACGAGGACTGGTCCCCTTGCTATCGGATGTTATCCGTACATGTCCACAGATGCATGCTCCACACTCAAAGCGGCTTTCCTCGTCTTATCGCTGTCATGAGGAGACTTTCATCGTATTCAAAATGTCAAATATCACTGAAATTCGACATTTACATATGTGTCGCCTTGAGGACCTATATCATACGAGGACTGGTCCCCTTGCTATCGGATGTTATCCGTACATGTCCACAGATGCATGCTCCACACTCAAAGCGGCTTTCCTCGTCTTATCGCTGTCATGAGGAGACTTTCATCGTATTCAAAATGTCAAATATCACTGAAATTCGACATTTACATGTACATGTGTCGCCCTGAGGACCTATATCATACGAGGACTGGTCCCCTTGCTATCGGATGTTATCCGTACATGTCCACAGATGCATGCTCCACACTCAAAGCGGCTTTCCTCGTCTTATCGCTGTCATGAGGAGACTTTCATCGTATTCAAAATGTCAAATATCACTGAAATTCGACATTTACATGTACATGTGTCGCCCTGAGGACCTATATCATACGAGGACTGGTCCCCTTGCTATCGGATGTTATCCGTACATGTCCACAGATGCATGCTCCACACTCAAAGCGGCTTTCCTCGTCTTATCGCTGTCATGAGGAGACTTTCATCGTATTCAAAATGTCAAATATCACTGAAATTCGACATTTACATGTACATGTGTCGCCCTGAGGACCTATATCATACGAGGACTGGTCCCCTTGCTATCGGATGTTATCCGTACATGTCCACAGATGCATGCTCCACACTCAAAGCGGCTTTCCTCGTCTTATCGCTGTCATGAGGAGACTTTCATCGTATTCAAAATGTCAAATATCACTGAAATTCGACATTTACATGTACATGTGTCGCCTTGAGGACCTATATCATACGAGGACTGGTCCCTTGCTATCGGATGTTATCCGTACATGTCCACAGATGCATGCTCCACACTCAAAGCGGCTTTCCTCGTCTTATCGCTGTCATGAGGAGACTTTCATCGTATTCAAAATGTCAAATATCACTGAAATTCGACATTTACATGTACATGTGTCGCCCTGAGGACCTATATCATACGAGGACTGGTCCCCTTGCTATCGGATGTTATCCGTACATGTCCACAGATGCATGCTCCACACTCAAAGCGGCTTTCCTCGTCTTATCGCTGTCATGAGGAGACTTTCATCGTATTCAAAATGTCAAATATCACTGAAATTCGACATTTACATGTACATGTGTCGCCCTGAGGACCTATATCATACGAGGACTGGTCCCCTTGCTATCGGATGTTATCCGTACATGTCCACAGATGCATGCTCCACACTCAAAGCGGCTTTCCTCGTCTTATCGCTGTCATGAGGAGACTTTCATCGTATTCAAAATGTCAAATATCACTGAAATTCGACATTTACATGTACATGTGTCGCCCTGAGGACCTATATCATACGAGGACTGGTCCCTTGCTATCGGATGTTATCCGTACATGTCCACAGATGAATGCACCACACTCAAAGCGGCTTTCCTCGTCTTATCGCTGTCATGAGGAGACCTTTCATCGTATTCAAAATGTCAAATATCACTGAAATTCGACATTTACATGTACATGTGTCGCCCTGAGGACCTATATCATACGAGGACTGGTCCCTTGCTATCGGATGTTATCCGTACATGTCCACAGATGCATGCTCCACACTCAAAGCGGCTTTCCTCGTCTTATCGCTGTCATGAGGAGACTTTCATCGTATTCAAAATGTCAAATATCACTGAAATTCGACATTTACATGTACATGTGTCGCCCTGAGGACCTATATCATACGAGGACTGGTCCCCTTGCTATCGGATGTTATCCGTACATGTCCACAGATGCATGCTCTACACTCAAAGCGGCTTTCCTCGTCTTATCGCTGTCATGAGGAGACTTTCATCGTATTCAAAATGTCAAATATCACTGAAATTCGACATTTACATGTACATGTGTCGCCCTGAGGACCTATATCATACGAGGACTGGTCCCCTTGCTATCGGATGTTATCCGTACATGTCCACAGATGCATGCTCCACACTCAAAGCGGCTTTCCTCGTCTTATCGCTGTCATGAGGAGACTTTCATCGTATTCAAAATGTCAAATATCACTGAAATTCGACATTTACATGTACATGTGTCGCCTTGAGGACCTATATCATACGAGGACTGGTCCCCTTGCTATCGGATGTTATCCGTACATGTCCACAGATGCATGCTCCACACTCAAAGCGGCTTTCCTCGTCTTATCGCTGTCATGAGGAGACTTTCATCGTATTCAAAATGTCAAATATCACTGAAATTCGACATTTACATGTACATGTGTCGCCTTGAGGACCTATATCATACGAGGACTGGTCCCCTTGCTATCGGATGTTATCCGTACATGTCCACAGATGCATGCTCCACACTCAAAGCGGCTTTCCTCGTCTTATCGCTGTCATGAGGAGACTTTCATCGTATTCAAAATGTCAAATATCACTGAAATTCGACATTTACATGTACATGTGTCGCCCTGAGGACCTATATCATACGAGGACTGGTCCCCTTGCTATCGGATGTTATCCGTACATGTCCACAGATGCATGCTCCACACTCAAAGCGGCTTTCCTCGTCTTATCGCTGTCATGAGGAGACTTTCATCGTATTCAAAATGTCAAATATCACTGAAATTCGACATTTACATGTACATGTGTCGCCCTGAGGACCTATATCATACGAGGACTGGTCCCCTTGCTATCGGATGTTATCCGTACATGTCCACAGATGCATGCTCCACACTCAAAGCGGCTTTCCTCGTCTTATCGCTGTCATGAGGAGACTTTCATCGTATTCAAAATGTCAAATATCACTGAAATTCGACATTTACATGTACATGTGTCGCCCTGAGGACCTATATCATACGAGGACTGGTCCCCTTGCTATCGGATGTTATCCGTACATGTCCACAGATGCATGCTCCACACTCAAAGCGGCTTTCCTCGTCTTATCGCTGTCATGAGGAGACTTTCATCGTATTCAAAATGTCAAATATCACTGAAATTCGACATTTACATGTACATGTGTCGCCTTGAGGACCTATATCATACGAGGACTGGTCCCCTTGCTATCGGATGTTATCCGTACATGTCCACAGATGCATGCTCCACACTCAAAGCGGCTTTCCTCGTCTTATCGCTGTCATGAGGAGACTTTCATCGTATTCAAAATGTCAAATATCACTGAAATTCGACATTTACATGTACATGTGTCGCCCTGAGGACCTATATCATACGAGGACTGGTCCCCTTGCTATCGGATGTTATCCGTACATGTCCACAGATGCATGCTCCACACTCAAAGCGGCTTTCCTCGTCTTATCGCTGTCATGAGGAGACTTTCATCGTATTCAAAATGTCAAATATCACTGAAATTCGACATTTACATGTACATGTGTCGCCTTGAGGACCTATATCATACGAGGACTGGTCCCCTTGCTATCGGATGTTATCCGTACATGTCCACAGATGCATGCTCCACACTCAAAGCGGCTTTCCTCGTCTTATCGCTGTCATGAGGAGACTTTCATCGTATTCAAAATGTCAAATATCACTGAAATTCGACATTTACATGTACATGTGTCGCCTTGAGGACCTATATCATACGAGGACTGGTCCCCTTGCTATCGGATGTTATCCGTACATGTCCACAGATGCATGCTCCACACTCAAAGCGGCTTTCCTCGTCTTATCGCTGTCATGAGGAGACTTTCATCGTATTCAAAATGTCAAATATCACTGAAATTCGACATTTACATGTACATGTGTCGCCGTGAGGACCTATATCATACGAGGACTGGTCCCCTTGCTATCGGATGGTATCCGTACATGTCCACAGATTGCATGCTCCACACTCAAAGCGGCTTTCCTCGTCTTATCGCTGTCATGAGGAGACTTTCATCGTATTCAAAATGTCAAATATCACTGAAATTCGACATTTACATGTACATGTGTCGCCCTGAGGACCTATATCATACGAGGACTGGTCCCCTTGCTATCGGATGTTATCCGTACATGTCCACAGATGCATGCTCCACACTCAAAGCGGCTTTCCTCGTCTTATCGCTGTCATGAGGAGACTTTCATCGTATTCAAAATGTCAAATATCACTGAAATTCGACATTTACATGTACATGTGTCGCCTTGAGGACCTATATCATACGAGGACTGGTCCCCTTGCTATCGGATGTTATCCGTACATGTCCACAGATGCATGCTCCACACTCAAGCGGCTTTCCTCGTCTTATCGCTGTCATGAGGAGACTTTCATCGTATTCAAAATGTCAAATATCACTGAAATTCGACATTTACATGTACATGTGTCGCCCTGAGGACCTATATCATACGAGGACTGGTCCCCTTGCTATCGGATGTTATCCGTACATGTCCACAGATGCATGCTCCACACTCAAAGCGGCTTTCCTCGTCTTATCGCTGTCATGAGGAGACTTTCATCGTATTCAAAATGTCAAATATCACTGAAATTCGACATTTACATGTACATGTGTCGCCTTGAGGACCTATATCATACGAGGACTGGTCCCCTTGCTATCGGATGTTATCCGTACATGTCCACAGATGCATGCTCCACACTCAAAGCGGCTTTCCTCGTCTTATCGCTGTCATGAGGAGACTTTCATCGTATTCAAAATGTCAAATATCACTGAAATTCGACATTTACATGTACATGTGTCGCCCTGAGGACCTATATCATACGAGGACTGGTCCCCTTGCTATCGGATGTTATCCGTACATGTCCACAGATGCATGCTCCACACTCAAAGCGGCTTTCCTCGTCTTATCGCTGTCATGAGGAGACTTTCATCGTATTCAAAATGTCAAATATCACTGAAATTCGACATTTACATGTACATGTGTCGCCCTGAGGACCTATATCATACGAGGACTGGTCCCCTTGCTATCGGATGTTATCCGTACATGTCCACAGATGCATGCTCTACACTCAAAGCGGCTTTCCTCGTCTTATCGCTGTCATGAGGAGACTTTCATCGTATTCAAAACGTAGACTTCAGTCTTTCGTAGGATGATTTTAATTCTAGATTTCTTTAACAAAATTTCATTTTTGATGTATCTGCCTCAGAGAGCAAGCGTGGCTAGTGGAAACAGAAATTCGTTTTTAATTATTAAATTTTTAAGGAAAGTTTCTCCAATAAAGTCACTTCAAGCTAATTTACACTGCAAAGGCTGCAGTTGAAGTTGCCTTTCGTACATTTGATGCCAACGCAGTTTGTATGGAACCATTTTTCAGCAACCACTACACTGGACTGAAATCAAAAATGGAATTGTTGCGATGAACCGAAGTTTTACTAAAATCATTTTTTGATAGACACCTCTTACGATACTACATTACTTTGTAATTATATTACACAATCTTTGGTACAGAAATTTGTGGTAAACATGAACTCTCATTGCGAATTCCTCACACTGACAATTGAAATTAGGAAGGTGTTGTATGCGATATTCGCCTAACGTTTTTAAAATACCAAATGTCTCGGGAACAGTTTTTCTGACTTTTCAGGCTCTTTGGAAGCTTTTGAGTTCATTTTTAGACAGAAAGGATTGATCCAAAAATTGTGTTAATGTTACGATGCTCATACCACATTAGAAATTGTTAACTGCAATTAAGTGATAACGATTCATCTCGTTACAAGAATCCAAACTTATAATAAAGTTGATAAATTGATATCACACCCTTAAAAGACCATATTGGATATTAGACACCCTTAACAATTCATATTCTTTTCGTAGAGATATAGTTTCTTCTCATAGTTCCTATTGTAGTTTTGAACTCATTTTCTCATAGTTCTGACATATATTACTTAGGTTCATACAGACAACGTTAGAATGTAGAACAAGTTATCTATGTATCTAGACCTACAACTATGACCGGCGATTCTATTAGCACTGGAACTTCATTTTTATTTTTATCAAATAAATGGAACAAATCTTATTGGAATTACGCTAAATTAGCATAATCAAGTTTGTTTGATATGAATAGGCTGGTACGACTAGCATAGTGGGTTATATGCAATTAAAAGAAAGTAGGAAATAGTAGGCTATAGGACTATTTCATTAGCAGTGCTCAGACGTCTTTGGCAATACACTTCAAAATTATTTGGCTGACATTATTACATAAAACAAACATTTACTTGTATAAGCTCTGCCCCAAAGTTTAAGATCGCTTCTATCTGAAAGATAACCTAATTGTTCATTGAATTACGTTACTTTCAAATTGTATCAGTGTAGGCCCTATTTTTTATTCAGAAGGAAATCAAGTGATTACTGATAGATATAACATAACCCAAAGGCAATAAGGTACTCTTGTCAAATATCACAACAGAGACAACATATAAATTAACAAAGATATGGGCAGCGTGCACTAATTTATAGGTCACGCAGCTATGGTGCTCGCTCATTAACAGATGCCACATGTCAAATGGTCCTATCACGACCTCGCCCATGCATCGATTGTGCTGCCAGTGGCTTTATGAGTCAAATGATCCTATCACGACGTCGGCCTATGCATTGATTGTGCAATGTGTCAGTGGACCTGTGACAGTCAGATGCATTCAATTCTTTGTGCCCATACTTTGAATTTTATCTCCATTTCTCGATAGCCTAATTCGTTGCCATAAACCATTTACTACCATTTTCACTACTTTATTATATTCACAGTTCGATTTTTAAATATCTTATTGTTGCTATGGATTTATCAAAATCATATGTTATACTTTTCCGTCATGTATAAAACACAGCTCACTATATCTCTCTCTACACACTTCTCCAATCTCCCCACACTCACAACAAAAATCAAAACAAAAACACACACACCCAAACCTCCCCCCACACCCCAACAACACCCCAA
>CAJQUW010006235.1:0-110159 GCA_907163375.1 Prostheceraeus crozeri
TGAAATAAATTCAATTGTTGTACATTGTGACATTATTGAAGGATGGATATAATAAATGGTAAATTATCAAATTTAATATTCAGTTTTCCAGCTTTTTATACTGTACCCATTGGTTATAGATTAAATGTATTTTGTCCTCACAAACATTAATATATTTTCCCTATTACAAGTAAAACTATTAACAACATTAAACATTAGAATCACATGATGAGAAAAAGGACAAGAAATAAATTTTGGAGGTGAAGAGAGATTATGATAGATCTTTTGGGTTCGGGAGGTATAAACTCCCGTTCGCAGAGCTGGATAACTCACGCGAACGCTAGAGCAGTTTAATTTTTTATCATTATTACTGTATTTTACTATTAATCTATTATTAAAATACTAAAAATAAACTTAATTAACATATTTATTTTTTTGTTTTAAAAAATCACGAATTAATAGATGGATGAATCTATTACTTCTAAAAAAATAGAAATGACTTTAAATTAAAAAAAAAAATTCAAACTTAAATTTAATTCTATTCATACCACATTTATCTAATAAAGTTTTTGTGTCAGTTATTTGTGTGAAGAAGATCAGGATTGGGAAAAACATATCTATTATTTAAAATTTTAACGACTCACAATTTTTTGGATTATAACAATCTTATAATTTATACAACAACGGCAGAACACACAACCCGTCTATCAATTTTTAAAATATGGATTTGAAAATAATCTTACAAAAACAGCAATTGCTTCTCTATTCGAAAGAATACGAAAAAAATCTGAATCTGAAGAAGAAATAAATTTGTGGTGTGAAGAAGCAGCAAAAAATAAACAATTAGTTGAATCCAATAAAAATAAGCATATAAAAATACAATTAATAGATGATAGTGGTAATATGCAAGATCCTAGTAAACTAGATAAAACAATGAAACATTGTGTAATTTTTGATGATTGTGTTAATGACAGAAATCAGTCAGTTCAAAGAAATTATTTCACAAGAGGTAGACATAATAACTGTAGTGTATTTTATTTGACACAAAGTATGTATTCATTAGATGGAAGTGTTATTAGAAAGAATGCAAATATATTTATACTATTTGAAATAAATGCAAGAAACTTAAGTGATTTGTTAAGATATTTATGTATAAGAGATAAAGATGAATTTAAACAATCGTGTAATAATGCTTGGTCAAAAGATTATGGATTTATCACAATTAATATTGATAAAAAAATTCATGAAAGAGTTATCGAACAATTGTTTACCGAGTAATAAAAATATACAAATATAATGTGTTTTAATATTTTATTTTTTATTATCAGCTCTAATTTTATCTATTTTTATAAAATATAATATTTGAATTTTGTGGTAAAATTGCTATAAAGCAAAAACATTTTACTGAACAAAATATTTTTTTATTGCTATTTGTTGTCTTTCGTACATCATTTTCGTTTAAAATTTTTCTCGTTTAAAATTTTCTCGTATTAAGTTTTGTTTAATAAAGTTTTGTCTAATAAAGTTTTTAGTTCTTCTAAAAAAAATTTTATCATCACTAAAAGTTTTACCATCACTAGAAATTTTACCTTCCTTTTTATTTTTATCATCAACTTTTTCTGTCTGTGATTGAAATGATATTTGATTTACTTCATTAGCTATTTGATCAAATTTTTCAATCTCATCTAACGTAATAACATTATCATCACATACTCTTTGAAAGTAGTAATGTAGTTTATCATATACTTCTTTAATATGTAAATGCTTAGTTTTTAATGATTTTCGTTTCTTAGTTATTAAAGATTTTTCTAACATTGTAGCAAGTGAAGTTGCAAAAACACCCGTACCTGATAAAGCTGTAGCAACTACTGGAATTACTAAAACACCTGAAGATATAACAATTGTTAAAGCACATAAACTTATTGTTAAGAATATGCCAATTCCTTGTGTTACATTCTTAACTTTAGTCCATCTCTTTCTTAATTTTTTATAATGCTCTAATCTTAATAATAATTGAGATTCCTTATCTTTCATATAACGTACTCTATCTTTGTGTTTTTCTTTATCATTTTTCAATGTTATCTTTTCAATGTCCATTAAGTAGACTCGTTCATTGATAACGAAGGATATATTCTTGAGGTTCCTTCCATTTGTCTGAGTTCCTTCCACTTTTGTTTCAGTCCATTTTTAAAGAAATAATTTAGTCACATGATATATTTTAAAAACTCTGAAAGATGGATAAAATTCATTAAAATGAATTTGAAATTCTCACAACTTTATGAATTTTTCGCTGTCCTCTGAACGGTCATGATTTTGGCGGGGGTGAAAAATGACATAATCACAAATTTGAGATTCTTAACTTTTATGATTTTCGGTGTCCTAGAACGGTCATGATTTTGGGGGGTTGAAAAATGTCATAATCACAAATTTGAGATTTGAAAAATTTGAAAAATTGGGTATTTTTTAAAAACGCCCAAATCGGAGCGAAGCTCCTCTGGCTTTAAGAGCGCATTTAGAGCCGATTTATGAATTTAGGTCTTCATAACCTGAAAAAGGGTTCAAATACATGAATCGGGCTTAAGCCAGAAGGAGCGATCGCTCCGATTTATGTTGTTTTTTAAAAGTACCATGTTTTCAAAAAATGAGTACTTTTTTGAATAGGACTAAATTCATGAATTTATTCTTAAAAACCCTGAAAACAGGGACTAAATTCATAAATTTATTGTCGTTTTTAAAGTACTAATTTTTTTTTGATTTGAATTATGGTAGTCCTGGAACGGACTTTTGTCCATTACTACTGAATCCTCACCCAGTTTCCTAATCTCAAGTCCTTCCTTTCCTTGATCACATGACTGCAAGACCATAACTCCACTGAATTCCTAACCTCCAAGTCCTTCTCTTCTCTGAATACACATGACTTGAAGAGTGTGATAAGTTGTTTGATCTATGATTAATTGACTTCATTGTCATATCATGCCCTTAGTTTTTATCTTCAATGTGCGGTGTTCATTAACCGTTAATCGCTTCACCAGGGGGGGGGGGGGGGGGGGGGGGGGGGTGGGGGGGGGGGGGGGGGGGGGTCCAAATGAGGAGTGCATGCTTACAAAAGTAAATGAATCTTCTATATCCACAAATTATTTAAATACTCCATATCTGAGTAATACAATTTATATAATCCTCATAATCTCTGTATTTTTACATATTTGCGTTTCGGATGACCTATGCGAATATATGCAACCTTAATTGATTTACTATTGATATAAAAGCATTGCAAGCATTTGAATGTAAGTTGTGTTAATGTTATGTTATCATTAGGAAATGAAAGCCCGTCCAAGATGTTAACATCGGGCTTTATCTATGTTTAGAAGTTTAAATGCATAGCTTCATGACTATCTTATACTGTAATAAAAATTTTTCCAGGGCATCATTGATTTTGTGCTAATTAACTCGAAAAGAAATGAAGGTGTTAAACATGACAGCTCTCAAATATAATCTTATTCAACAGAAATACCATAAATTGTATTTAATTTAATAGTTATGGAGAACAAATTTTGTATGATAGACTACTGAGAATAATGTGCGCATTCTTATTACCTTAAGGATAGCTATTTTCATTCATTGTAGAAGGAAATTAGCCCTACAGAGACTGCAACCCGTCCAAGGTAGTATTTAATTCATGTTAAGCTAAGTTGCTTGGTCTCAATCTAAATAGAAATGAAGATGTTTCTCATCATCCAATGCCTCACTATCATTGGAATATTGTTACATTGCTCATAGCGCTGTTTCACCACCTCTCAGTTGTTTTCGTTCAGAAATCGGAAGACAGTGGTTATTCACTCATCCGACAATAAAGATTCTCATCAGCAGGTCAGGCTTTGACAAAGTTCTATTCCTATTCCAATCTCCTTAGTAATTGAAAACTTCACTGAGTGGCTGAAATTTCGATCTTCGCTGACTTTATTGTCCTAGACAGCGAATGATTGCCCGAGTGACGTCGATTCATGCACTCACCCCCCCCCATGATAATCTACTGGATCGAACATTTCAATTTACCGGTCATTCCACGCACGTGAGGCAGCGGACTCTACTGCTGTGGTTGCTGTGTCCGAGTGCGGCGGCTTGAATGATAGATATCTCAGTTGAATCGTGTCTTTGTCTTACTGTTTTCAACTAAAGTGAGGATTATCAATTCCATATGCATTCCACAATGGCCAGAAGATTCGAATGGATTATCCAACATCTACTTCGACATGCTGCATCGAATTTCATTTTAAATGTTTTGCTTGTATCGCTTGGTTCTTTTTGAAATATAACAATGTTATTTGCGTTTTCAAACCGATTTTATGTAAATGAAGTTCACCAATGATTAGATCAGTTGATAAAAAACGCATCTGCTTAACTGTATGCAACAGCTCAAACATAGTAAATACATGTGTGCTGAGCTCTTAAAAATTTCTAAATGCGAATTATACCATTTCATCATCGATAGTGACAAAAAATCATAATCTGTCTAGTAAGTAATTTGTGACAAAATCTAATATTTGCCTCTGAGACATACCCAGAAAACAACGCAAGATTCCTTCTACGTTTAAAATTGTGCCGATCATTTATCATATAGTTTGTTGTTTTGTTTCTTTTTTTTATGTCAGACAGATCAACTCACACACTGCGGACTGAAGTATACCCAAAAAAGATCAAAGAGGAAGAAGTGCGCGGCCAATGAGATTGGTTCATTGCCCACGTTGAAATTGATATGAACGGATCGACAGTTTTTTTCATTTTGCCCTTAATTTGACTGTCCAGGAAATGTTGGACCCCCATCTTCCTTCCATGAGCGTGGATAAGTGTGCACCAATTTGGCTCGGATTTTGAACCCTCCAAAAATCTTTCTTCGCCTTTGTAAGAAATGGTATGGAGATAGAAGCGTTAGATCTTATCATGAGGTCGAGACATTCACTAAAGCTTTTGTATTTTTTTCCAAGTTTAAGAATTATAAAATATCTCTAAAACTCTTGTCTGTAGGCCCGTCGAAAGGAAAAGTCGCTGCTTTTTTTCAATAGATGCCTTTCTCAGAGGTTGGAGTTATGATTTGAAAAAACCGTACGATGAAAAGATGTTTAAATTTGGCTGAATTTTCAATTGACCGTGTGTCCCATGATGATGATCCGTAAACAAATGTCGCCCTACAAACGCTCCAAAAGGTATATTAGACAAATTTTCCCAAGGCGAGATTGCGGCTCTAAACTGTTGACGTTCATGCCTTGACAAACCCTTTACTCACGATTCCTCCCTAGAATCCATCCGTGGTCAAAATTTCAATCACCCCTTGGTCAAAACTGCGAACCTGCTAAGACTGATCGAAAAAACTTTGAGGAGTTTTTTCTACATTACTTCTGATAACAAAATGATCTTCCGACGACTGGTCAACTATGTACTGTATATTTCAAAAACTTGTAAATTGCATGATTACTGGATCTTACTAGATAGGTCCATTTTCTTAATTGCTTGCTGTAATCCTATGTGTAGTGTAATGTGTATTCTCAATACTCGTATTTTAGTAGATAATTTAAGAGTATTCCACTTATCTTCTAACTAAGCAAATGTTATATGACAAAGTTGTGCTTTCAGTTTTGTCAAATGCAATTACCACAGGGGAGTAATGATGGCCACAAAATTCAGTTCATTTTGTCTATATTTGCTCAAAGTTGCTAGCAATCAATATAATTACTTGATTTACTGGCAACAATTTGAGGTTTCACAAGACCTGTGCTATTTGTTTTCTCAATGTATTGGATTACGTTTTGTGTCACTTTTCATGCTCAATTATTTGAAATATATTCACGCATTGATTTTTTTCCGATAGTTATCACTCAAATCACTCGTCATTATATCGTACATAAAGAAACTGTGACAAGCATTCACTTAAACCCAACTTTAATCACTCAAATACATGTTTACTTCTTCTCGAATGGATTGGAGAGAGCCAGAAATATTAATTTCGATCCTTCCGTGAAATAAGAAAATTGAAATGCAAGTATCGAAAGTTTGAGAGTATGGCTGTATTTTGCACGACAGTGGCGATTTATTGCCCATAACCGGATTTTCAAATAGCGTGTGTATCTATCATCAGTAGGGCGATAAATCAGCAAACGGTCAGGATTAATATACATCATGAAATCGACAATGAACACAATTTAAAAAAGGGACCGCGGACAGTCAACGGAACAGGGCGAGAGCATACATTAAAATCGACAAGTATTGTCAGTATGGCCTTTTATATATGGGGAGGGCGAAGAAGGAATCGAATGAGGTCACGTATTGAAATTGACAGGAGAAGTATGTGTCAGCAAGCTAAGAAGTGGCCACTAACTAAAAATAGATGTAAAATTTAGGATGATATTTGATTGTTAATGATGTTTTGGCGTGAATTTATGATGAGTGACACTGCACATTATTTGAGTGTTTTTTTAGTTAGTATTTTGTAAGCTTTATATCTCGTATGGATGAATATCCATAGAAATTTCTGATGTGGTTTTCCTGTAATATGATATCGAAGTGTTCTTTTGTAATTGTCCGTCGAGTTTCTCCGATGCTGACGATCGGAGAACCGTTCACAATAGTATTTGTAGACAACTGAGAAGGGACTCTTCGAACTTGATGGGATCTTATGTTGCGGATTGAGTTTTGACTTTTCAAGTATTGAAGAAAACTAAAATTTTGCTGTTTTTCAAAATATAATTGATTTTTTTAAGTTACGTTGTTTAATTTCAGCAGGTTGAGCAAGCACTATATAGTAATAACCAAAAAATGTTCTTCTGTTTCACTGTTTCTTTGTTTCAGGTTAGTTGTTGAAAAAGGCATTGTCTATAATCCATTTGAAAAAAAATTCTTTTACTTTGGATTTAATTTCTTTTTTTGTTGGGTTACCTGTGAGTTTTGTGATGTCATCAAAAGCGCGCGTATTAGCATTAGCATTTGAATCCAATGGGGGGCTAATGCGTGGTCATTCGATTGCATTGCTGACAAGATATTTCTCCGTCAATTTCAATACGTGGCTCATTCGATATCTATGCCAATAGACAATTATTGACGCATTTTAATGTATGCTCTTGCTTAGTGACTGTCCGCGTCCCTTTTTTAAATGTGTTCATTGTCGATTTCATGTTGTATATAATCCTGTCCGTTTGTTGAATAATCGCCATTGATGATGGATACCATGGTATTTGAAACCGGTATGGCAATAAATCGCACTCGTGCAAAAACTTAACGGCTTCTAGCTTGTAATAATATGGCTGTATTCTTCAAAAGCTGTGGTAAGTAGCTTGCATGAGAATCTACCGCCACGAAGTCGGAAAATAGGCTAGTCAATGTGATCCATATAACAGCTTCTTAAGCCTATGACTATTACAAAAAGTCAAAAGTAGAAATCTAGTTAATTCAATTTATCATCGGATAGGGCTTTTTGATTTTTTCTCTTAATATTAGCCCAGTTATTTCAGCCTTTAAGAACAATGTCGCTTTATCTTGTTGTTGTGTTTCAAACATCCGATTGCGACTGATAGACAGTATGGTGAGTTGTCTGAGTGGTGATACGCTTGATTGCACCATACAAGGAATAAATTTGACATACTTGATAACTAAAAATACAATTGAAAATCTCTTGTTGAAAACATGTTTGATCACAGATGTTTGATTTTTTGCATCAGACTGCAAATCTGGAAAACTAGCATACTGTTATCGTACTTGAAGTGGCCTACTTGCTCTCTAAATTCCCTGATAACTTCCTTCGGCATATTTTAGTATTGAATTCATCAATCTCTCTGAGCGTACCACTGTAAATTTCTTGATAACATTTGCTGATTGAAACAATTTCTGATGCTTGAAGAATCCTTTTGAGTGCATTACGCCTTCTCGCCTTCTGTAAACGGAAAATTTGAAAATGTTGATGCGTTGAATTCCACTATTCCTTATTGGAAAATCGGAGATAGAGACGCACTCATTGTAAATCATTTGCGCCATCAAACTAATGTAGAGGTTGTCCTTTGAAGCAATCTTCTTCTTACGGCTCACTTCGGCGACTGAGATGATACACATGATGTTTCATCGCTATTGTGATCATCTGATTAGGTGAAGTAGATTGATGTGGACGTCATCGTAGAAACTGCTTCCGAATCGCATTGATCGATGACGCGTCGCCTTCTCATTCTGATGACAGGACTTCTATTTACGTGCATAAAGCTGAATGAACTTCACGCGATGGATTAGCTTAGAATTTTCCGCATTGTGCACTGATTCTCGCACGTTTGAGATAATCTGCAACTCTGAATACAGCTTTCGTTGAATAGCAGCATGATTTTGACTTTATGCAGTTCTCATTGGTATTGATAATCTGTAGTAGTGGAGTGCAGTCGGTGGATAAACCAGCATCGCATTGAGTAGAAAAGTGTTTGTAGACATAAAATTGTTTTTGCGTTTTGTTTGATGTAAATATGTAAATTGATTGAGAGTGAATTGGACAATATATTCATAAGCAGGCTATCGCTGAGGTTTTGTTGTGTAGAAATTCAAGGGAATACCTACAAGTATTCACATTTAAGATAAGAACATGAATTCGGTTCACCATTGAACTTATTGCTAAATTTTTCTAAAAAAAGCGAAGACAAGGTCAATTATAAATCATGGTGAAGAGCCTTCGACTACGTTTTTATCTATTCAGTACAACAACAACTTCCTATAACAGATCATAACTACCTACAGCATTGCTATGTTATAGGTAGTTGTTGCTGTATTGAATTGATAAAGACGTAGTTGAAAGCTCTTCAATATAATTCATTATTGACATTGTCTTCGTTTTTTTAGAAAAATTTAGGTAATGACATAGTACTTTTAAAGGAGTTAATATGTCCAAGAATTCCTGGATTTCGATAAGATTTGAGAATTGAAAATGAAAGTGATCACATATTCAGGGCAATTTCAGAGGTTCATGAGTGTCGGCTCAGTTATAAACGCAGTCAGCAGAAATTATATCAAGGCCCTCATTTTGGAGAACTTCGTTTCATTCTATCATTTTTTTATTCATACCAAGTTACAATTTTAAGGTCAATGTAGGAAAATGATAGGACAATAAGGACAATGTCTAAAATGATTGATAAATACCTTTTTTGCAACTGATTTCTTCTATCACATGCTTTTTAATGCACTTACCCCCCGAGGAATACGACAATGTTGAAATTGCAATTGAATCAATTGTATGAGTAAAGAAATGGTTGAGTGAAGCGAAGTCTCCAAAACAGTCTATATCGCTGAGCATTGCAGTTTCAAAATCAAGTGTAAGAATATTCAATAAGCACAATACCCTGTGGTAGATCCTATTGGTTTCAGGAGCAAACGCAGGTCGATGAGTAAGAGATTATTTGCCAGCGACAGGCAGATAGCAGTGCCGTCCCTAGTTGGTATAATCGTTTGTATCTTGGCTGGAGTCGAAGCCATTGTATTTTTGGCGGCTCTGATTTCGGTACCGGATCATGCTGTTAAGATTTTGCACTAATTAAATGCAAACGTTGTTACAAGTTCCATAATTAATAAATGTTCCGCATTCATTCATATCAGCTGCAAATTATTTGATTTTCACCGATTTGGAGCATAAACATTGAATCCAATTGCTTGGGCTAATTATTTATGGCCACTGTTAATACAGTTATGCAAAATATTGCGCAACCCTGTCATGAAATATCATTATTGCTTGAAGATATGTAGACAATAAGAGAATAGACAATATAACTACAAGTGCTGTAATTTATCGGTAAACGTACCTCATCATACGCAATGCAATCCTACTATACCAGTACGGCATCAAGTGTATCAAAAAACTAAATGAATACTGCCCGGCATAGGCACGTGTATATTACGTATGTGTAGGAAAGGGTATTTTGTGAAAGTTTGAACACTTGATTGGGTTAGACTAATATTTTCAATTTTGAATAATGCATGTTGTCCTATATTTTATTATCATGCTGATTTCCACTTCGTTGCAACTAATGCTTCATAAAAAAGCCAATGAAGCCAAATGGTACAACTAACAACTGTTACCTCATGACATGCCTTGGAAAAGAAAGGCTGGACAACTTCTGTGATCGTGTCACGTGCTCAGCCTCTCCAATATTTGGACTTGATTGATTCCCACCACGATTGAAGTCACGAAGTTCCCACGTAGCCTTTACGAATGACAGAGAACTTATCGATTGCCTACAGTTTGTGCAATTTTCTTCAAAAATTGATTCTAATGAAGATGGCAGCTAATACGGCAGTCATCGCAAGCTTAGAGCACCCTTTGTGTTCACCGCTTTGCATGATACATGCTTCATGGAATGTTCTCTGTCTGGATTGCTCAAATTAGATATCTGTATGATGCTAATGTTTCAGCTCATGTTGTCCTGTTATAAGCAGTGTTGATCGAAGTCAATGTACTTGTAGTTTACATTGTGAATGATAATAGAATTCATTTTCCTTAAAGAATATTTAAGGAATAATTCAAAACAAAGTGGACTTTCGAAGCAGTAATTGCAATATTTCTCTTGATATATGACCAAGCGTGCTTACTTCTTTCGGGAATAGTGCTAATGCTTTGAATTTTAAAAATTAAACAGACACTGCAATATGGTTGTAGTTGGAAATAAGTTGGTGGAATGCCCTAGCAGAGAAGCATGTGCTGCACAGCCGTTTAAGTCACGGAGTCAAATTGGTCCTCGCGCGAAATGGTCTTAACAGGCTTTGACAAATGTGTCCCAGGAAAAGTCGAGATAAAATGCAACTAAAAAGCCACACTTTGCCCTCAGGCTGCCATTTTATTTGCGATCATGATACTTGAGCTGAGTCGCTTATTCTGCAACCTCCCACGGAAAGCGTGAGCTGTCTGAATCATGATTAAAAATGTGCATGTGACTTCTTGTAGACTCTTGTCTTTACAAATTACATTACATACTGCACTTAGAGAAAAATCGTGTCAAGAAGATTACAAAAGATACGGTATGTTATGAAATAATATGATATGAATATAAAGCTCCCATTCGAAGACCAATGACAATCTACTATGCCACATGCATAATTATCTTGAAAATGGGTCAACATATACCAGTGACTTATGCGTCAATGTACAGTAAATCATTTGAAAAAACGTTGAACGTTCAACGCACACGTCGGATAATTAGATGCGCACATCGGATAATTGATGTGCACAGTAACACATTTTTGCTCAAAATATCTCAACAAATTCCTCACAACAACATTTGTTATTTCACTGGCATCGAATCCTATTGCAAAGCCATTGATAAATTCGGAGCTAAGATGATGTTTCTCATTGTATTTATTTACATTCATCGTGTTTTCTTCAATAATTAAATACCATTGAATGATGTTCATTATCAAAGTTATTTCATCTACATGGAGGAGTCGCGTTGATAAATGATTTATTAACATTCCACACTACACTGGCGAGCTCAACGATTCTGCTAATGAACTAACGCATTTACTGGCGTCCCCAGTATCAAAAAGAAATTCCGCCTATCTTTTTCAATCCATTAAGTTCATGCTGTCTGATAACTGCGAACTTTTGCAATTTATTATCAATTATCTAATGCTGGTAAACTGCTTCCAGAAGTCAGATAAAGTCTGTGACAGTTATGAGCATACACAGTACATCGTGCATTTGTCACAAACTATAACTAGTACTACTCCAATAATTGTTATAATGTAAACTCTGTCTGAAGTAATCTCAGGAATAGTTCAGTAGCATGTTCTAAGAACTCTTATTGTGGATAAGTTATATTTGTAAAATATCTGTTAGAAAACCCCAAGATTGAATGGTAAACATTCTTACATTGTTGAAGTAGATCTATCGATTAGCAATATCGATAAATTCGATATTTCATTTATATTTCTCAGTCATTTGATTGAGGAATCATTCAGTTCATTAATCTGATTTGTCACAAGCATTAGTGCGTGCATGCTTAATTTCCAATGACAGTTTTAAACGGGCATTATTTGGTGTCTACACACACTGCATGCAAGCTACAAATAGACATTCTACCGATGGTTCTACTACTATATTACATTTGTAGATTATGTTTCTTAAAATTTGATACGTATATTTCACATGATCGTTTCATCGTTCAGCACTGCTCTATTGACTCATTGAGACAGTAGAAATATCTAGTACTATAGTAATTTTGTCGCATATTGAGCAATTACATAATTTTCATGTTTCAAATTTACAATTATCTAGCTACTTGAAATTTGAAAGTTATTGCACACATTCTACATAACGATATAACTTGGATGCCTCAAGATAACTAGCTAAGTAAACAACTAGATAAAAAATATAGATATACAAGAATTATATTTTGCCAGAAATCATGCATCAGAAACAAAGTCGGTAATTGATGTAGATAGTCAAGTATTCTGCTGATGTCACATACGGCTTGTATATTACTCTATAGCAAGTTGTCTCTATTTAGAAGAATGATAATCAGATAAAGTCACTGCAGCGAAGTATTGATAATTATAGATAATGAGTATGAATGTTACACGTATATGTATAGAATGAACACGAATATATATTTGAAATGGCATAATGTTACAGTATTGACTTCAAGATCATTTCATAAGTGAAGCCAAAGGAAAAGAAAGAACCGAAAGTTACATAAAGGCATCAGCCATGAGCCTTTCATGGAGGGTCTCTTTGAAGATCGCCAAAAGAGAAGTTGCATTTCGAACATCAAATGGAATGTTATTCCACAGAATGGGAACTCAGCAAACAGTGTCAGCATCAAGATTTGACCATGAGTCTGAGCGCAGATCAGAAGCTATCAACGACCTCCGAAATTTGGATATACGACGTATGAATATTGATTTTAGATTGGAGAGGGTCGGTGAGGAGGATGCTCCCGGAGGAGGAATCTTTGATCAGATGGTTGTACATCAGTAAGTCTTGCGGATTGAGTATTTGACTCCGAACGTGTTTTCAACAGACCAAGGATTATTCCAAGGTTATTCTGTGACTTGGTTCGGTCACATGTTTGATTAAACCATAGGGAGTTCATAAGAAGCAATGTTTAGCGTCAAAAAAATCATTCATGTTACTTTGTTGAATTGCACTTCATATATTGAATTTGGTGCATTGCAATTGCATATGAGTACTTGCGCACTCGTGCCGAACATTAAACCTACCACTTGACCTTGCTGATAAAGCGTGAATCTTCGTTGCTTTATCTGCGTCTCGTTCGCTGTTTTATCTAACTTTGCATGAAGGTTCAGCCTAGAAAGTGTGTCAAATACGTGCTTCCTAAACAAACAGATGTGAGAAGCTTCATATCAGCGATAATTATATAAATACAATCGATAATCTGTAGCAAGATCAGTGCATTGTCGAGACTCAAGGGCTGCGTTGTTTCGTTGATACGTGACGCCCCCCCCCCTATTAAAAATTATCTATAGTCGAGGGTTGCAAGATTTCCCTATTGGGGTTCTGTAACGACAATACGGCAATAAAGGAAGTTTTGCATCAGGATGTTAATCACATGTATGACTGGATTTTGCCAGTTTAGTACTACGCTTTGTCGAATCATTCAAGTAAGAAATTCCCTTCCATTTTGTATGAATTAGAGATTAAAGTGATTAATGTTATTAGTAAGAGTGCATTTCAAATATTTCAACATGTATGTTTCTGCTAAATCTCTGATGTGCGGTCGCATTCTCGGGTCTCTGCTGTCTCCGTATGATATATATGGATGATGACTATATTAGTAAAATTTTCAGTAAAGAATTCTGTCTGATTCGGTAGCCGTAAAGGGATGTATCCTATAGTTCACTCCCAGGCAAATCCATCTCCGCTTGAACATACCTGCTCCATAAGCATGCGGACAAACTCGTTGCGTACTATTCTGGTCTGTCGTAGATGATCTCGCTTGTCTCGTAGACTTTTTACGGCATTTCATCGATACACGACCTTATCGGTATCCCCTAGAGTGTATTATATACTTAATCAACGTTTTCAGTTAGGTGTTGGATAATGAATAATGCCGAAGATTGATGGATCAAAACTGTCGTTGAAGATTAAGTTGGATTTTTCGATAAACATTTTGTTATGATATTTGTAATCATTTTCCTTTATTATTTCGTTTTATTCCACATAGCCTCAATCAAAACATGCGCAGTACTGAATATTGATGAAACACACGTCTAATTCCCATTCAATAATGCTAATGTAAGTAGAGAGCACTTGTTGAAACCTTGAATCGTGTGAGAAAATTCGAATTTAGCTTTTATACTCAACGTTCTTAAGCAACCGATAAAATGCATCAATGAGGAAGTGCATTTTATGCACCATGAATTAAATGATATTAAATTCTTTATTTCGTACTTCACACAAAAGATTCAGAAGTAGCATTACACGACAAATCTGTTGATAGAGCTCTTCACGTGTACTGTTTTAGCAAGCAGTCGGCTGTAGCAGTTGCCATGATACAAAGAGTACCTGGCTGCCTTTTGTCAAACACTGAATGAAGTGGATGGTTTGCGCATCTTGCATTATTGGTTAAATTCTTAGCGGATTTACGGCAGCACACTTGGAAAGTGTCCATTGCTGAAATGTGAAACAATCTGCAAATTCTTTTTTCAAACGTCGCTAGGGCTTGAATCCAGTGGCTGCATGCTGGGTAGCCGTAGTAGCCAATCGATCTCATCATGAGTTGGCAGATTGTCCGCAGAATTGACGAATTATCATTCGCCTGATTGAGAAGTACAACATGTCCATTCTCTTCGCATTTTCACTAATGTTGAGTCAGTATATTGTGACCATAATAGACGATCGTCGATCGTAAGTCAGACTAGCTTGGTTGAAGTCAATGTAGGAATAACCATTCGGCTGTTGTCGTCAGTTGTTTTGTTTTGAAATTCATGACCTTTGACTTCGCGGGATTGATGGATGGACCACTGAGTAATATGTCTAAGTTCATCTGATAGGTGGTCATCGGAATTCTGTCGAATAAAATGAAGAATTGCGACGTCATTTGCAGACTTCATACAGAGGCTGGTGCAGAATTTCGTTTTCAAGCTGATCACTATGGCGAAAAGTACAGTGTTTTCTCAAAACGCATTCACACAGCCGACTCCCAAGAATTAATTTTAGTAACACATATCTATCAATCTTCTAAAAGCACTCATAGTAGTGGTCTATGGAGGTCGGACATTCCCTTTCAACATGACGCGAAGTCTTCCAGCCATAGGCGACACCACTGCGCTTCTACATGTATAACACGAGTACGAAGCTCTCATCTTTCCACATAATTTAGAGGCCCATCGCTATAGATAAAATAAGCCTCAGGCCTAAGGTGATAGATGACATAGAGACAGCATAAATCGAATAGCTGAATGTTTAAATTTTGATTGACTAATTCAATGTTAATGTATGGCACGATATTGCTGCCCTCAGTAACTCACGCTCTAACCTACAACGCTTTCTAGACGTCTTAGCATGCAGCAGAAGTTCAGCTCCTTGCTAATGTATCCAAAACGAAGTGCATAACAACGGACAAACTTAAATTCCACACTTCACCTGACAATCTACTGAGGAACAATCGAAGAAGTCTCAGAATTTGCCTATCTTGGACATAAGCTCTCTTCCAAGGGATATGGGGTGCCTTCCACAAAAACGAAGCAATGTTGACTTTCAAGTGAATTTCTTACTACCTTAAGTCCAAAATCCTTACCATCTGCATCATGTCTGTTGTATTGTACGGCTTAGAATGCATCAACTGGACCTCAGTAACTCGCAAGAAACTTTTAAAATCATATGATGAAACTCATGACCAACCACAGATTATCAGATCACACACCAATTGAAACTCTCCTAAGAATCACCAAACTCACACCCATCTCATCTATAATGAAAAACAAGATGCTAGAACTCTCGGCCACACCAAAAGAACAAAGACTCCAAGGGCATGGTGAATGGGATGAGAAACAGAGGACGATCAACAAGAAGATGGCGTGACAACTTGTACGAATGGACGAGCCTGGACTTCACAGAACTAAGCGCCGCAGTGCCAAGCCGAGACCTCTGGAGGCGGATCTCATTCGTTGGTACGCAATCTGCCGCAGGTAGGCGGAGACAGCGGACTTTGATAAATGTATGGCATGATTATTACATAAAAAATTCAGCTCTGTTTACAACTCATTAGTTCCACTAGGGTAATTCTCCACTATTTCACACGAGTTTCCACTAGGGTAGTTGTTTAACTTTGTTTTCCTTCATTTCCTGGATTCTTCGAATTTTTTAACTGTGCTGTGATTTAATTTGAAATTCAAAATTCGATGCGCTTTCCTTTCCCATAATGAATCAATCGATCATTCGATTTATTGTTCAAAGCTAGAGAAAATATATCCAATTATTCATGGTTTTGTAAATTGTAATTATGTCAGCAAAAAGAAAGATTTTCTACTCAAGTTTTGTATGGTTTCGAATAAATCCATGTGATCGCCTGTGAAACTAATGTTCAATGACTATTTACATACTGGTTGTGCAAAGTTATCTTTCTCTAGCAGATATGACATTGTAAATGACCAATTCTATTTCTATCTTTAGGTATCGCTTACAATGTGTCGTTGCTTAGTGTCTGAAATGAATAAATAGTTCAACGAGATATAATACGGATTTGAATGTTGGACACAGCAAATATTAATGATGGCATTACTTCGAAATAATAGATAGCTCGTTATTTTCTACGATTAATGCATTGCTTGGAATTTATTTGTCATTCATCTCTCATTTATATGAAATAAGAACATCTGCATTTAAATTATCAAAAGGCATGTATTCTGTACTTACTTGCAACCTACAGTGCTACTTATATGTCTACTTGCAATACCCCAGTTAGAAATTCCGATATATAGTGTTGTATTGACGATTGTAGATAAACTTCATCAGTTCAATTGAAGTATTATTATCAGCGCACGTAAAGGTAGACTTTTATATTTGAGTTAGTGAAAAAAAGGTGCAATAAAGTGCAGGTGCTTCATCCAAACTGTCTGTTTCTATCGTCTGTGATGGAATGAATTCAAAGAATCTGAAACAATATATGCTTTTATAATTTTTTAATGTTTGAAAACATAATTTCGGCATCTTGAAAAGGAATAGCAGCGCATAGGGCCCTAAGGGCATTGTTATATTTCTTCGACTATCTACACTGGATGCACTTCGGAATGAAAATTACACAAGTTACAGAATACCGTTAGCGGTTGTCAGACGAAGTGGTGCCTAGTATGACGTCATAATGGCATAAAAGTAAAAACAACAAAAGTCAATGGACGGAATGAAATCACCTATGTAAAATAAGAGTTAATTCTGTCGCCTTCTGCATGCATAAGTCTGGCTTCATCCTGTCGATGCATATGGCTCAACTATAGTTTTTTTATGTTTTTTGTAATTTGAATCTCATGCAGGAATTAGAGAGTAAATAGATTTCTGACGATGGACACTTCAGATGGTCGAAATATTAAGTTTGTCATCTTATTTCTATCAAAAACCATTATTTTCACGTTAAAATACAAATTAATACTTACAAGTAAAGCACATGTGTTTGGCAGACGCTACATTGTTCAATCAGAGCTATTCAGTTCTCCGGAATGGGATGACCAGCTATAGGACTGGCATACTGGATAATTACTGTAATATTAAAGACATATCAACTCTCAAGTTCCCAAGTTCTACAGGAAAACTCTCCTATGCAAATTTAAGGTCGATTCAACGTCATATTTCACGTCGTATCACAGTATACATCCAGGCATCAGACAGGTCCTAGTCTACCAGAGCCGCAACGGTCGATGATTCATGAATGGCCTGAATATGTCGATCAACGAAGGGATTGTCTATTTACCTAACAATAGAATTAGACCACTTCAAAATAACTGTTATGCAGGATTACGTTTGATCATTAGTCTTCATGACCTGTATGTGATGATTCCGTCATAATATGAAGAGTTGTGTCTATTCGGAAATCGTGTTCATTGCGTCATTACATGTGTATTTACATTATCCTACCGAGAATTTGGAACATAGGGTAATATAATTGTATTAACTAACAAGGCCAGAAAATTTACCGATAATTCGGAAAGTCAA
The DNA here is from genome assembly GCA_907163375.1 of Prostheceraeus crozeri. Taxonomy (NCBI): domain Eukaryota; kingdom Metazoa; phylum Platyhelminthes; order Polycladida; family Euryleptidae; genus Prostheceraeus; species Prostheceraeus crozeri. Next base: position 18,152 of record CAJQUW010006235.1, read on the forward strand.
TGACTTGACATTCCGAAATCACATGATGGAAACTGGTATATTTTAGCAATCTAACATATTATGTCAAACTTGCTATCGCCTGGCAAAATACTGCAGTCCTTAATCCACATGTATTTGTGACTGTAAAAACCTCCTGCCTACTTCTTTTGCCCCTGTGCAGTGAACTGACTCTTTCCACTGCATTAACTGTATTTCTATGAATACACTTACAGGGAAATTAATTCAAATTAATACAATTCCGATATTTGGCTTCAGTCCACTAAAGTCGATGCTTTCAGCTTAGGTTTCTATTAACTCGTAATCTTCACTAGCCTAAACGTTGTTGGTTGACAGGATTATCTTGAACACTTTCATTACATCTATTTCTTTGGTTTTACCTGTTACAATGTAGCTGTTTCACATTCCAATGTGATAACTTTTTGATTGCGGTGTGGTGAAGTTTTTCTCTTCAAGTTAGTGACTCGTGGTGACTGATATCGGTCGATTTGCCGGTGTGGGTGGTCGATTCGATGATATTTTGCCATCTTCTCTAGCATGAAAATGAACAAATCAATTCAAGCATCATTAGGTTTGTCATATAATGTCTTTTAACATTTTCTAATGCAGTGTTTCTCACCCCAGATTATTGGTATTTCTCCTAATTTCCCCTTCATATTTTTATATTGAACGTCATGAGTCTTTAAAAAAGCACGTTTATCTGAAATCTATCAATTTTACGGAAAATTGCAAAGTCTCACCACTTTTGTCTTCCGCAAGTCATTTCTCAATGTGAACTTTGGGCTTGATGATTTGAGAGCAAAGCTTTTGTAGAGGACTGCAAGTGCTGCATCCCACACTAACATGACTATTGTCATTTTTATCGAGAAAGCTTCATCTATGAACTTCACTATTGATACGAACGGTGGCACCTGATTTCTCACAAAATCTTTCCAGGCTCTTTCTCCACGTCGTAGCTGGGGAACAGAAGATGTTCGGAAGTGGCTGGAAAATAAGAATTTCCCTGAGAAGTTCGTCGCCACTTTCGTCAAACATGACGTAGACGGTCGTGCTCTCTTTCTTCTTGAAGAGGATGATTTGAAGGAGATGGGTATTTGGCAAATCGGACCACGAAAGCGACTAATGGCTCAATTGTCTGATCTGCCGGGAATGCATATGCAAAGGATACCAAATCAACATCGATATGTAGAGGAAAACCGTAAGTGCAAACATTTCTAATAATTATAAAATTGACAGCAAATTATCCCATTTTTCTGTTAATCCGGAAATTCTTTTCACAAAGCATTTAATCAGTGATTTACATACAGTGAGGAACAGGGCTACTTTCAATCATGTCTCAAAACGTCATGAAACTTTTGTTATTATTTTTTATTTTGTTTTTTTGCATTTTTTACTATTTTCTATTTTATACTTATTATTATTTTTTGATATTTGACATCTCAAAATCAGATGGATGGGTTTGCACGTGACGCTGATTCGGATCAAGAATCATATTCAGAAATGTATAATTTTCGCTGAAATCCTAAAGTTTGCGAAAAAGGTCCCGAAGACCAGTCAGTGGTCCACACTTCGGATAGACTAGACAATAATAAATAATGCTATTATAAACCGAATACTGTTGCCAATATCTTATATAGCTTGAAATTGTGGTGGAGAGAAGAGATATCACATTTAGAACTTCATCTGTGTATTGAAAATGAATTTGCACTACCTCATTTGAAGATATTCATGCAATGCATCGGTATCGCTTGTCAAAATAATAGTTGGAAGTCTGCATTTTGATTGGCCGAGTTTTTTTAGATTTTTTTTTGTAATGTTTTGCTTATAAAATATAGATTACTCAAGTGTAAGCATCCTTTTGATCTTGAGCGTCAATTTTTGGCAATTTTTTTGGGGATGTTTTGCAGCATACATGATAATCAAAGTGCATTCTTTCGTGCTCGGTCTACATTTCCGCACAGACTTAACTGCCCTTTGAGCTTATTTATTTTTCATGGGTGTGATCAGTTCGAGAATGCAGTGAAACTGTGAGGTTCTCTTATGTTTTTAGTGTCTTCTCTCTTAGATGCACGTTCCGTGATCCGTATGTAGTGGGTAAGTCGGTACATAATTGACTCAAAATAGCTACGAAGTATGAGAAAGTTTCATCTTTGCTTCAATGCGTGTCAGTGATTTGAGTTCTACAACTTCCTCCATGGGGAATGATGTATTTACTTGCAGCTGGACATGACCTCGCTACGCAGACACTTAATTATATTCCTTTGAGAAATTCGCAAAGTACAATTAGATTGTAAACCAGAGGAGAACAAAGCATTGATATTTTTCTCATCCAACAATTACTTTTATATGTCCCTATTCAGTGTAGTAACAGAATTTCACGGTTAGAAAGTTCTCCTCTATTATGCACTGCAATTGTGTAAGTCAAATGTTGAGGTAATATGATGACTTAAGTGTCTGATAGAATATAGTTATGTCAATTCCACCCATCACTGCGGAAAGCATTGTCTGCGCGATTGATTACATCACAAATTTAGAATTTTGCATGATAGATTAGTCAAGAAGTAAGATTGTAAGAATTGAGTAAAGCAGGAATGCGAAAACGATTAAATTATAATGCTTCTGCGTCCGCTCCCAGCAAAGTAACTTAGCTTGAGTGTACGGATCTCAAATTTGCTGAACTTCAAACTTAAAATGTATTGTGCTTGTATTTCAAGAAAATCCAAAAAAAGTTATCACACTCAGTCTCACAGTCTGTCGTTAAAAAAATTTAATGTTTTTTAGTGAAATGAGAAAATGATTTTCTCCCAAACGACTCCAGGCGACGGATCCGATGAACGATGCGTTATCAATGGTTTTATAAAATCCAAACTACGCGATTATTTTCACATTGGTTGAAAAAACGTCTTCAATCAAATGCTATCCTTAAACCAATAGTGTGGTAGAGATATATCGATGACATTTTCATGAACTGGACGCATGGATGGGAAACCCTGCACCATACTCTCAACTAAATCTGAAGTGTTATCGCTTATCACTGGACTCTCTTATAACATGAAAGCTGCTAAAACAACATGCTCATCATCAAACATCATTTATGGTCTAACTTTCCGAAATTGTAATTTTAAATATGCAGAAGAAACCCAAAGAACTTTGAGAGAAAGAATGACAGAACATCGATTTGACGTCCGCCATGGAGATGAAGAAAGGGTGGCTTCTCATCATTGTATGAGAACATCAACACCTGGAAGAAGATTTAAGGGTGTCAATGCTGAAAGAAAGAAAAGGAAATTATCAAATACGAAAGGTGGAGGAAATGAAATTCACTAGCCAACTAATGACTGACTGGCCTCATGGCCTTAATATGCAGAATGTGCTACAAATCCATGAACCTAAATCTACAATATCCCTATGTTTTTTGTGATTTCTATTTTTGTGCTATAGAATATCTTGGATTAGATAGTCTATGCATGTAAGTAATGAAATTTTTTTAAAAAACTGTTTGTAGTTTGAAATTGTAGGGACTTGATGTCCTCTCACTTCCTCTTTTTGTATTTCTCCTGACGAAGATTGGTCAATCTATGTCATCTTGTTACCAATTGAAACCGATAGAGAGTAAATAATTAATTCATTTTTTTTAATATAAATGAAGTTTTCATATTTTAAAAACTGCTGAAGAAAGTTAAGAAATTTATCTTAATGATATGCACGATAAGCGGCAATTTCTTACGCTCCCTCAATTGTCGTGCCCAGTGTATTGCCTTAAAAAAAGTTGATGTTCAAGTAATATTGTTGTCCATATCTCATTTCCGAAATGCTTCACGTACTTGCAAGTAATGGTCACATTATAACGGCAACTTTTGCCAATGTCAGAAGATAAAGATGCACATTCGCTGTACCATGGACCAGCTCTCCAATTACGACTACCAAGTTGTTTTAGGTTGGGAATCTCCCCAGTAACCTTTTGTATGCTGCAGACAATCTACAGTGAAAACAACAAATTTATAAATCAAAATTACCATATCATACTTACCAAATTAATCTACTGACAGAATACATTGGGGTGGAGGTGCGAAAACTTGTGAACTTGTGACTTAATATCTGCGGTTTTCGTGATCTTCGTTATGTGGCATCAGTGTGGACGGTACTTATGCCATCCTGACAGCATACAAAACTAAGGAACACTGAGAAAAACGGACAAATTTCTAGAAGCCATTATTCAAATCATTGCTACACAAATGACACTCAACTTTCTCTTCAGAACCAAGTAAGAGTCAACGGCAGGCTAGTCCATAAATGTTCGATCATTCTATTATCGTCGTTTTCATGAAATATGAAATTATCTGTACTGCTCTTTTCAGTTGAGATTTTTTACTATCATGAATTCATAGTCTGTACACTTTTTACTAGTACGGCAACCAGAACGAGTTTCTGCAGGGAACGAGGCCGAAAATGAGACTTCACAGAATGATGTACACCCTATGCCTACTACGAATCTACGCGTATGCCGAGTTCCAGTTGGTTCAACTTCTTGTCAGACAGGATCAAATAAAAACACAACGCAGATAACAGTTTTGAAGACTAGGCACAGGGTGTACATCATTCTGTGAAAGTCTCATTTTCGGCCTCGTTCCCTGCAGAAACTCGCTCTGCCTGCCGAACTATGTACTTATGCTGTCGAACCATGATTTCTATTAATAGATTGATTACATGCATTTGTAGTTTTAAAAAAAGTTCATGTAATCTTATTTCATCAATTTAATCTTCTTTTGAAGAATAACATGCCGGTATATTCATCCTCACCGTTTGCATATAGATATTTATTTATGCATCAATATTTGCATAATCTTTAGAAAAATATAATGTTTTATATTGCTAATAAAATGTTTTCGACATGATTTCGACATTTATATTTGTATGCATTTTGTTTGTGTCTCTCTTCTCTACATTGTGGCAGCATATCATCTACAGATGTATCTGAGATGAAAATTAAGTTTAGATTCAAGCTCTGTCTCAACTATGACTATGTGACGATGACTCTGTCTCAACTATGAGATGTAGGCTGACCGCGGCCTTCGTTGAAGGAAACATTGCGAACCTATGCAATCTATCGAAGATGTGCTGAAGGAAATGAAGATAGGATGGAACTAAGCTCTTCATAAGCAATATTTTCTTTATTTTTCATAGCTGTTACTTTGAGCATAATAGAATTCTGACTTGGCCAAATGAGGTCGAACTACTCATGAACCGTAAGGATTCAAGATGTCGAAATGTGATTAAATTGAGGACTGCCCTACGCCTGAACAGTAGGGATGTGAAGACGGTAGATTCCCTGAAGATCATAGGGTTGCCACTTAAATCAAAGTGGACCTTCTCAAATCACATCGACGAGACAATTTCTCATATTTCACGGCGACTACATTTAATAAGAATTTTGAAATCATCATTTTCGAAACGTCAACTCATAGTTACATGCGAGTCTTTTGTTGGATAGCTTATAGAGCAATGTGTACCTGATAATTAGTTTGTGGTTAAGAGTGTCGGGCACAGTGTTTGTCTCCCCTGGCTCTCCGACGTAAAAACTTTATCCATCAGATTCTTGAAGAAGATCATGTGTCCTTCTTATGTATTGCACTCACTGCTTCCAACTGTGTCATGCTGAGGACGATGCATGTTGCTTTTTCCTCTTACCTGCTCAACATACAGTAGTGAAATTACTCGTCAGCACGTTTCACCTTTAACGACTTCGTATAATATTTTAAGATTTCTGATTTTTATGACCAAGTTGCATTTCATAATTCATAATTAACTTCTCAATCTACTTTTGTCATTTTTGCAGACATGTTATAGCCACTTACATGCGATTTCTATTGAAACAAATACACGCATATTTAGCATTTATTTTCATGGGCTATTTCTAACCGGTAAGTTCGATTGCTCTTCTGAAATTAATTCGAAGTTTATGGAAGTTTATTCGATCGTATCGGAACTTAAGCTTGACAACCCAAAGTAGAAAATGTACTTACAATCAACAGCATTTGAACCTTGTTGCTTATGAATCTTTCTCATTGGTTTCTTGATTCAACACTATGGGCGAATGATCAGTTTTCCATTAAACGTAATGTCTGAATTTAGCTAGAAAACTGACACCACAATAAAAGTTTACATATGGTAAATTTAGATCATGCGCAGTCGACGTGTCAATAATATTTCCCTTAGATGAATATATATAACGGAAAGATTGAATTGAAAAGTAACTTCCAACGAAGTTGTCTTGAAAGACTAATGCAAGATTTTCATCCTATTTTAATGTGGTCTTAGAATGAATGTTTGTCCTAGTGCCCTTCTTCCGCAATTTTGATTGGTTACTTGAATCTTATTAACTATCCATTTTATGATTTACCTTGATATAATATTCATATTTTTTTAAATAGCATTTTTTTGAACTTACGGAGGAGGATTTTGCTAGGGCAAACATTAATTTAAAAACATGCAGCTCTGCAATTGCCAACGAACTGGAAAAATTGAGAAGGTCTGATCGATGGGTATTTCAATGTAATCGTCAATGAAAATACTGTTTCACAACTGAATGAAGTCTGAAAGACTGTGTAAAATATTATTCTTACTTTCTAGTCCAAGATAAATGACAGTACCAGCTCCTCTGTACATGCAGATGTCCGCTTCTTTAAATACCCGGTGATAAATTCCTTAGGAGCCGTGTACGCTGCCTTTCGTCCTTGAAGGTCTCAGATTGTAGCCGTCTGTGCTGACCATCAGCTTCCTCAGCCCTTCTAGCTGTCATCGGCTAGTTTGAGTCAATCCGAGCCGTACTGATGAGCCCTTCCTTGCAGGCGCAGCGTCTGTGGCTGCTAATGAACATGGCGCTTAAATTGTTCAAGTCAGAGGATACTTTTCTATTCCCTGACAAACTGGCGCTCTGATTCAATATTGTCGTACTCATTTGAAGTACGGACTTTAACAGTAGTTTTACTTATCTTTCGTGTGAATCAAAACCAGTTGAGTTTTTCTTTCTAGTTCGCTCAACACGCCTCACATTCCGTAGAGAGGATTAGTGAGTCTTACAATCATACTAAAACCAAACATTTATCTCTTGCCCTGCGTAGGTGGGGTTAGAAAGACTTAAATCACATTAACTACTCACGGGAACTTCCACGCAGGAAATAGGGTCGATTTTGACTTCTTTCCTTCCATCATAATGCCATTTGTTTTAGTGCTCATCATGTTAGTGCCAAAAGCAGTTCATTCGATTAAACGATTGAACCTTTGAACAGAATTGAATAGCCACATCAACAAATTAAATGAAGACAAGACAGTGCATATTTGGTGTAAATGGAAATCAATACAGTTTAAATACTTATGTCATCAAGTGTAGCGCAGGAAAAAATCAACGTGACTTCAAAATAGCTGCTATGTTAATGGAAACTATAGAGTGCCATCTCAATGTGCTTATGAGTTCAGTGAAATATTGATTTGAACATGGAAAACGTAATGGAATCATGCTGATATAAATCGAACTGCTGGACTTTGTGAAGAGGTTTGATAATGATGATAATAATAATAAACGTCCATTTCCAAAAGTCAATGTCTCAGTAATGAAGATCGTGAGACAAATAATACAAAGTGAAGAAGTGCATTTGTGGAATAAAGTAAAGACAAATTTGTGATTCTGGATGAAAGTTACTACACAAAAATCCATGATTGGAGAGCTTTGACATGCTTATGATGAAGCAGCTTCCACGTAGAGTTGTTGTGATGATAGGAAGTCGAAACTGCTTGGAATGGGACATGACTGGCAATATAAGATGATGAAGTGGATGTTTTGAATCTGATGGTATCGCATATCAAAATAATCTTAAACGGTTGTGATAGTTGATAAACTCAGACGGGTTTGTGAACGATGAGATGACAGCGTCTATTAAAGCAATCGATTCTTCTCAAAATTTTCAGAGGCAATGACAAAATTTGGAGATCCGCAATAAAACACTGCAAATCAAGCTCATACAATTTTCGTCTGCCTCTCTCTCTCGTCACTCACAGACTTCAAAATTCTGAGGGCAAAGTCTCTGATTGCATTTCCTCAAAACGTTGTGAAAATGAATATCCTACTTTTTGTCAACGTAATGTATACTAAACGAAGCAAATCAGCATATTTGATTCTAAGAACAGATATGTCTGAACAACTTTGAGACTGTAGACATGACAATAAGTTGGTCTTTCTAATATTTAACCACAAATGAACATTGCAGCATTTCTCTAACACAAAATTTTCAAAAAATTCCTATCATCTTCTATGCAGGGAATGACGCGGTTAATCTTATAAATTAACCGGTTAACCGGTTAAGAAATAATTAACCGCGGTTAATTAACCGGTTAATCGGTTAAGAAAAAATTAACCGCGGTTAATCAACCTATTAAAAATTGTAACTAAAAATGCAAGCTATTTCATTGACACTTTCACAAGATTTTATAGGCACGTTTTTTTATTGCTAGTAGGCCCTATAGAGCAAGAAATCCGCAGGTCTAAATTAGTGCCCACAGAAATTGCTTCAGACAAGACATAGCCTATGTAAGATAATCAAGTTGCACAATATAGTATTCAGTATCTTATCACTGTAGTTTGTTGGTACTATTTTTTCTCTGCTCTATACTATATCACTCGCACAAAAAAACAAGTTTCGGTCAATATCTATAAATTCTGATGAATAAAACTACGTCATCGAATAAAAAGGAATTACACATGCCGCATGGTATCTACCATATACTGATTTCCATGTAAGTTCGGTGAATAATTTCAACAATGAGTTAAGAATTGTAGTGTAAAAATAATATGGCACTTGCGGTTTTCTTTTGAAGACGCATTCGTTTCTTGTCAAAGATATTACCAAACGCTGAAAACAAACGTTCACTGCTTGCAGATGTAGCTTGAACGGTAAGATACTGCTTGGCAAGTTTTTGAAGTTTTGGAAAAGATAACCCATGTATTTTCCACCATTCCAATGGATCAACATCTAGGTCAGTAACGCACATCTCGTAATTCTGCATTTCTTGCAAATTTGTCTGTTTGACATTTATTAAAGGAGTATTTTCCAAAAGCAATGATAATCGACTTCGTTTCTCACATGCTTTAGTTGGCGGGCACTTCAGTTCGGAGGAATCCGCTTGTTCCCAAATGCTTAGTTTTACTTTCTTCTTCATATCTTGAGGCAAGAAGTCGAGTGATTTAAATCGAGGATCCAGAAATGTTGCTCGAATGTGAAGAGACACATCAGTGAGAAATTCATTATCGTCCATAGAAAACCGGAAGGATAGATTCGTGACAAGTGGACGTCGGTTACATGCTTAATTCTTACTATAAAATATTGATTTAACATCCTCTTTGAACATTTTTTTTAACCGCGGTTAACCGGTTAAAGACTTTTTAACCGGTTAAGAGTTTTCTAACCGGTTAACCGGTTAACCGCGTCATTCCCTGCTTCTATGCATACATAAATTTCCTACTTTTATCTTAAATATGAGAGTTGTTTCAATTGACAATAAGAGAGTTCAATTGTCAGCGTAACTCATGCAAACAATTGAACAAGTCAGCTGTGTAAAAAAATAAATACAAGGGGGTCAATTGTCGAGCCCTGTGGAGCACCACTGTTTATACGTATGGGACAGCTGAAAACATTATCAATTCAAAAAAGATACCAACAGTCGAAAGGGCGTTTTCAACTCAATCACGCTTCCACATAATAGATGCACTAATGAAGCCCAAGTTTGTACCCTAATTTGCATCATTTTGTTTAATAATTCAAGCGAATTTTCATAAAAAATTCAAAAGACGTAGCGGCCTAGTTGGTAATAGTTTCTCATGTAGTCGAAGGAATAGCACACCTTGAGTTTCAGGTTCTTAGTTACATTTCGGGTTCACTCGAACTTGCACATCCTCTGGTGTTCTATTATTGTGTGATTTGATTGGCTTTCAGATGTACTTGAATCAATAAATATCGAAAATTGCGAAATCAGCAGAAGAAATAGAGAATGTTGTTTCAATATGTAATTAATATCAAATAATGATAGAACATATGTAGTCAATATTTAATTGTAAATCTTCGTACATGAAAATCAACCAAATTTTAATGTTTTTAAAGCTAGGAAAAAAGTAATTTGACCCTAATTTAATGTTCACGTGCATAAATGCACGCACGTGTAATTTGATAGGCAGTGTTATGATATGAAGTTTTTACTTTAGCATTTGAATTTTAGTATAGAGACTTAAAAGTATATCATTCCAAAATTTTTCCTATGGCTAGAAATGTCTATTAAGTTTCCTTTACAGGACGTTAGTTTTACTATGAATTCTGCTATATGAAATCGTGACTTCACAAGAATCAAAGGTTTATCGGAATACACTTCGGTTTTAAGAATATTTCAGATAGAAGGATATGTGATCATAAATTGAAGAATTATGAGTAATATCGGAGGAGTGATACAGCAAAGAGCTCTTCCGTGCGTCAAAACTGAAATGTGTCAATTCAATTCACAGCTGCATACATCTGAGTGCGTTTACACGTGTAACTTTATTGCTGATACTTTTCGATCCATGATGAGTCAGAAAAGAATGAACAAACAATGGAAGAAAAAGCACACCCTCAATAATCGTGCTTCGTGCTTCACCAGACAGAGACCAGACAACAGCACAATTTAATGAACGGCGATAAGGAGAGATGAATTGATCTCATCAGCTTATTATCCTCTGAGTGTCATTACAAAGTGACAGCTAAAGTTAAACACGACGCCACATTAGCTGCCACTTTTTTACTGACACTCAGAGGATAATAAGCTGATGAGATCAATGCACTTCTCTTTATCACCATTCACTAAATTACTATTGTCTGGACTCCGTCTGATGACGCACAGCGGGAAGCAACATTATCGAAGGCACTCCTTTGTTCCATTGTCCATTCTTTTCTGACTCATAGATAGAGAATTGTCAGCAATAAAGTTGCACGTGTAAACGCGCCTAAGTAGTAACTATTTAATGACAAAAACACATTCTGCGGTCATTACATGAACATTGCTTTTTCAGACTCCTTTCATGCCCGTCGTATCGCATCTGAACGCTGGAAAACAGTCCTCGCCTTCCTCTACATGAACGTCGTCTTCATGATTACTTCTCTAGTCCTCGTCATCGCTCACGAGCGTCTGCCTCCCACCGATTCCTACCCTCCGTTGCCAGATCTGCTTCTCGACAATCTACCTCACGTGCCTTGGGCGTTCGACGCTGCTGAAGCCATTCTGGTGGTTCTGACGGTCGTCTTCGTGAACATTCTCATCTGTCATCGTCATAGATGCGTCATCCTCAGACGGGTTTTCTCTCTTGTCGGCACTGTCTTTCTTCTCCGTTCAGTCACAATGATCATCACTTCTTTGAGCGCCCCAGGACAGCATCTCAAGGTAAATCATTAGTAAATCGAAAATTTTCCCTATTCTGAATGACACGTCTGAGTAAAGACTATCGTCATATCGGAATATAGCATATTAACATCTTTTATAAATAAATAAAGTCACATAAATTCATTTTCATAAAATCAAACACTAATTTCTTGCACATTGCAATTCGTCTACTCTTATTCAATTGCAAACATGGACTGAATATAAAATACAATACAACATCTGAAATCATATTGTTCTACAGTAATATATCGATGATTACAATTGAGAAAATAACCTAGATATTAAAAGAAGCAAAACAGAGACCAAAGCTACCAAGGTAAGTAAGTCGGGATTCTCGCATAAAATAACCAGGGACTCTGTAATTCCTAATGTGTGTTTTTTGATGATGTGGTACTTCATACTAAAATTGTTAACATTAGTCTGTCTCTCATTATTACAGACTTGCAATGTCTTGTAGTACTGCTAACTAGAATTGCAGTGGACATTTTAAAGAACTGGCGAACCACTTTGGAAGGTGTTCCGAAACTATCTCATTCAGACATCTTACCGTCTTCCCAACACACTTGCTTCCACATGTACAATGAAACGTCTTTATAATTATTTTGTAATTATCTATAATCTTAATTAATAAAAAACTAAGTGAAGAGAAATCATTCCTTAAAGATTTTCATATTAGCATTATTGTTAATTCCGTATCTCTTCCTAGCATTGAAACATAGTTTCATGTTTCATCATATTTTAGTTTTTTCCAATTATTATGCTTCTATATGTTTAAAAAGCTAAGCCGCAGTTTGATGAAGAGGGAAATACATAACGTTGGTAATTTAATGGATATGTGATTTAGGACATTTATTCAACATTGTATAATAGGTACAGTAGTACATGTACGAATGCATAAAATTTGCATACACATTTATGAAATAAATAGCTACATGTGCATCTATGAAGGTAGTAGTGTTTGGATCCCGGGATCCCGGCGTATTTTTCTTGTCCCGAATCCCGGGAAACAGAGACGGGAAATCCCGGGATTCAATTTTCTTGAAAAAGAAGTTATTAACTTATATAGTAGTTGTGCGAATCTGCGTTTATCATATTTTAGTTAATGATTGGCTACATAGTCTGTATAGCAGGGTGACCACTTCAGGAGGACCGAAAATCGGACCATAAGTCTGTCCCACAATGACGTCACATAAATTTTTAATTTTGATGATTTGACTATAGTAGCACTTATCCAAATGAAATGTATACAAAGAAAAACATAGAATATCATGAAAATTTCATACGTATTCCTTCATCTCATATAAAACAAATAAATGTAGGCAGTAATTCAGTTAAATGCTGCAAAACAAAATGCAAATACGACTCCCAGTCATGTTGAGAAAGTTTTATCAATAAGCTGAATGAATCGGCAAATATCAAATTGCAGAATTACAGAATTAACTACATGTAGCACATTTGCAAAATAATTTAAAGAGACCATTGAATTTGAAATACCAAAACAGTAATGAATACTAGAACAGTTACTACATGTACGTCTGCTTCTTTATGGAAAGCGGAAAAATGTGAAAAACAGATTGCATAGTTGATTGATGAGCTCATTTGATGAGCACACTGAATTTTTGTCGAAGTCTGAAATTGTTGGATAAAAACGAAAACTGAAATGAATTTATAAAATGGTATATTCATTATACACATTCAACATCAGATTGAAATATTTCTGTTAATTACAGAATAAATTAATTCAATAAGCTGTTCAATTTTTATTTTAGGGTAAGTAGTAAGAAAAAAACCCATGAATTACATAATTGGCAATTTCGGACCATCTCGGACCTTCCCCCGAAATTCTAACCAAATCGGACCAATTCGGACTGGTCCGAAAATTCTGACCAAGTGGTCACCCTGCTGTATAGAGTAGTAAAAAGGCTAGTAAGTAGCACCGTAAACTGCGTAGTACATAGCACAAAAGCTAGATATTCTGATTATGCATAGTACATTTGTCGTCTCATCTGAGGAAAGGACGTCTAAATATAATAGCAGTCCTTGTCTGAGAGGTCATATTTCGTCGCGTCATTCGGCAGAATGACTCATGTGTTGCACTGTTAATGAGTATGAATTGTATGATAGCATGATGTTAGAACTGAGTGATCGTGTGTGACGTCTTGGGTGTGACTACAGTATTCTGTGCATGATTCTGTGCCACTTCTGTGCTATGATTCTGTGTGTGTGACTGCTACCGCAAGGCTTGCGCAAGGTCACGATTGGTGCTAGAAGCCAGATGACTGTCACCGTTTCCTTCCTTTTCCTATCTCCATGGAGATGAAAATTGATTTTGGTGTTAGCGCTCAAGAAGAATGCCCGTAGTTTATAGACTACTCCTTCGAGTTGAGAGTTCAGTGCAGTGCAACGTCTAAGCCATGGATTCACCCGCCTGGAACTATTTTACGAAAGACGATACTGGCTTGAAGGCCATCTGCAACATTTGCAAAGCTTCTATCGGCTGCAAAGGATCATCGACTAGCGGTTTGCTAAGACATTTGAAGAACATTCATCGTGAGCTTGTGCCCCAGAAACGCAAAGCTGATGAGGACGTGGCTGATCAACCGTCACAGAGGAAGAAAGTGAAGCAACAAACTCTAGATCGAGCTTTCATGTCTGCTAAGCGATCATCACTAGCAGAAATACTGGCAAGACTAGCAGCAGAGGACGGCATTTCAATACGCGCAATCACAAGGAGTATGAGGTACATGTAGGCCTAGGTCTAATATAATTAATTATATGTATATCAAAAACAACTGGTTCATAAGTCAATAGGCCTACTAACTACTTTCGCAACTTTGTACCGGTACCGTACAAGAATTACCGCAGAATTTGTACCAAAATTAGAAATAATTCTATCAGTAAGCAACTGTAGCAGTTAGCAATTTTGACAATACATCTTTCCCAGGCATTAATCGTGATTAAAAAAGCTTGCTTGATTAATTGCATCTCAAATGTACGGTACCGTAATTCAAGTGTCTCTAAATGCTATTGCCTTTCCAATACAACTCGAGAATAGCCACCAGTAAAATAAATTGGTAAATACAAACCTTTCCAATGCACCTAGAAAATAGTCGAGCTAGCAAAATTGCTAACAACATTGGACTTATTGGGAATTTCGGTTTGTCCCGGGGAAAATCCCGGGATTCGAAGAAGCTTTGTCCCGAATTCCCGGGTTCTGAAATTGTCCCGGGAATTCCAAACACAAGAAGGTAGTCAACAAAACGTAAGCAGATTTATGAATTTATAAACATCAACAATTCACAGCCCGAAAATAGAATCCTACTATTTTGGAATCAACCCGACCCGAACTCGAAATCGGGTCGGGTTCGCACACTTCTAGTGTGAGCTCCTGTAATTGAGAATGCACTGTGACATTGCGTTGGCACTGTACATTTCTTCATGTCAGCATTTTGTAAATTACTAAATGTCCAGAGTATGTCCCACTTTTTTAAGCCGATGTTGCATGCAGTGTTGCCACAAGGGTATGAATTCCACTCATTCAGTGACTTTGAGGAGTTGTGCGTGAAAAAGTTGAATCTGGCATGATTTTTTTATTGATCGAAAATCTAAAATTTTGTTCATCAATAATATCTGAAGGAATTACGAGGTAATATTGCTTCACCGAAGTGATTATTTCCCTCTCTACTTAAAAGCTAATAAACGAGTACTACATGACATGTAGTCCATGCATATTGTGGTACCAGGTGATATCAAATCGTGTGATTTATTGCTTCCACAAGTTAATATAATTTCCAATCTGCAAATGTGACGACTTCTGAAGTCTTGATTCTTGACAACTGATTGACTTGACCTCCAAACAGCATGGACTTATTTGGTGATTTTAGGATTTTAGAATTAATTTGTTATTTAGCAGTGATGTATTTCATCCATTTTTCCACAGCTTTCGTCAGACTATGAAGGATATTACAAATACTGTTCATCAACTAAATAGTTTCAAATTTCACACTTGAGATATCTAAAAATTAGAAATGATTATGCGGCAGATAGTATTGGGTTACATCTTACTAAATATATTTGCTAAATAATAAATGAATCTACAATATCAAATAGCATCGCAGTGTTTCCAAAAATGAGCGCGCAGCTGCGCGGTTTTGCCGATTTCTGCGCGGAAGCGCAGAATTTTGAGACGCTGCGCAGAATTTTCATATCGCTATCATTTTCTGTTTAGCAGGCTGTCAAGCCATGATTTTTTTTATTTTTTGAAAAATTAATTTTTTTCATTTATGCGAACAGCTCTTCATTTATTTTTATCTTTCGTCATTTTTATTCACTTTTGAAATTTTGGATCATTTTTTAAATTAAGCATTGTATTTGATGAACATTGGTTTTGATTGTCATATATTTTTAAATCGTCAATAACCTATAGCCCTGATATCTGCTTCAGTAGTTCGAATTTAAGATCTTGGTTTCGAATATGTGCAAGTACAGTCCAATTAGATGAAGGATCAGATTTTGTGATATAGCACGATCACAGAGATAAATTGCCGTGTCTGTGTGTTTGGATCTAGAGCTGACTTTCAACAAAACTGATGGTCACGGCTAGAATTAGTCACGAGGGCAAGAAGATCAATTTTCATTGAACATAATGAAAATTCAAGTCTGAAACATTGACACCACATTAACGCATTAAATGTACACAGTCAGCAAATTTAGATCGAAGGCATTCGATCAACTGCCTTCGTAGTGGACGGTCGGATAGCTCTGCGGCTCAACAACTTGTGAAGTAGAAGCTCGTAAGCATGTTCCATTTCCGACTATTTATGATGGAATTGCTAATATCATCAAGCATTGCATACACACCACAGCAGCTACAGAAAAACAGATATCTTGGATGTACGGGGCTAAAAGATTCACTAAAGGCTAATGTTTATTTAACACAATTATGAAAAGAATGTCAGAAATGTCTAAAAAAGACATTAAGAGGAAAAAGAGTGAAAGAGCTGGTGGCAGTGTGCTATCTTATGTCTCATGTGTTACTCCCGCTTCACAAATTGACGAATTCGATGACGATGATGTGGAGGTTGTGTGACTTTCAATGCGTCTAGCAGCCAAAGATAAATTAAAATTACTCCCCGATTGCTTTTGTAAATGCTTATTATCATCCTCCTGGTGGAAGCACTTGAAGAACAGAAAGACTCGCATCATATACCTTTCTGTTACAGATAGATGCAGGAATTCACTTTTAACCATTAATTTTGTCAAACTTTTTGTGTAGCTTTGTTTCTGTGCCTTGATGAACTACAGTAGAAATTGGATAACTCGACACCTCACGGTGCCTCAGAAAAATGTCGACTTAGGCGAACTGTCGAGATAACCGAACACGCACATATGAATCCGCAAAATATCCTGCGATGAGTATAAAAGGCTTCTATACGGCAATAAAAATCATGCTGTTATTAGAAACAGACGCAAAACAGTTAACCCATACGTAAATCACACTGTAAATTAACTGTAAATTACATTTACGTGTAATAAAGTGAAAATCACGGAAAATCATGCTCAACTTACTGACCATCGTTCCGTGTACCATAAAGTAGAAGTAGGTAGGGCCTACGGTATCGGTACATGTTGGCGAAGGAAAAAATCTGATGTATCATATGACATTTGTATGTACTATGTGATCAGACAGACCAAAAGTGAATTCAGTTTCTCTTCTTGAAGAAGTCGGTTACTTTTGACTGCTTGAGTGACAGCTTCTTGATCGAAGCATCTATCAATTTATTTTCGATCTGTCTGGCATGGTCAACGAATACAGAGTCCGAATCAAGGCACTGTAGAAGATGTTGCATTCTGCGTATCATTAGAGTACCCTCCACAATAGTAGGTGGAGGTTCGATTGTTGGCTCATCATCATCATCAACATCCTCAGGATCATCTGCAGGAATCAAGCTCACCTCTATTTCATCCGTCGTGATGATCTCTCGGCAATTGATTTCCTCATCCGTATTGACGTAGTCGTCGAAGTTGAAGTCTGCTGGAATAATTCCTTCGTTGATCATGCAACTCCAGATATTTCGATGATCCACCTCATGACTTTCACCATCAGGCAACAATTCGATGTCCCTTGGAGGATGAAATCCAACTTTCTTGAAACAATTTTGAATAGTCACTTCAGACACATTGTTCCATGCTTGTTTCAATATGTCCATGGATAACTTTATGTCAACCGAAAAGTCCAGTTTGTTTTCGAATGCGAATAAACGCCTCTTCGCAAGATCGTGACGATAATGGGCTTTGAGACATCTGATCACACCAGCATCCAAGGGCTGTGTTTTCGAAGTTGTGTTCGGTGGCAGATAAACAAGTCTGACGTTTTGTAAGTTCGGGACGACCGGATGAGCAGTACAATTGTCCAACACCAATGCGACTTTCCTGTTCTGTTTGGCCATCGTTTGATCCAGTTTTCTCAGGTATTTCTCGAAGATCTCACTGGTCATCCAGGCTTTCTTGTTGTTTTCATATTGTAGTGGAGGCTTCTGAAGACCTTTGAAGCACCTTGGATTTGTGCTTTTCCCAATCACCAACAATGGGAAACGCTCCCCAGTCATGCTTGCAGTGACCATCACGGTAACTCTTTCCTTCGATAGACGGCCGCCAACACACTTTTCTTCTTTAAAAACATGCGTTCCATCAAGCAGACATCGATAGAAGAGACCAGTTTCATCACAATTCAGAATATTTTCTGCAGCATAATCCTTCAGTAGGAGAGGTAGACGGTTGTTTAGCCAATCCGATGCTCCTTGTAGATCAGCCGATTGTCCTTCACCGTGAAGTTTCTTCGCGACGATGCCGTTTCGTTTCTTCCATCTATTGATCCAGTTGATGTCAAGATTCTCGAAGTCAGGATATTGCAAATTTTCGGCATATTTTCTTGCCTTGGTGAGCAACATCTCACCGGAGATTGGTATGTTCTGTTCGCGAGCCAAGTGAAAGAATTTTGTCAATGGTTCGTCCACTTGATTAAAGTTATGAGCCTTGAACCGTTTCGCATCGGTCGGTCCACCTTCTTCAAATTTCGAGACAATATTCTCTGCTTTCTTAATGTACTCTGCGATCGTACTTCTAGGAATACCTTTCAACTTCGCTATGTCCGTTTGCTTCATTCCACCTTGGTGTAGTTTCACGATTTCATATTTGAGTTTAAGAGTACTCATTGTTGTTGTTAAAAAAGGAGTAGACTAGCGTAAAAAAGAAGATGCACGTGTAGGTCGATGACAGCCGATTGATAGTGATGACCAACAGATAATGATCCAGTTAGCGATCAAGTAGGAAATTATAAGATCAGGTGCTCTAAGGAAAGAACTCAATTAAGCCTATGTTTGATGCCTTCGCAAATGACACAAACAGATAATGAGCGAGTTAATTAACGATAAGTAGAAAATTATAAGATGAAGTGATCTAAGGAAAAATTCAATTAAACCTATGTTTGCTGTCTTCGCAATTGACACCTTTAACCACATACGCTATGTTTGCAGTCTTCGCAATTGATACCTTTCACCTTCCCTGAACAATGGACAAATGTAAACAAACTTAATCGTCGATCCGATCGCCGCAGGTTACTACGGGACGGAATTTACTTTTGATGCCAATTATGAATTACATCACAATGGAATGATGAGACCAGATAAGCGAATGTATGCCCGATTAATTACCGAATTTCATGTTGAGTTAGGCAAATTGTTGACTTACGCGAAGACGAGATACACAAATTTTCTTGTGTGTGATAGATAGGATTTTTGGCGGGACTTGAACAAAATGACGATTTAAGCGAATAGTCGAGTTATGCGATGTCGAGTTATCCAATTCCTACTGTATTTCTAAAACGCCATTTACGTATCTGTATCACAATCAGCTATAGCTGTTTCATCCAAATACGTGCATATCGTCAGTATCGTGAAGAGTCTAACAGTGTGAATAATATTTCCATTTGACGAATTGGTAACTAAAACAATTAATTGAGTCAAAGATATGCAGTTTTCAGTTGCAGACATTGTCTGCCGGCAATATGACCGCTGAGGTTCTCTACAATGCGCGCGCTCAGCCAATCACGCAAGCCAAAGAGAGAGAGAGGAATATCTACAGCGATCTCGATCGCTTACTGTTATTACATACAATAGCTGAGATAGGATTGTGTCTGCTCTATAGACTAACCCACACGCAAATGAATCTATCTCTTTGGGCATGATATTGGCTATGCTCCAAAATATTGTTCGTTTGTTTTTTTAAAAATAAATGAAGTTTCGATAAACAATCATTACCAGATGGCAAATTCAAGTGATCTTATTTCATGCAATTCATGTGAGAGGATTTGTTAGTGACTTTTCATGGTTGTAAGTGATTTTTTGATCAATAAAAGTCGAACTCGACTTTTGAAGCTCGGTTTCGAACTCGGACACGATTCCCAGTTCACCGTGCCTTTAAACAAAACTCCATAATAATTCCTCCATTATTTCCATAATCCATTCCCGGTCCTGCTACTGTATTAAAATGCTGATTAATTTACCATTATCGAGTCCAACAGTGCATCTCTATCGGCTAACGCGTGCTCTCCATATCTTTGTAGGTTGAGTGCGTTATTCCATCCACACCCGACATGGACCAGTAAATTAGTTCGAGCTTTCGTATCTGGCGATGGATGGGCATGTCCATTGGAGGTATTAAAACATGCGGAGATTATATGTTTTCTGGTCACACGGTAGGACTCACGCTTCTCAACTTCTTCATCACTGAATATACTCCTCCTCGATGGTAAGTCTCTATCTAAACCATGTTTTAGTGATATAAATGCGTTAATAGCCGACTATATTTTTTCCTTATTTGGATGTGTCTTTCCTGCATGTATTGAGATGTGTCTTTGTATAGTTAATCACCCCATGCATTGACAGAGGATGCATACAGAGAGACGAGATCGGGACAGGATTTGAGCTCGGATCGAGGTTAAAGATTGGATTTACGTTCGAGAATTGGGAAGGGATTTGGGTTCGGGATGAGTGATCGGGATTGGATTTACTGTCAGGAATCGGGAAATCACGAAACTTGTACTTTCGTTACTGTTCAATCATTTTAATATCAAGACCAAGAAAAGTCCGATTGACCTCACGCAAAGAAAAGTGAATGACTCAGTTCAACGCACCGTGCTTAAACTTTTGATGCTGTATCTACAGCTGAAGTTTTCGGTTCCTTGTTTGAGTTAATAATTGTTACATTATTCGTTCTAGTTGTCAAGTTCATAGGTTGCGGAATTATTTAGCATTTGCTAGCACGCCTTGATTAACCTTTATTGATCGTGACACTGTCAACACAAACTAAACAAATAGATCGTTCGAGGATATATAGGGTAGGAGAATGAAGTGGGTGAGCTATTTTGCATGCCGATGGATCGTGGAGCGCATGATATATCACGCTTTGCAGAGTAATTCTACTACAATAGATGTAGATAACTAACATCTGTGAGTCACAGACTGTGACTTAACTTTGACTTACGATATTCTCGATATGTTTAATTCAATAGTACATTTTCTTTTATGAAAACCAAAGATTCTACTACACTGCGTTTTCTAAAATTCTTATTATTGAAACCCGAACTTTTGGCTGATAGACCGCCAGCCATAATTAGGGTGACAATGTGACTGTTGGATATACTGCATTAAAAATTTGTTTCTCCTGTTGTGTAGATACCAGAAAAAGAAGTAGATTATTGCCGAATGCTGCGATGACACTGTAATTTCCAAAATGGAGTAATGATTGTGTAACATTACTCCATGTCTTCAACACATGTCTGAACATGTTGTTAGGCGAGTACACAAAATTATTTGCAACCCTGACTGCACTTGTAACATAATGCCTAACTTCGTCTCGTACAATGTTCTGAAATTTTTGCGTCAATGTGAAAATCCTTCTCATCCGTTGAGTTCACTGTTTCCAGCGCGTTTCCTAATTCTGGGCACCTTCGCCTTCCGCCAGCATTGTCTGCTCGTAGATCATGCTCATTTTTCCGTATGCATGCCGCCTTTATAATTCCAAGTTGTAAATATTTCAAAGAATGTCCTGCCTACTGTGGTGCTATTGCATTTTTGTGTGCCTTATAATTTATCTTATGTGACTTTATGTATATATGTGTCTACAAAGAAGATTTTGTGATTTCCATTACTTTCAATAAAGGATGTCATTATGATTATTATAACATTTAAACTTGGAATTTTAGTTTTAGCATGTGAATTATTCACTGCGTTATCATTTTGATAATCTTACAGTCAATTGATGCTATCCCAGCTATTCGTTCCCTAATTCACCTATCATTGCTCCTGAAATGTGAGCGTGTTGTATTTCTAATTCTCTATTGTTCACTGTCTTAGGACATAGCAATCCGACTCTCGACCGCATGCCTGACATCCTATTATCAAGTCAAGTGTTCTGGTGACGTTTCATGATAATAACATTTCATTATTGTGCATGTTTCGTGAGTTGTGTTATGCCATTGTTATACAGGTATAAATATCCACGTCTGCAAATAAAGTGCATCTTTGCTATTTGGAATCCGCGTTTTTACTTACAAGCTATCACGGCCGTTTGTCTTGCTGAACATGAGCGGCTCGTTAAAGTTGGTCGATATCGTGAAGAGATTCAAGGGTGAGCGTGATGAAAATATTGATCAATGGTTCAGACGATACGAGACAGCGGTGTCTATAGTAACCGCCCCAAAGGATTTAGAGGCTGAGATGGCTCGAATGATGCCTCTATTTTTGGATGGTCCTGCTTTCGCGACCTGGGATCAATTGGAGCCAACAGATAAAAATGACTTTAAAGTTGTGATGAAGGCTTTGAAGAGAGTTTATGGACTTAACAAGGCAAGTGCCTGGCTAAAACTCAAATCCCTCCGTTTGTGGCTGGCGAACAGATCGACATCATCGCAGATGATGCAAAGACATTGTTGAAGGTTATCACTGGCAAAGATCCTGATGAGGAGCTGGTATCGTTAGCTGTGATCGATGCGTTACCAGCTGATGTAAAGGAGAAGGTGTATATCCAAGACGGCGAAGATATGAAGCTCCAAGATGTTCTGTCTACGGCGAAGGCGCTTTTGGCAACTCGAGATGCCTTACCCACCGCAGTCGCTGCGACGATGGGTCCGCAAAACAGCCAAATGAAAGTCTCCAAGCAAATGGTTCGCTGTCAAGGCTGTCGCCGCTTTGGCCATGAGAAGGCCAGCTGTATTATCACCTGTTTCTTTTGTAACGAGAAAGGGCATATTCAGCGATTTTGCCCACACCGTCAACAACAGGCAAGTGCGAGCATGGCTGCGGCGACGGAAATCACCGGTGCACAAATCTCACGTCCAATGAATGTCAATGGGCAAAGGATGAACGCGCTGATCGACACTGGATCTGTGACTTCTGTCATTGGTGAGCATGTGGTTGGGAATGAGAGTCGGTCTCGGTCTTCGAATCGTTTTAGTTGGGACAAAGGATCGATATCCGCGAATAACTTTGGGAAGTTTTAGGCACTGATGTAACTCATGTAGACGGTAGACCTTATTTATCCGTTATCGATACTGCTTCCAGATTTACAATCTGGCGTAGCTTAAGAAATGAATCCTCCACTGAGATAGCTTTCAACATTGAACAGATCTTCGCAGAATTTGGTCCCCCAGCGTACATAATGAGTGATAACGGGACAGTTTTCCGTAGCCGCGAGTTTAATGAGCTGTTAGATAAGTGGAAAGTTCAACAGGTCTTGACTTCCGCTTATAGGCCCCAGGGAAACTCGGTGGTTGAGCGGGTTCATCGTACCGTTAAGAGAACCGTAAAGCGCACAGGAAAATCCCTCGCAGAGGCCGTTTTCTGGGTTAATAATACAAAAGATAAAAACGATTCAACACCTTACGAATTAGTTTTCTGTGCGAAGTCTAGAAAGCCGGATGTTACAGCTGATCGCATTGAGATAGAACGACCCAAATTGAATTACGAGGTAAACGATAATTACTTTGATAAAGACCGTATCCTTTTCTTGTTGGCGATAAAGTTTTTCTTAAGCCTCCTTCCTCCCGATGTGATGACGTTTGGAGCGGTCCACACGTCGTGACAAAAATCATTTCGAGTGTTTCAGTTGAGTTAGATGATATAAATGTCTCTCGTCATGTATCGCATTTAAGACTGGTACCTTATTGCAGGGAATCTACCGAAGTCGACTTAGAAACGAAATACTGCTCTTTGACGAATGATAGCGATGTCGAAATTGATTCTGAGGCGGTACCCCGAAGGAGTAGTCGCGTGACTAAAAGACCTATTTTTCAAGGTGACCATGTCGTTGATTACAGATAGCAGGCCTTATATTGTTTCGTATATAATATATACTTTTGTATATTAGTTTCTTAAGAAACTAGGGAGCGTGTGAGCGTGTTGTATTTCTAATTCTCTATTGTTCACTGTCTTAGGACATAGCAATCCGACTCTCGACCGCATGCCTGACATCCTATTATCAAGTCAAGTGTTCTGGTGACGTTTCATGATAATAACATTTCATTATTGTGCATGTTTCGTGAGTTGTGTTATGCCATTGTTATACAGGTATAAATATCCACGTCTGCAAATAAAGTGCATCTTTGCTATTTGGAATCCGCGTTTTTACTTACATGAAATTATATCGTGATTTTCATGAAGCTATTTGGTTTCAGTTATAGGATTACTTGAATATCCAAAAAATCTGATTCTAGCAACACTAATGTGATTTTCATTTCTTCTTCAGGTATTACCTGCACATCCTGACGTGGTTACTGAACGTGTTTGGCATTTTCTTCATCCTCGCAGGCCATGAGCATTATTCCATCGACGTCTTCGTAGCGTTCTACATTTCCTCTCGCCTCTTCTTGTACTACCACACACTGGCCAATAACAGATCTTTGATGATCCGTGACATCTACAGGACTCGAATGTGGTTTCCACTCTTTTATTTCTTCGAATCTGGATGTGATGGAATTGTTCCTAATGAGTTCGAGGTTCCGCTTCCCGCACGGATTCGAAAACTATTTTCACATCAAGATAAAGAAGACTGAATAACTAGTTTTATGATGATTTAAAAACCGATGTGAGTTAGTATTTTGTATACAATAAATTTAAATCAACAAATGTGTTTTAATTTAGGCAATACCTCGTATGGTTGATGACTTGATTGCCAAATATAAACAGTTTTGTATTACAAAAAGCTTTTCAAATTATGCTAAGATGTACCAGTTTATTTGGCAAGTTTACTATTCATTCCTAAAAGTGGTCGATGGGAGGAGGGGCAAGTTCTTTGTGAAAGTTCGAAGCTAGTGGGAAATGCTTCATTATAAAGCATTTTTTTATTTTTTGTCATCTGGTATATTTAAAGGTGCCACGTATTTTGTAATTTATAATATCAAGAAAATTTACAATATGTGAGACAATATGGGGTGTTAGCGATCTTCCCGCGGATTTTTGAAGTCTTTCATCTAGGTCACAAATATTGTGTTCATCACTCATAATATCATAGATAGCTAGGCTGGCGTTGTTCGCATGGTATATATGTAGATAGATAGCTATGATGAGATAAAATTTAAAAATCATTGATATTTAAAAATCAAACTCTTCCTCCACATAACCTTAATCTCATCACTTTGAGTAAGACTATTGCAAGTGCATGTTGACTGTTGAAATGAATTACAAGGACTTGACGAACGAAGAAATTGCTTCTATAGTGTCTTTTTCCGTTACTTATAACTGCGAAAAGGCTAGGCGATTGTTTGAGGAGAAATTTCAGAAGACCCCATCACCAGCAAGGACATTATTGGATTGGAAGAAGAGAATCATGGAGACATTATCCGTTGTTCCACGCAAGCCTATTGGAGACCACAGTGCCAGAAGAGTATCGGAGGAGAACAGAAATGCAGTCGTGAATGCATTTGGTGATGATCCAAGAACGTCTCAACGAAAAGTTGCACAAGAGGTGGGAGTATCCCTGTTTACGGTGAACAAGGTATTGAAAGAAGATGGTATGAAACCTTGGAAGCTTACATCTGTCCAGGAATTGAAAGACAGTGACGAGATTAATCGACTTCAATTTTGTCGATTTATCCTCGAAAGACAAAGAACCGATTCGAACTTCATACGCAAAATAAACTTCAGTGACGAAGCGACTTTTCACGTCAACGGTCAAGTTAACAGACATAACCAGTTCATCTACGCTCATGATAATCCCCATGCTGTTGAAGAACACTTTATGAAGTCTGTCGGAATTACGTGCTGGGCGATGTTATCGCCTATTCATGGTGTGTCTTATCAAATAATTGATGGAACAATGGACTCTGAGAAATATCTTAGCATTGTGATGGAGAAAGTTATCCCGTTGTTGACACAAAGAGGCAATCGGACTGAACTCTATCAACAAGACGGCGCACCTTCCCATTTCGCGTTAATAGTACGCAATAGCCTGAATGCTAACCTTCCAAATCGATGGATTGGACGTTCAGGTCCAATATCGTGGCCACCAAGAAGCCCTGACCTGTCTGTGAATGATTCGTGGTTGTGGGGAGATATACGCAATAAACTTTATAAACATCCAAGACCAAGGACAATAAGAGAACTTCGATCCAAACTGATCAATCTATTGGAAAGTATCGAGCTATCGACCATCAGCCGCGCATATGACAATTTTCTTCGGCGATGTCAGCTCTGCGCTGAGCAGAATGGAGGGCATTTTGAGCAGTTTTTATGATATCAGTACGAAAATGTGCTTTGTTAAGTAATATAATACCTTTTTGCTATGGTAAAAGAGTGTTTTTGTCATTAGTAACGACACATCGTTATAGATGGTTTCTACGGTTTCTGGCACTGTGGTCTCCAATAGGCTTGCGTGGAACAACGGATAATGTCTCCATGAATCTCTTCTTCCAATCCAATAATGTCCTTGCTGGTGGTGGGGTCTTGTGAAATTTCTCCTCAAACAATCGCCTAGCCTTTTCGCAGTTATAAGTAACGGAAAAAGACACTATAGAAGCAATTTCTTCGTTCGTCAAGTCCTTGTAATTCATTTCAACAGTCAACATGCACTTGCAATAGTCTTACTCAAAGTGATGAGATTAAGGTTATGTGGAGGAAGAGTTTGATTTTTAAATATCAATGATTTTTAAATTTTATCTCATCATAGCTATCTATCTACATATATACCATGCGAACAACGCCAGCCTAGCTATCTATGATATTATGAGTGATGAACACAATATTTGTGACCTAGATGAAAGACTTCAAAAATCCGCGGGAAGATCGCTAACACCCTGTACAAGTCACAAAAAGATAAGACAAGTAAGGGGATTATTAAGCAACTAAAATCCCCATATGGGGAGGGAAGAAAATAAAGAAGGCCTTATCCATCGAGATTCGGAGGCTGGATGGGCATCCGGCGGACGAGTAGGCTTCCATTTCCGCGTTGGAGGTTGATGCTAAGACGTTGCATCGACTCGTTGGGCGGGTCTGCAGACCTCAAGGATTGAAGCGGACAGGATGCTATGGTTTCGCATGCCTCTTCGCTCCAGCCACCAAAAATCTCAACTGCAAAGGGTATAAAAGTAGCACCAGCCTCGTCACAGACGGCCGCATTAGGCTCTTTTCTACCAGTTCGAGTCCATGACCAGCACTGGAGCTCTATGAAGGGAAGATATAACGATGACGTCGACAGCGGTCGGCTTTCCTCGGGTCGAGGAAGGAAGGTTTATGTCGGCAGATCGGGACTGGGTTGAGGTCACTATACTATTTCTTTCCGAGGGGAGACGGCTGCTGTCCAGGCTGTGTTGAATATGGCGTAATCGTTATTGAAATTGACCACCGTAGTCGATCATGTCGTCCAATTCGGTCGTATAGTCTCCACAACATCCAACCGAGTGATCTTCAAACTTATCGCTATGATTGCCACAAACTGGGCAAGGGGCGTCAACGGGATGTATTTGGAGACCCAGTCTGTAAAGGGTGACAAGATGAAAGGCCAGAGGATCTAGCGCGAGTCCTAGGGACGTGGATGGGACAACGTTCAGGTAATCACCGTTATGCGGGAGAGGGAATTAAGTCGCGTTCTGTTGTCGTCAGGGACATCTGTAACACCGTGTATTTTTATCCTTCATGCGAAGTGTTAATATAAGCAAGAACATAGTGCAGAGTGGGCCTTTTTAAAGTCCAAGGTTTGAACCCAGGTCTCCCGGACGCAGGGAGAGCACTCTACCACAAGGCCACTGCGCTGATGTGGTCGCTAACGAGTTGCACCTGCTGTCCGTCAGATGAGATGCAGCTTCACTGAGTCTCTTCTACAGATGCCAGAGATGGAAAGTGGCCGAGATTGTCAGTCCGGTCCGGAGATCGGCAACCTTCAGTCCGTCTCAGCCTACTCTTGGTCACAGCTGATGGCAATGAAATGTCCTTCTGTTATCAAGAGGGCTCAGAACGCACGCACGTAGGCCTACTTTCCGCACAATATTGAATCAGCTCCCTCAAAGAATTATCTCTGACCAATGGAATGTGAATAGGCCTACTTTCAGGAAGCGTGTGAGCAGGGTAATTAGCATGGAAGATCGGATGTTTTACTTATTTTATGCAAGGAAATCAAATTTTCATGTAAGGAAACAATTTGCTTCATTCATGACTTATTGCTGTACTAGGGGTGAAAATTCTACATAAAAGCTTTCGAGAAGTCACAATCATGTTAAATCAGGGACATCTATACGGTCTTTCAAAAGTTCCCGCACACCTTGAGAAAATCTCAGCTAGCGGTCGTTCTACACTGCGTATAAAGTTCACGTTAACTGTCGGTTAAACTTCATGGAAAGACGAATAGGACTATTATAAAATTATTTGTGAGAGTCATGCGATGGTTCACTGAGAACAGTTTCAAAAAAGGCAGAAACAATTTCAGTAGCGATTGAAGTCAATGATATCGATCGATCGATGTCTTTGCTTTTGTCTTACCATGAAATCTTTCTAATGAAATGCATAATGACATTATGGAGATGAAGTAATGGAGATATCGATTGCCATGAGTTCAAATTTTTGCGTGAAATGACGATATCAGTTATTCTTTTTAATGTATGTTGCCCATTTTTGCATTCATTTGAAAAACGAATCGGATGTCTGAATCAGTGCGTTGGAGAATTATCACTCAAAAAAGAAGACGCAAGGGTTGTATGGGCAATTGCATCTCGTTTTGGAATTGCAAGGTATACTGTCCGAGACCAGGTGAAGCGCTATGCTGAAGCTGGTAGCGTTGAAGACAGGCTCAGATCACGACAAGCCCCAAGCAATTAATTCTGACGATGCACATCGTGTCATAGCGACTGTTGAAAGCAATCCATTCGCCACCTTGCCTGAACTTCAAAAAGAACTCCGCAATAATCTTGTGACAGTCTCACAGTCAACGATTTGTCGTCGCCTCCGTGCTCGTGGACTCAACAGCCAGGGCTGTGGAGCCGGAGCCGAGCCGGAGCCGGAGCCTTAAGGAGCCGATTTATCACAAAGGCTCCGGCTCCGATAGTTTGAGCTTTGATATAAATCTAGAATTTTGAAAGTTATTAATTGACATCATAAAAAAATTAAATCATTTGAAATCTAAAGATATGTCTTTTAAGTATACCAATGATCTGTCCTCCACGATATCTTTCTTTGCAGTTGCCGCCTTCTTTTGTATTATATTTATTATATGTTTACACACATGTGTAATATTTTTTTATTGCATATGTTTCGTAAGACTAATTTCCATATTGACAACGTATTCTCCAAAATCCATTAATTTGAAGACTTGTTATATGCATGCTAACTAGATGATTGTAGATTCCTAGAGACAAGTCGCCAGTCATTTATGTACACATTTCCAGTTCAGTCAGCAAAGATAATATAGCTACATTTCTTGCGCAATGTCTTAAATCTAATACGGTTACTATGTAGGCTATCATCTATCGGTATGGCTACTGGCAGAAGCTACTGGCATCTGTGACAATGCCAATTTCCTTTGATTGTATTGTTGGCTGTTGTGCAGTCCCCCCACCTACATTTTTCAAAACAATCGATTATTCAATTTGATCAATTTTGATTGGAGGGATAACTCTTCACACTCACACGAATGACCTGACTACAAGTCCTCACATGGCTATAGCAATAAGCGACCCAGCCACTTCTAGTAGCGCCCTATCATTTTAAAGGTATCTCATTCACAATGAATTTCCTTTGACTTCAAAATTCAAAGGGGTATATTTCAATGCGAAAAACCCGAAGGCAAATTACAATGTTGACTTGCTGACGAAGTTTTCGACCATGACATCGCAATTACCCACGTAGATTTTTACAACAGCACGGAATGCTTCACTCAAACCGGTGATGCTGAAACGGACATCCAATGGTGCTGCATCTTTTGACCAGAGAAAAAATGGGGGGGGGAGGACTGCACAAGAGCCGTATCGTGTAATAATATTTCCCCAAATGTCATAGACCTGTGGATTTCAAGAATTTTCATTATTATTTTTTCCGTCTGTCAACACTTTATGCTGATATCATGCTGACTTATATGTAAACAATAAAAAAAGACTGAGACGCTCTCAATAAAGGCGCCTTTTGACCTCCCTTTTCTATTGTCTGTGACATTAAACCTCACGCGCATTCGAAAGCTAGCAAAGTAGATGGGATTTCTGCTCGGTGCTCGCAGTCAAATTTTTATTATGCATAGCACCCCGCAACATACTGCGTGATACTCCGAGTTCAGTTTCATCAGCCTAACCATCATCAGAGGAATAGTGGTAATGTGTTATACATAAATTGAATATTATAATATACATGAATCATTGATGAATTATTTAGTGCAACTAATGAAAAATACGAAATTAATATAATGTAAGTTAGGCCTTAACTTATTAAGTATGCTGCATAGAATTACAAAACTTATCCTAAATTAGATATTTTTAATTTTTTTAAGTATAATTTTCAATTGTACATTTCTAGCCTACACTGCAATGAGGCTATCTAAATTACAATTTCTACAGATGATGAGTCGTGGGCTACCCACCGATCATATTATTCATGGACCAACAGACTATTGAATAAAGGCAATAACAAATAACAATAACAACCTAAGCTAGCCTATATACACTTTAATATTCAATAAAGCAATTGATATCTTTATTGATACGGTATATTTGGCTATATAGCCGATACCCTTTCCATGTTCGAGTAGATACAGGCCCTATAAGCTATTTAGAGGCATACGCTATCCAGTTTCATATTCAAGCTTTGTTAAAAAGCTTATACTACTATTCGGCCCTTGTGACGGCTAATTAGGTATATCATCATCACTCATGTGGTCTTATTTAATGTAGCCTCGTAGTAGACTGGTTGCAGGCTAGGCCAATTTATATTTAGCCAGTGCGGGAGATCTTTATCTAATTTAACCAATCCTGGCTATAACTTTATTTTATCTTTCAGAGATAGTCAATTCAGGCAAAAATATATGACAAGTATGTTATTTGTCATTATATTAGGCTATTATCATTCTTATTATTAACTTAAGTCGTTGCTTGTTAATGAAAACTAATTTGATGATTGTAGCAAGCCTCTAAAGGCCACACCGTTATCCAAAAAACCCGTTCAACGGATCCAGGATATCCAGCATAGATAGAACCTGAATTTGAAGTCGGAGCCGGAGCCGGAGCCTTTCACATCAGTGTCGTGGAGCCGGAGCCGGAGCCGATGAGATAACGCATCGGCTCCACAGCCCTGTCAACAGCTACCGTCCACTTAAGTTTCCGCTGCTGACCGAAAGGCACAAAGTCGACCGACTAGAGTGGACTCGGCAGCATCTTCCATGGTCTGTGGATCAATGGCGGCAAGCTGTTTTTAGTGATGAGAGTCGTTTTTTCTTACGTTGGACTGATGGAAGAATTGAGTACGAAGGCTTTGAGGAACGAGACTGACTATAGACTGCAGTACAATGGTGTGACAGAGCAGGAGGTGGAGGAGGTTGCATAATGGTGTGGGTCGCCATAAGTTGGAAACACAATATGCCATGGTGCTCATAGAAGATACTTTAAATGGTCAGAAATATCGGGATGAAATTTTGGAGACAGTCTCAATTCCGTTCGGCTGGGAAGGCATTGGCCCTGGCTTCATCTTCCAAGACGATCATGCCACACCACACCGCAATACATATGTCAATGCTTTCCATGAAGGGCGGACAGATTGCACCCACATGGAGTGGCCAAGTAAAAGTTCGGATATCAATCCTATTGAGCAGTTGTGGGATCAACTTGAAGGAGCCATTTCCAGGCGATCGATCCGAAATCTGAAAGACTTGGCGCCTGCAGCGATGGAGGAATGGTCTGTAATACCACAAACACGTGTAAGAAGGCCCATTCGATCGATGCGGTCACGTTGTGAGCAAGTGATTGCTGCTTCCGGAGGAGCAACCTGATAATAATTTTTTCCTTTTCTTTCACACCAGTTTTCTATAGTTTGTATTCTGCAATTATATCAAACATTTTCTGTTACTAAATTTGTTTTCAGATTACAATGAATATCTTCATTATTGTATGATTGGAATACTATGCAAATCCAATCTTCATAGACATTGTGGTCAAGTTTGCATAGCCATCTATATCCACACAACACATGGCAATGATATATGATTTTTCAACTGTGCGGGAACTTTTGCAAGACCGTATATGATTAATATAAGATATCTAAGGGACGTTCAACTCCCATACCTTGTACTGGACTGGAGGCCAGTGTCTTTGGTAGATTTGATTAATGATAGTAGTGTATATCTGGATAAACCCATGGAACAAGTGGTAAAAATTCACTTCATCATTGAAAAATACATCAGAATCCAACTGAATTGATTGCTGTACATACTAATTAATGCGCCCGTCCCAGTCTTGCAGAGAAATTGTCGGAAAAATCTGTGAAGTGTAGATGTACACATACAAGCATATCATCGATGGTCAATTTCAAATAAGTTGTGACTTTCTAGATTCATTGATTTTCCCATTTCCTCATCTAAAACCTCCTCCTGTATATAATAATTTGGACCAGTGGTAGCCTTTATTCGAGAATTCTAGAGCAATAAAGCGACATAACATGTGTGATATATTCCCGGCCTTGAATTACTAGACTTTCATTAAACGAAGATTGAAGACTATTTTTATTACAGTGATGCTCTAATGTTTTCATATTCACCGACGAAATTCATACGGATTTCGTAATCAATTTGAATCCTTATCAATGCTGTTCCTGAATTGAGCAATATGACAGGACCTGAAAATCGTGGAAAGTCACCAATCACCACCGCTTGGTTTGCTTTTTATTCAATATGATCTTCGCATTTTATGAATCACTTCATTGATTGATGAATTTTTTAATGATAATTTCATAATCACATTTTATTTGTTCGTCGGAGTTTCATTATAAATGGAAGGCCTCACAGATGATGCTCTATAATCACGAGATGTCTAATAAGAGATAAAAATACGCTGACATAAGTAACCACTCATTACGAGGAAGCGCACGTGGAAAGACAACACTGATTACACTTTTCAACCAAAATCTTGATAAAGGATCTTCCGAAGGAATGGATATTCAAATGACTTTTGCTTTACTCTTAGCATTTTCATTAGTTACACAAATCAAATTATATAAATTTTTGACGTTTCAAATTGTCTTTTGTTCGTTTCTGATTGCATCATCGGTAGATTTTCTTTAGAATTTAATCATGTCTTTCAATTGCATAACAATGAATAAGGTATGGGAGATATTGCTGCAATGGGAGTTTTTCATTTGCGCCACGACTCATTTGCTCCACTATTGCTAATTGAATAATTGCTCTCCATGTTGTTATCTGATCGTAATTTGATATCATCCAAATGATATCGATAGATGCAAATTCCTATATTTCCTCCATGATGTATAGGCTAGGGACTAGCACTCTTCATTTTATTTCTTCTAAACATTGGTTATAAAATCTTTATAAATAATATACATGAACAGACTCAGTCCCACTGTCGTCATAAAAAGTTGAATGAAGTTTGCCAGTACACGTATGCACAGTACAATTAACCTTGTAGCACTACAAACCATGAAATAAAAACAAAAAATCCAACTTACATGATTTTCTTTCAAATCCTGTTAATCTGCCCAAGTAATTTCAACATGTCACGTAGTTCAATATCACCGGTACGGTGTTGCTTCTCTCAAGAATGTCTCTAACACGGTCCTGCTTCACTTGCGCCTGTTTCTGCCTTGGTGCCTGTTTGCCAGTCATGGCACTGTTCATCCTGGCGGATTAGGCTGCCTGGAACTTCAGCAAGACGTCGACGACGATCAAAATGTTAGGATGGGATGAATAGAATTCCTCATTAAAATGGCTGTTGAATGCCTCGCAGCCATTATTCGTTCTGCGAAGGTGCGGGTCGTTTGACGCCCACAATGAGGTTGGGTATTGGCTGCTCTCTTCTATGTAGTTCAGAAGAACGTAATCTGCAAAGCAGTGCTGTGGAGCCGGAGCCGAGCCGGAGCCGGAGCCTTAAGGAGCCGATGGTTTTGGTCGGAGCCGGAGCCGGAGCCGATTTATCACAAAGGCTCCGGCTCTGATAGTTTGAGCTTTGATATAAATCTAGAATTTTGAAAGTTATTAATTGGCATCATAAAAAAATTAAATCATTTGAAATCTAAAGATATGTCTTTTAAGTATACCAATGATCTGTCCTCCACGATATCTTTCTTTGCAGTTGCCGCCTTCTTTTGTATTATATTTATTATATGTTTACACACATGTGTAATATTTTTTTATTGCATATGTTTCGTAAGACTAATTTCCATATTGACAACGTATTCTCCAAAATCCATTAATTTGAAGACTTGTTATATGCATGCTAACTAGATGATTGTAGATTCCTAGAGACAAGTCGCCAGTCATTTATGTACACATTTCCAGTTCAGTCAGCAAAGATAATATAGCTACATTTCTTGCGCAATGTCTTAAATCTAATACGGTTACTATGTAGGCTATCATCTATCGGTATGGCTACTGGCAGAAGCTACTGGCATCTGTGACAATGCCAATTTCCTTAGATTGTATTGTAGGCTGTTGTGCAGTCCCCCCACCTACATTTTTCAAAACAATCGATTATTCAATTTGATCAATTTTGATTGGAGGGATAACTCTTCACACTCACACGAATGACCTGACTACAAGTCCTCACATGGCTATAGCAATAAGCGACCCAGCCACTTCTAGTAGCGCCCTATTATTTTAAAGGTATCTCATTCACAATGAATTTCCTTTGACTTCAAAATTCAAAGGGGTATATTTCAATGCGAAAAACCCGAAGGCAAATTACAATGTTGACTTGCTGACGAAGTTTTCGACCATGACATCGCAATTACCCACGTAGATTTTTACAACAGCACGGAATGCTTCACTCAAACCGGTGATGCTGAAACGGACATCCAATGGTGCTGCATCTTTTGACCAGAGAAAAAATGGGGGGGGGGAGGACTGCACAAGAGCCGTATCGTGTAATAATATTTCCCCAAATGTCATAGACCTGTGGATTTCAAGAATTTTCATTATTATTTTTTCCGTCTGTCAACACTTTATGCTGATATCATGCTGACTTATATGTAAACAATAAAAAAAGACTGAGACGCTCTCAATAAAGGCGCCTTTTGACCTCCCTTTTCTATTGTCTGTGACATTAAACCTCACGCGCATTCGAAAGCTAGCAAAGTAGATGGGATTTCTGCTCGGTGCTCGCAGTCAAATTTTTATTATGCATAGCACCCCGCAACATACTGCGTGATACTCCGAGTTCAGTTTCATCAGCCTAACCATCATCAGAGGAATAGTGGTAATGTGTTATACATAAATTGAATATTATAATATACATGAATCATTGATGAATTATTTAGTGCAACTAATGAAAAATACGAAATTAATATAATGTAAGTTAGGCCTTAACTTATTAAGTATGCTGCATAGAATTACAAAACTTATCCTAAATTAGATATTTTTAATTTTTTTAAGTATAATTTTCAATTGTACATTTCTAGCCTACACTGCAATGAGGCTATCTAAATTACAATTTCTACAGATGATGAGTCGTGGGCTACCCACCGATCATATTATTCATGGACCAACAGACTATTGAATAAAGGCAATAACAAATAACAATAACAACCTAAGCTAGCCTATATACACTTTAATATTCAATAAAGCAATTGATATCTTTATTGATACGGTATATTTGGCTATATAGCCGATACCCTTTCCATGTTCGAGTAGATACAGGCCCTATAAGCTATTTAGAGGCATACGCTATCCAGTTTCATATTCAAGCTTTGTTAAAAAGCTTATACTACTATTCGGCCCTTGTGACGGCTAATTAGGTATATCATCATCACTCATGTGGTCTTATTTAATGTAGCCTCGTAGTAGACTGGTTGCAGGCTAGGCCAATTTATATTTAGCCAGTGCGGGAGATCTTTATCTAATTTAACCAATCCTGGCTACAACTTTATTTTATCTTTCAGAGATAGTCAATTCAGGCAAAAATATATGACAAGTATGTTATTTGTCATTATATTAGGCTATTATCATTCTTATTATTAACTTAAGTCGTTGCTTGTTAATGAAAACTAATTTGATGATTGTAGCAAGCCTCTAAAGGCCACACCGTTATCCAAAAAACCCGTTCAACGGATCCAGGATATCCAGCATAGATAGAATCTGAATTTGAAGCCGGAGCCGATGAGATAACGCATCGGCTCCACAGCCCTGCTGCAAAGTCTTCGTATCTTTGGTCGTCGGGGATCGTGGCAAACAGAAAGAAGGTCGGGACGTATTTGAATGTTCCCTCGCAAAGGAGTTCTTCACAAGCACAAAGGAAGTTGATGTTCTCCTCACATGACAGCATTATCATGCTGTTCGAAGAATCAAAGTCAATTACAAAGTTTTCCCCGGAGACAGTCTGAAACGTCGCAGATTCCATCTTGTTGAATACTTCGGATAGAGTCTTTGGAAGACTCAGATCGTTACAATGTTCCGTCTTGATGATCTTGCTCTGCTTTGAAGTCAAATCTTCAGCTGCCTTTCTCTTACATGCTTGTCGAAGTTGGACAGCTCCTATATTTCGAGTTGGATCATGACAATGATTGCTGATGCAGTTGACTACGTCGCCATTTACAGTGAAGACCTTAGCTGCGCAAGTCTTCGTACAGCATCTCCAGCGGGTAACTCCATCCTTCGACGTACTACCGACTCTGAACCTGTATTCTTCATGTAAAAGAGATGGTCGCCCGGACTGTGTCGTGCTCGTCATGTCGAAGTTGAAAATATTGAAATATGTTAGTCAATCTACAAAATACTGCAAGATATTTCAGTTGATGCTAAAAACAGCTTTCGTCTCTCCTTGAAATTTATTGACCAGATTAAAATAGTTAATTAAAAGATATGTACAACCCCTACGCGTTTCAAGCGTTCGCTCTTCCTCAGGGAGTAATTCGCTAAAACCAACGAGTTGATTTTAGCGAATTACGTGAAGTTCTGAAGTATGAAGAACCTCCTGTTGGCGGCCATCCTGTACTGCAAGATATTGTTTCATTGTCATCTACAGGTGAGCATCGTCAGACGATTCTATTATTATAGATCAAGGAAACTTATCATGGGAAATTAGCGTCCAACAGGTCCTCATTGTTGTCGGCGTGGGATTTGATTGTTGTTGTATGCCGTGAGGAATAGGTTGACATTCTGCAGATGTGCTTCATCAAGCGAAAATTATTTAGGAATACATAAGAAATCTGATCCCAGAAAATTCGACAAAATTATACGGTGACGCAAGATTGGACCTCATGCATAATTGACCTCCACTGATCGCTGTCAAAATATCACTTTGATAGGAATTTGAAGAGTGGTACAGATGAGTTGTCTGATATATCTTGACTGGCGCAAATGAGTTGTTTATAATTTTGGCGCAAATGAGTGGTGGTCGCTGCAATGATTGTAGTAGCAAGTAAAATCATCACTGATCACTTATCACTTAGTCCATGACTGCTTTGAGCAAAGGAAATAGATTATCAAAAATTTTCCATGTGTTCACAATTCTCCGAAAAACACTACTGAATCGATTTTCGCAAAGCATGTATAAAATGTACAGAATCCACACCAATATCCATTGATGCTACCTGCCGCAGGTGAGCAATTTCAATCGCTAGCAGTTGATATTGCAGCTGTTGTTTTCAGTTGCTTATTCTTATGGGAGTTTTGTAATTCTCTAGTCTCTTCTTGACTGGGTCCAGAATCTTTTTTCAACAGATTCCCTGTATGAATGAGCATATTAGAGTACTGAATAGTTTCTAAATACGTTGGCCATACCCGAGTTTGAATAATGGAGTTGATTTGTGCTAATAGCCTTGCGGGTATAAAATAAAAATACTCTGTTGAGTAAATTTTCGATTTAATCTTCGTCAGACTCTCACATAAAAGCTCTTGTAATTCATGCCTTCATCAAATGTGAGAGTCTGACGAAGATTAAATCGAAAATTTACTCAACAGAGTATTTTTATTTTATACCCGCAAGGCTATTAGCACAAATCAACTCCATACTGAATAGTTGTTTATAACTTGTTTATCCAGATGTACACAAACAACCGTCATTAATCAAATCGTACCAGTCACCGGCCTCCAGTCCAGTACATGGCATGGGAGTTGAACGTCCCTTAGATATCTTATATTAATCATAGATGTCCCTGTGTTAAATATGCAAATGATTCCACACAGGTGAAATAGCCTAATGCAGTCGATGTGATGTGATTGCAATCTGACAAGTATTGATTCCGGCACTTGATTAAGGCACTCCGATTTCACCTTTGTGCGCTGATCAAATTTCTGCTCACGCCCAGCGATCCCCGCGTAGAAACTGTAGGCGCCGGCTGCATGTGTGGAAGAGATTCTACAATTCGAATTGTCCATAAACGTGAATGTAGGTCAAAAAAGTGCACAGTCTTCGAATGAGATAATTAGGAAGCCATCTGTTCAGTCTAATTATGAGAAAATGATAAATTTGCGAGTTAGGATGTGTTTTAAGATATTGTACTGGTTTTATATCATTGTTAGTTCACGACATCAGCTGCTTCTGATTCATCGCAATATTACTTGTTCAAGCAGTGATCTACTAACTCCAATATTTTCAGGCCTATGTCCAGGTCCATTTAAACATGAGAATGGTCCACCCCATGGCCCAACTACATGTCTGCACTCTCCCTTTGTTGCATAAGTTTTTTATTCAAGCGACAGCAGATTGGGTACAAATCCTGTGTATCCATGAATTACCAGAGAAGCGGATGCTAAAGTTTAGGATACATGTAGCATACTAAAGAAATTCAGTTGTTTCCGAAATGATACAAATATGCGGCATAGCAAAAATTGAAATATATAATATACGATTACTTGTGACAGATTAGGGAGTGCAGGATAAAATTTAGATTTATTCAATTAAAATTTAGGGCCTCACGTAATCTAAACTGGCTTATCAATAAATTTAATGATTTTTACAAGTTGTGTTATGCCAATTGTCAACTCATAGCAGCATAACAAACTGCTGTAGGTCTTGTCAAGTCAGAAATTCGCGAGCTTTGTTTCATCAAATTTCAGCTTTTCTGAATTTTACCGTCAATCAATAAAATGCGAATTGATAGCTTGTAATTTGAATTTGAATTTAAGAACTTCAATACGTAATTAAAAAGTGACTCACTCTGGTCTATCTAACTTTCTAAATCAGCGTTTGAGGTTGTTATTGCTTTAACTTAGTCAGTTGAATGGGAATATAGGATATGAATGTTGGTCAATTTTCAGTATTTGGAAAAGCCGAGTAGAAGTTGTTAACTTTCCAATTTTTTATCTGTATATTTCCGCTACTCATGTGCCACAGCCATTTTCAAGAAAATGTCTATGGCACATGAATAGCCGAAATAGATAATCCCTTGACCAATTGTCATGATCAATTTTTCAAATACCGAAAATTGATCATGACAATTGGCCCAGAATTTTCTCTCACATATAAATGTAGGCTAAAGTGTTAGAATAAACAGCAACATCAGACTTTCACAATTACAATTACTGCATAGTTAGCAGTTGTAGTCAATTACATTTTCTGATGAGTAATTTGTAATTACAATCAATCACATTTTTGCCATGTAATTGAGAAGAAGCTGCAGTTGCTTTGCAGTCATCACTGCTAGATATTCATTTAGTACGCATTTTAAATTACCTAGCTCTCCTCGCCTACATAGTGTGTTGCCATGCTTGGATGTGTACCGAGTGTACATAACTATAACTTTTTCAAACAAAATCTTAATTGTACTGGCAATCATCTGAAGTAATTAAAATGTAATTGAAGAAAAACGGAGTAATTTGTAACTGTAATGAATTGCATTGCTAGAGATGTGATATTCATATTGTAATCAATTATGTGCATAATTAAGTAAGTAATTAACAGTTGTGATCAATTTCATGAGTAATTGACACAAGTCTGAGCAATATGCACATTGTTTATCTTGTTAATAGCATTTGAAAAAAAATGATTTCAATCATAAATCGAACCCAGTCAGGCTCGGCTATCAAGTCTGGTGAAGCACTAGATTCATGATGAGAACCCTAGATCAGGAATATTACATACCTACCTTTTGTTAATCTCATACTTCACTCAATTAACTTTCTAACGCACGCTTTTTTTAACCGGATTAGTAACTTTACAGACAGCTCGTGGAGGAATAAAACGAAAAAATTTTCACAAAAACGAAACAATCGTGGGCAGAAACATGTTTGGAGTTAAATGTAATCATTGAGATATCAAGATAGACAGTGTAATTTTCAGCTCCGGCACTTGCGATTTCCTTGTGTTTTCCTCATTGATTGTCGCACTGAACGCTCTCAATGTGGCTAGCAATTTTGTTCTTTTCAATCCGGTAGGCATTTGAGCTTTAGTATGAGATAATTTATCTCATGTTCTTTGATAACACTATTCAGATCAAATGTTGGACCTTTGAATTCATCGCGTAGTTGTTGTCTGTCTGATATAGCTAACCAGATAGTGCGATTGATTAAAAACAAAGGATGAAGTAAATTGTATGGTGGAGGCAGGTCATCGTTCCATAAGAAATACTTCATGCGCAATCTGGATTGAGCAAAACAAACTTCCTTGCTTCGATCTGTGTAGACGTTTTCATATGTAACTGCCATTAAAGCAATCAGCAAGTTTATCAGCACTAAAGTTCCAATAACGAAGAAACCGAGATACAAAATTTGGCCCAATGTGACAACGAGACGATTAGACCAAAGCGATAATGATTGAGTTGAATCCAGTGCGTAGTCGGTTGTGCCGGACATGGCATACAATACCCAAAACACTTCAAGTAGGGACTCAGTAAATGAGGTAAAGGTACTATTTGAACAAGTGTAGGACGCATACAAAATTGAGAATGCAAGGCTAAATCCTAACAGAAATAATGCTAGAAAGAATGTCCATTTCAATACATCAAAAACCATCCTCTCGACCGCAAGAATGAAGAT
This sequence comes from Prostheceraeus crozeri, assembly GCA_907163375.1. NCBI lineage: Eukaryota > Metazoa > Platyhelminthes > Polycladida > Euryleptidae > Prostheceraeus > Prostheceraeus crozeri. The sequence continues at coordinate 59,267 of CAJQUW010006235.1, forward strand.
TGCGAGGTATTTGAACATGTAGAGAAAATGTCCAGCGGATATACAGTACAATAAATGTCCACAGGCATGCAATGTCGCGCCGATTGCGTATGCGCCTGATATCCTCGTAATAGCTTCGCGCAAACCAGGTGCGCTATCATAAACTGCTTTTTTCATACTGCAGTTGCTGTCAACACTTCTAATATTATCAATCTTGAGAACATTTGAACAGAACTTCATGACGAGTGGATTAGCTGGCACAATGAAAAGAGAAATAAGTGTCAAAATTACTGCGAAGGAATACAAATATATGCTGAAAAAATGAAATGAATCGTACACTGTTAGGAAAACATTTTTGCCGGTATACGCAATGGCCGTACACATGCGAAGCACTTTTGAAATTATCATAGCTGCAAAGATGCATTGAATAACAGTTATCTGGTAATTTTCCGGCGATAGGCTGCGTCCTTGGCAGAATATCAAAATGTTTACATGCGAATTGCTAGATGCCAAGATGCCAACTGCTAGAAATACCCAAAAGGACACACTATCCAAATGAAATCTAATAATAGGTATCTTGAGAGTGTCAGTCAATCTTTTGAAAGGAAAAATTAGAGAAATAGGAACAAGAAAAATGAAACAAAACACTGAAAACGCAATTTCAGCAAAATCTGAAGATTTATCAATTTTATTCAGGATCCTTGCTAATCTTAAGTCGTAGCCATACCATTCATTTTTAATTGCGTTTTGCAAGGCAGGACATTGTATCACACTTTTCAATTTGTATTTTTCAAACGCAAAGACTTTGCCAAGTTTCTGTTCCATGTAATCTTCTCCAAGAGGATCATGGAGTAAATATATTGTTTCCTGCTCTGTAATGCAACAGTCGAGAGCCTTGATGATTGTATACTCAACTTTATTATAAAAGGCTTTTATGCAGATCTTACTCAAAAGCGGTTCCCAGCTTCTGAATTTCTTGATGGTATCTAGGCAAATATCAATTACATTTTCAGCATCATGCGAGAAGATGTACAGTGGTGAGATAGCAGCATCAATGACTCCTAATGTAAACTTCTGCATAAACAGCTCATTTTCATTCATGAGTCGACATCGACGACAGTAGCAATCTTTTCCGTGGAATGTATCTATTCGATAACCATTTTTCACGAGACATTTGACAATTGTGTCACGTTCTTGTTGTACTGCCAGAACAAGAGGATCCATCAAGCACATGTCTGGAATAGCGTAGTCGGGAACCGCAACTCGAAGTGCTTGCCAGTCCTGATATACTCTATCAATCCTTTCAAAGTCTTCTTCCTTAAGCGCCGATGTAATGGAAATTTTCAAATTTATCAATTGAGAATCCAAGTTTTGATTAGCTTGGTCAGCAACGTCTTTATCCATAAATGAATTAGTCCTTTGAAATTCTAAACTGTCGAGTTGAAAATTTTGGAAGACATATCTTGGATCCATGAGGAGTGTTGTAATTTAAATGGACAATCCCAAATTTCAAGAACCACGACGAAACTTCTATCAGATGAAAATAAATTGAAAGGTGTAAAGTTGTCACAGCGTTGCTAAAAGGCTATGTTTCGTAATCAGTGTCACTCTCAATACTAGCTTCAAGGAAGTGTTGACTGGCTGATTTAAGCCTCTTGTGCACCGAGTGTACCTGGTATCACGTTTCTTTGATCTCTTGTTAAGCACCTCCACACTGCAAAACAACTTGTCCGAATTCTGTCAGTGTAGGAGTAATACTGATTCTGCATAAAAACTGGAATCCATTCAATTTTCTGATTTGTTAAATTGTCTTTAGTTTACAGTTGCAGTAGAAAGAATGTAATTTAACTTTTCCGAATTGCAATTCACGATGCAGATCGAGCTATTCAAAGACAGGTTACCGATCGATCACTGCTTAGTACTTTGACGCGTCATATTTTTCTAGATTTTGTCACTAACACATTTATTGCATCGATTACAAAGACGTGTCAGTAAAATGCTGTTGAAAATAATTCAAGTGTAGCTTATTAACATAATTACATAATAATGCTTGTAGCTGCATCAGCACATCATAAAACAGGCATTTCTCTACAATATAGCTAGTTCAGATAATAATAGAATGGAAAAATGTATTGCGTTCTATATCACCAGGCCTATCGTTCTGCAAGACGTACAGGGTTGCCAGATGTCCGGATACTTTGTCAGTGTCCAGTTTGTCTGGACCTTGTGTCAATTATTATGTATGTAATTTGAGTGCGGTGCGTTAGAGTTTCTTGAAAAGTGAAGCAATTTGTAAAATATTATTAATGAAAGCAAACTTCATAATGCTGCTTTAGATTCTCTTAGACAGAGCACCTATATTTCCATTTGATACTTTGAGATGCTTCTTGGCCTTGATCGTATCTTTGACAACTATATAAAGTTCCAGAAGTCAGTGCAGACCACCTCTTCTATTCTTTAGTGTTTTCTTTATCAGAAGCACTTGTCCTTTTTCAGGGGATGCAGCCTTTTTAACAAGGAGGCGATTCAATAGGATCATGGTCTCTAGAGTACAATTGGTATCCAGCATGATGATGAACAACATTAAGATCGGTCTTCATTCATCAATCATTTATCGTAGACTTTGACAAATTAACATGCATTGATTATTCTTTGTTTTTGATTGCGGTACCAGACATAAGAATTGTTGAATATTTGACAGAGCCTACTTTATTAGAGTCCGGATTTTTCCAACCTTGGCCTTAACTCCATTTGACAGTCAAGATATTTACATGTGAGGTAGTTTCATAACTCCAAGCGACTGTTATTACATCTTTGAAAAATGCATGCGACTTTATAATGAGGATGCCATTTTCAACTTCGAATTGCTTTTATTGTAAGCTTCAAAATATATTATCAATTTCTGGCAATCATAGACACTCTGATGGGACATCCTGCTCCACTCGGCTGTGAATGCAATTATGAAAATCTTGAAAATTTTGGCAAATTTTCATTCTTGAATTTGTTGAGCTTTCTATAATCTTCGGACATAAACATTCGCATATTTTTAATCTTTCGTGAACCTATAACGCTTTCATGAATATTTTATTCTGTTAGAACATTATGCAATATTAATTTATACTGCTTATTTTTGTTAAATAAGTAGACAGTATGCATGTATTTCATACGAAGAAAATTAATTCTCTCGTAAATTCATTCATGAGTGTGTACTCCGTTCTGACGTCAACTATGACGCACTTCTGGTTACGACATGTTATAATGAACGATTCATTCAAATAAAGACACACAATGATTTGTCTCCCTTGAGAAACGACGAGTTCTATCTTCTACTAAAGGAATTCAGGTTATGACATCAATAAACTCAACAGAATTTATTAACCGTCAGTTTATGTATGGGGTGGATTGTCCACCCCAGTATCAATTTCGTTGAAGATTATGGAGAAACTATTCAGTATTGTCGAATGACTACATAATTAACATTTGCTATTATGCAGCATTTAGATTTCACATAGATATATCATGCTTTTTTTAGGGATACAAGCAATAACTTATGTTTGGGGTGGATTTTCCATCACATATGCATTCTCCCTATAAACATTCAGCTATAAAGACATGTACAGATGTCCCGAAGGCCTTCATATGTAGGACTGTGCATGCTGATGAAATAAAAAGTAAATATAAAATGGAAATCCTTCTGGTAATAGAACTAATTACACAAGTAAATACTACGCAGGCCTACACGCTGTCTTTTGCATGCATAAAGATCATCTCAACAGATTTCGACTTTCAGGCCAATAGCCAGCAGGCTACAACAGAATGTTATTTTGGGATTATATAAAGTATCACTGCCCGATCTTGATGATCCTTTGAGCCCAGTAGGGCAAGTAATGGAGTAAGTTGGATGAGAGACTGTCTCAGTTTTACACTTCTAAGCCCATGTTGACAATTGACGAACAACTCCCCTATCAACCAGAGCGGTCGCCGCGACCGCCATGGTCAGTCGCCTTCGGAGTCGCCTAAAGGTCGCCCTCAGCGTCGCCGGGGATTCCTATTTGTCCACCGCCCTGACTGCCTGAGGCGGTCGCCTTAAGAGCCGGAGCGCAGTCGCCCGGAGGTCTACCAGCGGTCGCCTAGCAGATGAGGTGCGGTCGCCTGTAGGTAGCTGCGGTCGCCGATTCTACCGATTTGCCCCTACCCTTCAGTTGAAATTTCCCATTGCGCTATTAATTTGTAAAACACTAGAGCTGTCTCCCTAAGATGCAGGTGCATCAGTACTGCTCCACTGAAAACCAATAAGCTTCCTATGAGGAGTAGTAGAAATAAAGCGAAATTACACAGAATACAATATTTTGCAATACACCTGCACCGATTCAATGAAAATTTAATGTGCACACATGAAAATTGTATTTATAAGCACTGAAGATACAAAAGTACAAATTAACGATCGAAAAATACAACTGTTCTATGGAGGTTACAAAATGTTCTATGAAAGGCATCGAAAGACATAATTACGTAGTACAATCTAAATAACAGGAACTTTCTTAATTACATTGAAATTTGATGACTCCAAATTGTCAGAAAAAAGCATCGATTTTCCAGATAAAATTTCAACAGAAACATGCAGGTTTGATGTTGTTAATAAAGTTCCTGCCATTTAGATTATATGCACAATAGCAGCTACACAGATAACCAGGATATAACACCAAATACAAGAGATGAAAAATTGAGTCACCTATTGAGAAAAGGAGTATCAGGCACAATTACTCAGCTGCAGGGGAGCGTTGGTGCCTCCTTCCATCAGATCTATCTTTTGCGTGCTTTAGTACGCTCTGCAGAGAGGCCTCTATTAACCTTCTCAGTCACATGAGGTCTAGAAAGTTTGATACCGCACGATAAATTCGGGAATTCTTGAATGGAAATTTATTGTTCCTGCCGTGAAATGAATACTTCATCGAAATATCCGCAGCCAAAATCCTTTAAAATATTTCGTTTAGTCCGCTGCCGCCGATCAGTGAGAACTGCTTTGCCTGAAAAATAAAGCTGCATTTAAAATGGTGAAGCTTCTCTACGTACGTCAGTACATTTCCACTTCATTGTGGCGTACCTAAATCAAACACAGCAAATAATTTTAAAACGATGTGAGTGGCTTTGTGATTCCAGTAAATCATTTGTGTCTGCAAAAGTCATTTGAATGATTCAGTTGATAATCAGGTCGTGCGTGGCACCGCTCTTTTAATGCCGACGATCATTGAGCGATGCAAATGACAGTGACACCTTCTGCCTTTATTTTGAATTGAAAATCTCACGTGTGCCTAATATTGAAAGTAGTCAACTAGTCATCCAGGTCAATATAAACCTTAATTATGCATTAAAGCAAGTCTACATAAAGTTCGACGTAGAAACACTGTTTAGACCCCAGGTCAATATAAACCTTAATTATGCATTAAAGCAAGTCTACATAAAGTTCGACGTAGAAACACTGTTTAGACCCCAGTTCAATATATACCTTAATTATGCATTAAAGCAAGTCTACATAAAGTTCGACGTAGAAACACTGTTTAGACCCCAGGTCAATATAAACCTTAATTATGCATAAAAGCAAGTCTGCATAAAGTTTGATGTAGAAACACTGTTCAGACCAGCTCTATCTGCTGAGCCACAGGAATTACGACCAATTTCAATAACCAGACAGAAAGCAGTCACTGCCAAATTCTGAACGTTGTAGCGAGCTAGTGAGTGAGCGAAATGCCATTTCGGTGCTCTTGCTCAGATTTGCGCGACTCATCTTTCTCTCTATTCATGCAACGAAACCGTTGAATGACAGTCGTAAGTCAAGGAATAAGTGGACCGGTCTTTTGAAAGAATTAGTCAATATCATGCGCTCCTGCAGGATAGGAATAAAAAACATCACTGTAGGCTGTGAAGTTTATCAGATAGAATTGGAGGTCTGAAACAACTCATCCAATATTTTCGAAAATCACCCGGTAATTTCTTCAATTTCCTGTTGATAGAATGAGATGTTATGAAGATTGATACGCAACCGGAAATACATTCATTCTCTGGACTGTGATCAATTGCAGCGCTCGCATCTTGAAACAGCTATCAGATTATTTGTTAGAAAATGTTAACATGCAAAAAGTTTAATACAGCTCTTCTATTTCTTCTGAGATCTATCTAATAGAATTGATGACGTGGCCACAGGAGAAATTGTGACTAGACATGGCCAAAGGCGAGCGAACGGTTTACGGCTAGACGAGGCTTCAGATAGAAAATATCAGCTCAGCTAAAATTCTGGCCGTTGTAGCCGATAAGATATGTGAAACAAAAATTTTGAAGATTTCTGCCACGATTGAAAAATCCAATTAACTGTGCATAGCTCTCATTATTTATATCTGTTTAAATTTGCACTCTGAAGGCTACACATTCGCACATAAAACTTGAACAGATTCAAAACGATTAAACCTAATAGTGTGGCACTCTGTGTTATGGCCCTTTTATATTCGCAGTTCAAGGAATGGGATATTCACGAGCCTGGATGAAGTATACTTACGATGATTAGACACTTTTTATAAACCGCATAGACGCTTCAATTCCAATCGACTTAAGACATGCTTTCTCAATCTGACGAAATCACTTGCTTCAAGCAACAATATCAATTAATCTATATTGACAAATTATCGTCTCATCAATTTCACAGATATCCCTGAAAATTGCAAAATATTTTTTGTAAAACATTAAAATCTTCTTTCAAAGAGAAAGAAGATCGATGAGACTCATTAAGCTTACTAAAAATAATTAAGACTAATTTGCCGATGAAGTTGAGCACGCGTAAAGCACGCGAATTTAAGAAAATTCAGCAATAGCTTCGTCTATGTTCAGCTATACAGAGGTACGCCTATCGCGATGATGCATAAATGTAGTGGTAACATGTAAAAATGAGATAACTTTGTGAAATCTCTGTGGGGATGAGGTTGGTTAAATGAAATATTTTAAACGTTGCAGCTTACTCGAAAATGTTTACCCCTTATGTCTTATGGCCGTCTACTTCACGCCCGTCTAATGTCAAGTTACCAGAATTGACTTTATCTCATTGCAGCGAACCATCAATTAGCGCCAACGCTGTGCAAAGTATCTTGCAGTCAAAGCTCGATAATCAAGAGTATAAATACCAGGTTTACTATCTCTTAATTATTGAAAGTCTGAATTCAAAAGCATCTTATATAAGCCGCCAAATATACAAAAAATGCCGCGGCCGTATGATCTTAATTGACCGAAGTCTTAATTGTCCGTGTCTGAATTAACGAGCTTCGACTGGATTCACTGTATTCATGCGAAGCGATTCGTTAACGATGTCAGTCTGTCCGCACGATTCTATTTGAATGGTCCTGAAAAATTGGCTTGCTTTACCTATAGTCAAACATTTATAACCAAAGGAACACTTTTTTACATCACATCTAATTCAAAAGTTATCTGTTGAAATACATGTATTTCAGTCAATTCAGTGTTTGGTATAATGTGTAGTGCGCAGGTAAACCGCTATTTACTAAATTTATCTATCATCACTTCATTCGACTTACCTGATGCGAATTTCGTTTGATAAGTAATCCATTATATCAATATTTTCGGCTCAAGATATTCCTCGCATTTTCTATATTGTAATTTGGTTGATAATCCATTAATAAGATCAATCAATTTACATACGATGTCCAGAGGTGTCAGTCAGGCAACTCCAAATAAGTAGAGACACGAATGGAACTTCTAGATTATTCTGCGCTATTTCTCTTTGTGAAATGAAGCGATGACCTCTATTTCACCCCTCGAGTTGAAATGTGATCTTCCGATTGCGCTGCGCTATCGAAGGCGCACGAGAAAGTTATCTGCTATCGGGCTGGACTGGACAAAGCGCTCTTGTGTGCGTACAACCAACAGTTGAAATATTGTCGTTCAGTGAATTGGTTGTTGTTCAGTGAAGTTGAATGGCGCCACATCTTATGAGGGGCTGCTGTGATTTTTGGAGATGGGCGATTTGACCACACCTAGCTCATTGTTTGGCAATTAATGCGGGGCGCTATTTGGTGTTTCGAAGTTTGCATAGATGAGGCGGTGTTGAGGTGTGAGACAAATTCAATGAGGGGCTGTTAACTGTTATTTCTTGAAGTTTGACAATTTGACAGAATCTCAATTATTAGATAATCGTTGTTCGGCGCTACTTTCCGTATCGAATGCTATATGGTGACGGGCAAAACGAGAGGAGAGATTCCTACCTTTCAAATAAACAAGTGAATATCATATCAAACCCGTTGTTTCTGATGTTAAATTCTAAACGTTAATGCTCATCATCAGTATCAGTACACATACAAATATTACATGAGTTACAAATATTACAAATACATGAGTTGCGAAGGTGTTGTTCTTGATGGTATTTTTCGGTGTACTCCTCTGAATGCACGAGTCAATGTCTTGGGTGGATACGAACGTAAATCGTGTGTCCATTGTCGTCGGTCTTCCACTATTGATATGACTTTGTTTTCTGTTTAACTTGAATATATTTCAGTCTGATTGCATCATATTAAGTCTGACTGAATCATCTCTTTTAAAGTATGCAAATTTCAGATAGCAACTCGCTTTAACCAGAAGTCCAATATTAGAAATAATAAAATGCGGGGCGGCTCCTTCTATTTTCAGAGATGTGCCATGACAGAACAATGAGGGGCAAGATTAAGCACAAATGGGTTTCCTAAGAGAGTCGGAGATTCGCAGCTTCATTTGAGAGGGGCGTAAAAGTCAGACACTAAGAACAAGTTAGTTGTCGCACATGAAAGTTAGACTCGGGCTTCGCCCTCGTCTAACTTTCATGAGCGACAACTATCACTTCTATTAATAGAATTCTCTCTCTCCCTTCTCTCCCTAACTGTATCACAGGCTTGAAGCGACCGAGATATTATGCAACACTCATCGAGGATTCTTCATTCATTTACAATTTAATGAATGAACAATAATACAACTTGCAACCTTGATTGACGAAAAAATTGACAAGCATTGAAATTCAGGCATAGTCAGAATCATGGTCAGAATGATATGAAGTTCAGGGTTAAGTCAAGAATTTTGTGCAATTTTTTCATTGCCATCGATGCGTCATGCAAATATATATGAAGCATCGCAACCAAAGATGTTTGACGCAGCATTTCACGATTGAATGCATCATATCATCATGTAGCGAAAATCACTGAGAGAAATGAGCTACGGTTATCTATTCCAAGGAAAAACTTGCCTAGATGTGCCAGACGGCCGATCGATGACAGTTTCGGGCCAGTCCACTAACATTGGAGATACGTTTTTCTTAGAAATCACAAGAAATTCGCTGCTCAATGTGTGTGACAACTCTGGGGTCGTTCTATTTCAAAATTAGAGCTCGTGTGAACTTAAAGGGCCGACTCACGACCACCCCCTGTCAAAAAGATAAACGTGAAAATTGGGGGGGGGGCAACCCTCGACTTTAAGAGATCACATTTCACGTCATTTTTCGAAGAGAACGGTCACAAATTGACATGATCATGCATTTCTACTTCCAAATAAGCCATTTTCGAAAAATTTGTTGGCCCCCATTTTTTCATGTGGCCCAAGACTTTTTGACGAGGGGCCCACGACTCATTTTCTCGCGGGAAATGCATTGATCTAGTTTGATTAAATGCGTTCGAATTTCTGCATCAGAAGCATCTTTTTCCACAAGCATTCTACATTTGAGTCTTAATTAATTAGAAACTCTGAAGCTGATTCCGAAATTTTTGCAATTTATGTTTTGCGAAACCGGAATATTGCCTTTCTGACATCATGGAGGCTAGTTAAATGCTAAAACCAGACATATGATGAAGGTCGCCGTTGACACTCGAGGCGACTGCTGACAGCGGTCGCCGGGCATCGGTCGCCCACATACAGTCGAGGCGACCGCCACCAGGAGTCGCCGGGCGGCGGCGACTTCGGCGACGCCGAGGGCCGTCGCGGCGACCGCTGGGCGACTTTTGTGGTTGATAGGGTCTGAGTGTCATGGCTGTGTCAGCGTTAGGCACTATACGCATCAAAGTCAGATACAACAAAAAATACAAGTAAAAAATAACATGGCTATGTGAAGCTGATGCCGGTTACATTTTACAAGAAACACCGTAGCGTAGGAGAGCGCAAGTTGTCATCTGAGGAAGGATATACAGTAACAGACGCATTCATGGTTATTTCGAAATCATGTCTTGATAAAGCTTGTGACACAGCCTGTGCTAACTGTTCAGCATGATCGGTATAATTCGATCTAATAGGAAATAAGTACCTCCGAAGAAAAGACCTTGCTGATCGTGAAAAGGAATCAACAAGATATATTTCAAGTCAGACAATAACCTTCTGGTCTCCTATTGAGACAAGAAAAAAGCATCTGTGCTTCTAATATAATTTCCTGTACATGCCGATGCAGGAAACATGGAAAGCACTGCCAGAAATTGTTGAGGATTGTAACATTATAAAGTTGGGTGTTGATGCGGCAGATCAGGTCTATGACTGTATAGACTATCTGACTGTAAAAGACGGTGCCGACGACTTTCTTTTGTAACATGGAGGGCGCTTTTGAATAGCCTACGTGCATAATTGCGAAAGTCTCATTTCTTGGGATATAGGCTCAAAATGATTCACAATCAGCTTCCTTTGGCTCTGATTTCATATTGAACTGTGGCTATGAATTTGCTGATATTGTCATAAAACATCGAATCGTTTAGCACTCAAATCCCGACAGCTTTCAGGCTTCGCGCGGCATCAGCCTCCTCTTCTGACCGAAAGACATACCAAAATTACAGGAGGAACAAAGCGATCGAGACCAACCCAAAAACGTGTAAACTAGAACTATTAAAGTTGATTTCAAGACGTCTCGGGCATGCTCGTCTTGAGAGTCATTAGCGTGTAAAAAACAGTATTTTACAAAGTGGAATGTAGATGACTGTTGAACTCTGAGCTTGTTGAAGATATATCAAACCAACATTTTGATCTTCAAAGTCCTAGCCGTTATTCGGTATGCATTATTGAATTGAATTTGAATTTCATTTTTTGCTTTTCTCCCGAATTTTTGAACATAAAGGAATCTTTAGATTAGCAAGGTTGCAATAATCATTAAAAAATTATTTCACGATAAACGGGACTGCAAACTAAATGGCCTATATGCGTAGCCTATACTGCTTGATGTCCAAACGTGCTGAAATGGGTAAATTTAGGACTGACACATTTCGCGTAAAAGATTTTATCATGCGAATTGTAGAAAAGCATCTATGGAAAAGAGAAGCATAATAAAAAATGGTTTCAAAAGAAATTCAGTAAGGGGTGAATAATCCGCCCCAAACGATGTTTAAAATGCACATAAGAGAACGTTAAAAAAATGAAAGGCCCTATAACATTATAATGATTCCTGATATAACTGATGAAGAGTATTCAGAATGTGTTTAAAAAGAAAATTAGCTCAACATGTAGGCCTACATAGGTTGCATTGGGTCGATCACTCGGTCGTAACCCTTCTAAATCATCATTTGGCAAGATTGCACAACTGAAATAGCCGCATGCATTTTCTAGCAGAATCTTATAATTATAGCGTATAATCGAATTCGGAAATCGTCATCGCTTAGAATAGGCTTTTAGGCATATTTCTTAATGACATAAGCTATCGTGGTTTTGCGATTTACAAATATTTATCAAAAAGCATCATTAGTCTATTCAAAATAGATAGATAGCTAACGAATGCTAATATAAAAACAGCCAGTGGTAAATAAGATCATCTTACAAGTCCTGAAATTAGATTTAATTTATACAATCGCGAATTTGCAGTCACAAAGATTTCAATTTAAGGAAATTATCTACTGAAAGTTAAAGTTGGCTGCATAGAGTAAGCATGTTAGGTAGAGTGGTAACTCCGCATTCATTAAATCCCCAATGTGTATACACATTCGATTTTATTAAATGAACTCAAGGGAGATGCAGTCGGAATTGTTTCCAAAAGTGAGATATGCATTGCACATTTATGCAGTTTTGAAGAAATTACAACGGAATTGACTGATCATGATAGCATAAAGCAGAAGGAAATGATACTATTTTACAGAATTACGTGTCATGACAACCTTGGAGAGGTAATATTTGTTAAATTGGCAACTCAATGATCTGCTATTGCTTTCATGAATTAGAAATATGAAATTTCAGCCAAGAAAGCACAATAAGATGTCGACTTTTTCATGAAGACTTCCATTAAAGCGGATCATGAAATTCCCTTGATAATCAGCCTAATTTCCGCTTAGTTAGGATGCTTATTAGCAAATATTCATTCCTTTTGATATCCAACTTGTTGCATACTACTTACATAGAGGAGTCATCTCGGTGGTATATAAATTGGCAAAATTTTGACTTTTTTAGAACTGCTTAAAAAATTTTTTGGACCACGAGAACGTAATCTCCGCTAAAAATTGAATCTTTTCATATAAAAATTTTCACTGTATACAGAAACTTTTCTGAGTCGACACTCTACCTATCGCTACTCTATGATTGGTTGCATACTGTGGTCACAGGAAAGGATTATTTGCATAGCATTACACTAATTAATTTCCAGGTAGAATTCATTTCACTGCAGCATACATGAAGCTGGGACGGATATCGTAAGGATTTGGTGCAATACGCCCATATTTTGAATCTGCAACCAATTGGCCATGCGAAACAATTAGTGATGTGGAGACCCTTTGTTGACCGTGTACACACGGTCAAATACCTTTATACATAGGTATGTATAAATAGCTACACATAGTGTGAAAATCTTGCATTGGCGCTGGCTAATTTCCACCGAATAATTCTAAATTGAGTTTTTTTCTATCGTGGGTTGAATGACGTTCCTTAATAAGCATCTCACTTTTAATTCCCAGAATTCCAAGAAGACCAGACAGCAAATGAAAGCGCTTCAAATCTAGCAATCAATGTACAAATTTTATTATTTACAAGGCTAAAGAATCGACTACTTTTTCTTCGTCCCGCTAGGTTTTGCAAACACCTGTTTCATCCCACCACCTCGTGACAGATGGAATTTTAAGTTCTGCTGAGTGTCAGCATACCATGGAGAGTCTGTCTGTGAGGTATCCTGGTCCACCAAATGAGTATACTTGGTCCTTCCTGCCCGCCCGAAGTTCTTCACTTGCATAACCTGAAGATAAATGAAGCATTAAAGATGTGATAAGAAATTATCAAAAGCAGATGATTTCTCACCTTGGGGAGCACAGTTTTGTCGAAATGATCCTCGAGCGTAGGCTGAGCGACGTCGCGCTTCAGAACACCTTCCTCGCCATCCATAAAGAAAGCTCCACGATGGTAATATTTCTGCAAGAACTTGTACTTTCCTTTTGGCATCTTGTTGGTCACTATCCGCGGATTCTTGCGGAATTCTTCCCGTCTTTCTTCCTCAGTCATGTTATGAACGCGGTCAACCTGCAAATTTCATTTCATTTCATGACCTTACAGCTAAACAAGTTACTCAATAGATATTCTGAGCAGTAGTGGGTAACAGCTGAAACTTGCACAATGAGCTAGCAAAAATCGAAAAATATCACCCCAGGCAGTCGGTAATAATATGCACGGTGTTCCGTGAATACCCATCTAATTTTCCTAAAAACATTGCTATATACATCGATGGCACTCTGACTACTATTTTATGAAATAAACCACACATTGAAGCGATTTTGAATGCTTAAAAATCACAATTTTAATTGCCTTCTTCATTTGGTGACGATTGTTGACTACGTACAGCAACTGACAGATGTGCAATATTTTATGAAGCACAGCTTGTGTCATCTGTTGTCTTAATTAACGTCGATCATAGCTTGATAATCAACTTGAACATTAAGTCAGCAAAAGTTGACATTTTTTCTGTTGCTGATTCCCTTTCACTCTCTTAACCAATCAAATTTGACCTATTGTTTGAAGGTTGATAGTCTTCTCAAGGGGGAGACAGCAAGAAAATAATAAAATACCTGGTGTTAGGTGGAGCGTCTCAATATCAGAGCCGAAAGTTAACGAATAACTTATGACGTGACGTTTACTTGGGCGGTGTTTTGATTGTTTGAACTTTCAGCTAACTTCACAACAGTACAATAAAAACTCGAAAGTATATGCAGCTTTCGAGTCAGCTGACTGTAGACATTCTATCAAACGAGACTGTATACTTCGAAATAGCACCTTCAATAAAAGTAGTGAACGTTCAACTTGCAAACCCACCAAACGCCCTTGCTCTGAACCCCATTGAGAATCCGTTGAAGGGGGGGGTGAATTCACTGATTAAAACATTTTAACCGCTCCCATCCCTAGTTCCATCCGCATGCAATATCGTGCCTAATAAGTACACGTGTATGTTGGGTATTGGACTCACCGCATCTTTGTCGCGCTGTGCATTTTCACGTTGCTCTCTTTCTCTCCGAATTCGCTTCAGTTCTCTTAATTTCCAAGCCTCGTAGTCAGCCTCCTCGTCGCCCTCATCGTCTGATCGGATATTTTCTAATGCATCATTCTGTGCTCTAGCCTCTTCTGCCTCCCTTCGTGTCTCATCTTCTAACATCTTCATAGTCTGCTTCCGACGCTCAATTCGCTTCATCTCAGGCTCCTCTTCTTCCATTTCCAACTTACTGTCCAGCAATGTGACACGATCGCGCTTCCGAACGAAGACAGGCTTCAAACGTGGTGCATATTCGTCCTCAGAGTCAGTATACTCCTCCTCACTTAACTCCAACTCTTCATCTTCTTCCTCTTCGTCTTCCTCCTCCATCCCGGCACGGGCTCTGTCCAACTCACTCTCCTGTGCGGCCCGGTTCTGTGGAATATTAATAGAAATTTCACTTAGAATGTGATACGCCGGTCATTAGGTGATAAAGTTTCACCATCTTTTCATCTACTTTCATGATTTCTTCTTTCCTTGTCTGAATATATTAAATTACCAAGTAATAAAAGTAATTTTATAAAAGCTGATTCGACCGGCACTTTAGTTCATCTGCCTTCTCTATGACTGATTATAACCACAAGCTTGTAAAATGCATTGACAGCTCAAAGAGGGCTAAGGCACAATACATAAGATTCATATGTAGTAATAGTGTTTTATTATTTTAGATGGAAATAATGCAATTACAAATAAAGTAAAATACGAGTCATGTAAGATATTTACAAATCGAGATATTCTGAAAGCATACATTATGTAGAGTTGTTGAAAATATCTGTGGTAAAAGGGATGAAAGATGTTCGGCGTATTGCTGTTCTACAGAAAGGTTCACATAGTTTTATTCTGCGGGAAGATAGTTGTCGAGGAATGAGTTCATGTAACAGATGATCGTCATGTTGCAAAGCTTGAAGAAAAAGTAAAGGCACTCACGTCGGTCATCAAGAGCAGTCTTTACGCAGGTGCACCCGTAAGACGAACTGTTTGACGGATGATGTAATGTGCTGAATGTAGCATGCACTGATAGAGTCGATAAATGATAATGGACTTGGCATATGAAATTTTTGGCATACTATCACATTTGACATTAATCTTAGCGATTTCATCTTATTTTCCAAACTGAAGTGGTAGAATTGTTTATAAAAAGTGCAACTCCATCCATCCAATGAAACGCGAATTCTCAAAAATTTAGACTAGACAAGCCTCACTTCAACCATTTCATACATAATGATCATACATGTAGCTTGATACGCTCGTAATTATGAGTTATGTTAACGCAATAATTAGCCATCTTGCCGACCTGATGAAAGCACTTATTACTGCTAAAGTGGACTATAATGTGTGCATCTTATAAGGTAGTTTGGCGCAAGCAGGCCAAAGGACATACCGAAGCTTTCTGCCTGGCTATTTTAGTGCATAATTTATCGTCCAAATTTGTCTATCGTCTATAGTCCTACTAATTTCACCGAAAAAAAATTGTTCACGATTTAGCTTCTCTGGATATCTTCTCCAGAAGCCGCACTTCTTCCCTGTACCACATTATATTACGATTTGATCGAATATATTGAAAATGAAAATCAACGTGTCCTGGAGATAAACATAAACATATAGCATGCACATTACAGCACGAGGATTTCTTTATGCATGAATTATTCACAAGGAGCGAAGGGAGTCCATGTCATAAAGTTGTAGCACTCTCATGGAAACTGTAAACTTTGTATTAATGGGGACCGGCAAGCATTGATTGTTGCTACATTTGTAATTTGAATATTTTTCCAATCGTCATTCTATCACAATGATTCGAAGCTTTGACGTCAATAGCAATAAGATGAGGTCGCAATTCTATCATATATCAAATGAAAACGATGCTGAAGTTAGCAGTAGCTTTAGCTGAGGGATTTTTAAATGAATTTGCTCAGCCTTCAGATTCTAGTATGATGCGTAAAATTAAAACCATGTTTAAAGCAAGTTTAAAGCATGTTCCTTTCATAACCTTGTATCTTCAATGCATTATTCAACATCAAGAATCGTGGACACATAGGTTTCAGAATAGTGATGGTAATGCGAGTCTTACACTATTTTCCCTCTCGATTCTTATTGATGTTAAGAAAAAATAGAATCCATGAATGATGTTCGTAATAGACGAATGTTCGTCATAAAGGGGTTCGTTATAGCGAGTCTCTACTACTTTGAACTAGAACGAGTTTGATTTTTGAGATCTGCAAAAATAAGTAGATGCAAGGAAGCGGTAAGTAGTAAGGGTAGAGATTCTGGCCCTGTACCTTCTTGGTAAAAGAACACACAATGAATATAGACACTAGATATTTGATTCACTTCATTTTAAGAAAATGATAAGTTATGTCAACTCAAAATAATTAAAAAAAGGCATTGAACACATTAAAAGTGCCCATAATGACACAAGTTATGCTTGAGTCTGAATGGACAAGACCCAGACCCAAAATCAACAGTTAACCATAAAATTGTATTACAGACCCAGCTGTCATCTCTGCTTTAATCTGCAGTTAAGAACTCAATAAAATCATGTTTAATATTTGATGTCTTCCCTATTTTGCTATCAAATTGTGGTACCAGACAGGCGATCTGATGAGGCAAGCGCGTTGAAGTAGTCGAGAGATATACCGTACAGTCCTATGGAAGTTTCAGATATGACTTCACTGCATGCAAAACTTTCTGCTCGCTATCGGACGAACAAGACTGATGATGCATCACAGAGATCATGAAACTAAAATACCGGTAATTAATTTTCTCTGAACTGAAGTGCTTCACATTGAATTTTAGGAAATTTGTAGAATTTCGAGCATCATATATATATATATATATATATATATATATATATATATATAGGATACATTACAGCAATGATAAAGAGCAGATTTTGCAGACTAGTCTTCAAAATGATCGTCTTGTCATTCTGGATACAACTCTTCATAAGCGCTGTTCATAAGTAGTGAGTATCAATTCACTTTGAACACCAACGAAAAACGAGAAAATAAGTGCAAATAATACTGACTTGCATCACTTTCCGTCTCAATTCTTCTCTCCTTCGTTCCATTTCCTCCTCATCCAATTCCTCTTCTTCGTCTGAGCTACCACCTTCCATGCCTTCAGCTGTCGTAGTTTCTATCCCGAACAGTTCTGGTTCTCTCAATCGTTTATGACGAGCGATGCGGTCATCCTCCTCCTCATCATCATCCATATCCTCTTCATTCACACGAGCGGCCATAAGACGACGAAGTCGCGGATCTGACATCTCTTCAGCTGAGACAGCATTCATCTCTTCATCGTCCTCCTCCTCCTTGATCTCATCTTCCTCATTCTCATCCTCATCTTCTTCTTCTTTCCCGTCACGTACCGCACCAACGCGTCCCGCCATGACAATGCCACCACGAGACAGGCCGGCTCCAGCGCGCACGAATGCCTGCTGGTCATCGACCATCTCATCATCGTCATAATCAGAGTCAGCCGCGTACTCAGGCCGTTTGCCAGCGACGTAGCGATGAACCTTCACCTTCTGCATAGTGAACTGTCCAGCTGTAAAAGAAGACACGAGGCAGTCATGTTGATTATTTCAATATTTGCAGCCTGCAGATGCCGAAGTTACCTAAAGATAATGTTTTTTCCTCCTCTCATTGTCAATTTTTCTGGCATGCAGTATCTTAGGTCTATAGATGCAGCAGAAGTGAAACGAATGGTGTCTTTGCTAATCGGCGGAAGTAAGACAATTCTCTATTTTTGTTGATTCTGGTTATTCTTCTTAACCAAGCCCTATCTTATTATAACATGAACGCAGTTAACACAAAAATTTGTCAATAGCTATTCCACTCTTTCTTGAGGAGTAGTCAACTATAGTAGATTCCGAGCGCCTTATCTACTTTCAAAAGGAAAATTAGTCTTTTGTACGTATTTGTAGTTGCATGCATGAATTTGCTGTAAACATAGATAATAATAGAGTAAACATCATGTCGAACAGAAGAAATTCCATTGAAACACTTTTGATACTAGCTAAGAATGTCGCACTTTCTGTTGAAAGATTTCAAAATATGCGAACGTAAATTAATACATACATGCTTCTGTAATTGTTAATTTCTCGTCCAATTTTGTGGCTATTAGTAATTAATGTTCAATTGGTAAATGAACACAGTTTGCTTCGAAGTGAAAATGTTTTGGTCATAATTCATAACACTTTATTAACTAAAATTGAAGTATTGGTCGAAAGTCACGAATGAGGCGATAAAACGAAGCCCATGCGCCTACTTCATGTGCTTTCTGCAAACTTGTCAATAACAAGAGATGGATCAATTGAGAATTGGTCTGCATCTGTGATATTGTAATGTAAGATAAATAATGCATATAAGATATATAATAGCAATATATAAATAATATCATGATTATATATAATATAATAATACATCAAATATGCACATTTGAAGATCAATGAATGGTCGACATTCCGCCCCCCCCCACCCCCCAAAAAAAATAAATCCCGTGTACGCCACTGACAGAGGCAGGCGGTTAAGTCAAAGCACATGCATCTTATACTTTGACACTGAAGATAACAATCGATAACAATCAACCTCAAAGACCAGTCTGCATTTTTGAGGCAAAGGTTGTCTTTCAAGATTTTGAAGTTTGGCTTATTTATCATTCCTTTCCTTGGATAATACACTGTGTCTATGAATTTTGGCTAAACATGCTACCACAGAACATCGTTCTAATTGTTTACGATTTATACTGACCGTTTCATAAATCGTTGCGCAAAAAAGGCATTTCCAAACGTAGCCTAATTTTCGTATTGAAGTTGAGTCAATGAAGTCGAATACGCTTACATGTACAGGTATATCATTGAATAGTTATGTTCATTAGCAAATACATCCAAAAAGTGAATAAAGCAAAATCACATCAAAAATAATATCATACCTACATCAAAATTTCGGTTTACGAAGTGTATGCCTTGGGATGCTTATGCTACTTCTGCTGAAGCCAAAAGCCAAAAATTCAAGAGTAATTACGCATGATTTATTACTCTTATGTGAATATAAACCTGGTCTTTCAATTTACTGAAATGTTTCATACATATCAAATAATCATCTAATTGAATGAGAATCGCAGAATAAAAATTATTTTGAAAGTGTCGGCTAGGAGCTTTGAAATGTTCCCACTACTTTGGTCGTCGTAATTTTCGTCAACTGCTTCAGTAGGAATAAAGCAAAATGATGGATTGTAGAGAATAGTGGATCGTTGCAACTCATTCTACTGTAGGAAGCATATTCGAAAAAACAGCTGTCGAATGCTATCTACTTTTTCTTCTTAGTCACAAAAGCGCATTCAAGGGCGAGCAGCGCTTCATCCTCAGAAACTTTATCTCGACAGCTGTTTTTCCGGATCGCCTTCCTACAACACAAAAAAATGATGGATAATCCAGCACTAAGCAATGCATTAATTAAATAACATATGGCTCAGGAATTCAATATAAATAGGCCTATATAAACTTACCCTTTTCAGACGGCACAGGAATCGCGCCTGCTGTTGACTGAATTGTGAGTGACATCTGAAAACAAAGTGACATTTTGTAATGTTGCAATCCTACAGCACTTTCATATCACATGCTTTGCAAATGAATAAAGGGCAAAAAAACTTCGATTTTTTAATCAGCTACCTCAAAGATGATATCAACATGCTTTCTAATACGTTGCATTTAGTTTGCTATTAGTTCTAATAGTGCATTTATATATGTTGTAATCGTACAAGCAAGCTGTCCCTCAGCAGCAGATGGAGGACAAGGATGGATCTGATCTTTCTGAAGATGCTTTGTCGTACTTATGTTGATGAACACTTACTGACTTGAAACAAAGGCCACCAATGGAACATGGATAATCCTAACCCTACTGAATCAACGCTTCGATAAGGAATATATACTTCAGTTCTTCTCAACTGACAGTCACAAATTGAGTCAATATTTATTGATTGTCATTTATCCTTGCTGCAAAACGTAGATCAGATGTTGCATCTATGTTCCCTTGAAGGTACTCCTAATATCTGTTGGCGTTGAGAGGACCATCAGTAGGCTTCCATTAAGCTCTATGGAGAGCTGATGATTTGAAGGGCTTTTGCATTTCTGTTATGTTGTCTTGGTTTTCAATATTTTTGTCCTTTTTGTTATTTCCATCTTTATCTGCACGAGTTATGCAATGAATAGTTCTTGTTTAGTTATTATACATTTTACATCCACATATCTGTCTACTCACTTTTCTACCTCTTTACTTTCATTGTTTTTGTTATTAGCCTACTTAGATAGAACTATGAGTTATACTTCGCTATCTTGCTATACTGCTGCACAATAATTTCACTAGGTCTATTAAATTTTGTTCATTTATCATCCCAACTTTTCGATCTTTTGCTTCTTTGACTTTGCTCTTTTGCTGAGGGACACCTTTAGTGCATAGACTTATCCTCTTCCCTCAAGTTTTGATTAAAATAAAACTAGCTAATTTCTGATCATAATTAATTAACATATTCATCGCATACTTCTCCAAACAAACATTCCCCTGTTCATAATGAATACTTGAACATGAACATTTTTAGAAAATCTCTCAATGACCCTTCTCAATGAAGGGTTGTTAGAAAATCGTTGCTGTGAAGAAATGGGCGCTGTAAGTACAAATCTACTTTTCAATCATCTATATTTGAAATAGAAATCTCATATTGAAATCAAATGTCTTGTTTGTCACATCATATTTTTTTGGGAAATAGAAATCCAACTGTTCGGAACATACTTCCAAATAATAATAATCTTTATTCAATGGTCTACTGAGAGTCGGTAGACGCAGCACATACGAAAATTACAGAAGGTAAATACATAAAAAAACATCAGTCACAACTATGTATAAAAAGTGGTCATGAAGCTATTTGCAAAATCGAATGAATGACTTCTGAAATCTTGAAGTCTTGGCACGCGGTGGCCGGAATTCACAGTTGCTTCTCAGCAGACGGTTCTTGCTTGTGAAAAATTCACGATATACTGTGGCGATTTTGATGCCACCCCACAAAGTAACCCACAACTGGTAATCGATAGGCCTACATGTAGACATCGAATGAGGTGGTTTGGGCTCATTGATTAGGATTTACCTGATTTGTCAGGTGTCGCGATAGAAAATAAATTCAATGCCTGTCGTCGTGAAAGATTATTTTAATCACGAGCTGTCGCGGGCATTCGAGCATGCCCGACAAAATTTCTCTAACCGCTGCAGTCTGTATAGTTGCCAAGAATTTTGCACAATAGTTAAATTCAAGTGAGTTACTTAACCAAAGCAGCCTACCGACTTAGTCATTTAACTAAGGCATCCTTGCTCGGCGTCACTACTGATATTCAATGTGTTATGAATGATCATGGAGTTATATGGCATTATTACACTCATCGCCAGCTCGATTTTGTCAAGTGCTTTTGACAGCGCGCATTACTCTATTCTCCCGCAGTGCTTATTCCCTTCTTTTCGAGCAAGTAATGTAGCTATACAATGGCTCGAGTCCTCCCTCTGACCGATGAACAGTGTACGCATTACAAACAGCATCAATGGTAACATCGGTGACATGTAGTAGGTCAGCTCTTTGGCCGTCCTTGTTTTATATCACGGACTCTGGTTGAATACCATGGATTAGTCATACATGTGTTTGCCGATAACATCCCAATTTATGCTTCCTGGACAATGTATATGTCATCAAATGATCCCTCTCTTGCATCTGACATGTCCTCGTTTTCAACAATAGTTGATCATAAACAACGGACCACCTAAATTATGTCGAAATTCAATCGATTATTGTGTTTTCCAATCGCATCTCAAATCAACGCGCGATGCATAATTCTGCATCTGACATTCCTAGCTTTCAAACAAGCTTTTTTGAATTTGATTCCATTGGTGTATTTGCCGAATGAAATATGAAAATCGCTCATTTGGGCCTACAAATCGAGAAAGCATCAGTGTGATAATGAATCATGCACGATGTTTTCCGAGCTTTCTCCTGATATATTGCCCGTCGAAATCAGTGGACTAGGGAGAAATTGTGATATCGCAAATTTGTCACAACTTCGTGATTTTGTCGACTGAAAATGTCGCATTTTCACTTTTTCATCAAATATGTTTGTGATTGGTATCTCCATTCTTGCACTGGAGTTATTTTGAACTCGACAATTTCTTTTAAGTCATGGCTCGAAACGATGACAGTCTTTTATGGTGATTTGTATCCATTCACCGAAATCTGTCGAAATCTATCTCAATCTGTTACAGATACTCACTTTCTATTTTTATCTCCTAATCAATAAGAAAGTATAACAGCATGTCAAAAAACGTTTTTGGACAGGTGCAGAAAGATGCACTGATGTCATTGCACTCAATGAAAAACAGCGATCAAATTAAAGAGATTTTATTTTTCTGAGATAATTATAGTCTACTCCGCTTTATAACTTGATCTTTTTCAAATGACTTTGACGTGTGTTGATTTGATATGTGACAATTCACATTCACCTTGTTCTGTCAGAAACGTAGTTAAATAGTGAAAGCTAGCTATGTGACCTCAGTTAAGTAGAAGTCTCTGAATCTCAGCTGTGACAGAAAGCGGAACCTCCATCTATCGTTCCTATACTTAAATCGTCACTCTGGGAAAGCACCAATTTTATGAGCTGATAATCAATCGATTCTATCATTTCTATCTTAATTTTCAG
Source organism: Prostheceraeus crozeri (assembly GCA_907163375.1). Taxonomy (NCBI): domain Eukaryota; kingdom Metazoa; phylum Platyhelminthes; order Polycladida; family Euryleptidae; genus Prostheceraeus; species Prostheceraeus crozeri. The sequence goes on from CAJQUW010006235.1 coordinate 82,462, forward strand.
GATGCAATCATACAATTTTTGGAACAAGTCCATAAGTATTATAATGTTAATTTGCCATTCCAACAATGCTTGGTACTATCCATGTTTTCACTGTGGGAAATTACTATCCTTAAATAATTTATTCAGACTGAATGTAGTAAAAATGTAGGCTAAGGCATGTCGCTTTCCTAGTTTCACCCACAAGTCATGCCTGTACAAATATGAAAGATTACAGAAGTCTATGAGCACTAGAATGCAGACTTATTCTAGTGCAAGCTTGGACTAGCCCAGGCCTGAAAATTGAAAATCATAAAGGCTCGCGTTCATGTTCACTACTTGAGCTAAGAAGCTTTCAATTTCACTAACCCGAGCTTACAACTACAAGTCATCTGAGCAGCAAGCAGAACGCACTGTGCATCATGTGGCTTCTTCGAGTAACTGCTGTTTAGCACCCGACGTCTTGATTCAACCGATTTCAGTGAGAATCCAACATCATAAGCTCATGACTATGCCACGCTAAATTCGTGCTGAATGAGAAGAGGCTATAAATTAAATGAAAACATTTGGAGTAATTTTTGGTCAGATCATCGTGAATCATGTCAAACCGAGTCGGATCATGTCCATTTGAAAATAAGAAATTGGATAAGAAAGAGGTGCTTTCGTCGATGAGACTGACGGGATAGCTGTTGTTGGCTGGAAAGATAACGAAGTTGTTCTTGTAGCTTCGATGTGCTTTGATTCTTTCCCAACTTCAAAAACAACCCGTTGGATGAGGCAATTGAACCACAGAATTGAAATTATACAACCTCTTGTGGTAAAAATATACAACAAGAGCATACATGGGAGTCGAACGTACAGACCAGAACATTGCACAGTATCGAATCAGCATTCGATCGAGAAAGTGGTGGTGGCCATTTTACGCCTGGATGTTTGATATGATAAGATATACAAAACTGTTGAATTTCGCATAGAAATTGCAATCCAAATAAAACTGATTTACTAACCTTTAGATGTGAGATTGTGCGAATTACTCTTGCACGGTCTATTCGAAACAACAATTCAATTTTATAGCTTCTCTCAAAGCATGTGCCCCGTTTCAATGGGGCAAGGGCTTCTACTGAATGGACAACTGCATTATGCTTGTGACGCTGCTCACATCTGCGATGTTGTGCATGAGAAAAGAACACTTATGAAATCTACAAGAAATGTAGCGTGGTGCATGTGGAGTGTTCTGAAATATTTCACTCGTATTCATTCTACGTCAATCGCTAACACAATTTACATGTATATGTGTGAGCACAATACTCCTTTTTTTATAACAAAATAAGGAACATTAATGAATAAAGCCACCGTGTTGATGATGCGATGTTGATTTGTTTCCTATCAATACAAATGATTCAAGTTATAATATTGAACACACATGTAAATATAGAATACATGCAGATTTCACACATCTGATTAGTTGAGGGCTTTTAGGCACTGTAGACTGCGAAAGAAATGGGACTTTGATAAATGCTTATTAAAATGATCTGAAACAATGCGAAACCTAGGTTGAAAACTTTACGGGGTCATTCAGCCCCATGCACCCTCAATTAGAACAAATTTTACATTGCAAGTTTAGGATATAAAATTGCCAGTTTCTCTAATAGTCCAGGCGAATTAGCTCAAAATCAGGCCGATGGTACAAGTAAATACAGAAGAAGCCTTTTTGACTTTTTCTGGACCAAAATAATGGAGAATACTAATATCAGGTGCCTCCATTCTGAAAATGGCCTGATTAGCCTTGAGACCCATTTTTCTCAAATATACCACCTACACTATTCACAAAACATGAAAAATGCATAGTTACTCATTTCAGACAATTAATGGATATCATCTGAATCAGAACTTAACGTAGAATCCGAATTTCAGATGCCCCTTCTCTGAAAATGTCCGGATAAGCCGTGAAATCTATTTTTCTTGAATATGCCACCAACACAACCTATAAAAACTGAGAACAAACACTTAATGGATATCTTCTGAATCAGAAGTTTGTGGAGAATCCAAATATGAGGTCCCCCACTCCGAAATGGTTCGGATAACGCGTGAAATATACTTTCTTGATATACCAGCAACACTACTTATAAAAATGAAAAAATCCATACCTATATTTTCAGGTGCTTTGTATAAAATCGGGTAAACATACGTATTCTTAATATGAATGTAGTTTTAACTCGCTTGAAATCATAGCTTCATTCAGATCAAGCAGTAGCATTTATGTGACGACAATATATTGCACTGATTAAATTAATTGTTCGGGAATAGTTTCATTTTCTTGTTTTTGATTGATCTGTCGACCATTTTGGTAGTTGACAATATGACATTTTTTAGGTATACTTGATGCTTCATTCATACACAATGCATTCTTGTTGCTATATGACTATCAAAGTCTTAGGTAACTTTCCCAGAGATATAATCTACATTTCAGTCCAGACCGTCACTGGCGTCCCACTTATTTGTTTGATTCGTGATGGATCAACCAGCAGAAGCACGGGATTTCTGTGTTCTTTGTCGGGGTACTGATGAGCTCTCCTCGTGTAGCAGGTAATTGCAGAATATTGTACATGTAGATTACATCACAGCAGTGATGAGAACACACATCATTCCTGAAATCGAGGTCAGAAAACCGTGGAGGTGTCAAAGATTACAGTCGCAGAAGATATCAGAGGAAAGCATACAAATTCTTAAGAAAAGTTGAACAATCAACAATGCGACTAAACTAGATCAGGCTTCTACAAGAATTATTAGAGCGGAGACGAAAAACATTCGAATGGAAAATTCATTGCATGTCCTGCTGAAATGTGTGTATCGATGATATTCTCTGTCGAAGGAGTTAGGATGCTAGAATCGAAGGAGAAGCTTCTATCAGTTTGTGAGAAGCAAAATGACGATTTAGCTGAAGAGATGAAGGAAAGACTGGTAAATTGTATTGATTTAGCATATGTGGCAGCGCGTTACCATGTCAACTATCGATCAAACTTTTCGCACAGCACTATTCATGATCGAGCTGGTGAAAGACGGTAGACCGCAAAATGAAGAGAAACTAAATTACTCGTCGCAAATGTGCGAATGGTTTGATGCAGAATCCGAACTGTACACACCATCGGAGCGGCAGGAAAAAATGAAAGATCTATCGGAAGAAGATGAAGTGTACTCGCAGGCTCGCTGCAATGGTTGAAGACAATACTCCGCGAGATTTGTGGTGAACTCGAGACTTTTAGTGAAATGAAAGGTTGATCTGATGTCGTGCGCTTGAGTAACAAAGTATATCATCTAATCACTGATCAGTGGTATGCACAAAGGGAACAGCATAAGGATGAAGAAGCAATGAGAATAATACAAACAGCCGCAAAGATGATTATGAAGTTATAGTTGAGTTGGAAAGAGTCAGGTTTTAGAGACAGCAATTTTTTTCAAATGTACAGAAGTTTTCGATTACCATCCAGCAATCATCTACAGGTACTCTTTAAAAATTTATAACTCTAAAAACATGACTCTCTCCAACTATTACACAATGACTAGTCAGGGAGTTTTCTAAATAATTGTGAACCTTCCACCACAGCAAGAGCGAGTCACTTCCATGGCTTGCGGGTCCATTTCCAAGCTGGGCAGTGGAGAAATCTGAGCCTCAATCATCAGATGGCCACTGAATGGGGATGGACAGTGAAAGAAGGTAGAATGTCGATAACGACGGATAGACCTCCTACACCGAATCACCTATTGAAAATACTTCGTTGTAACTGCAAACTGTCATCTCTAAATCCATGCACACACAGAATATGTAGTTTGCAGAAATAGCAGACTGACCTGCGTACTGGCCTGTGGCGATTGCAGAGGTGACTCGTGCCACAATTCAAGAGATTTTGACATTATTGAAGACACAGAAAGAACTGACAGGAACGTTTTGGATTTCTTACTCAATGTTTAAATTTTGTTTTCTCCAAACTGCTATGTTGCTGAGTGCGGATTCTTAGCACACATATTTTACGACTTTTAGACTACTGTATTGGACAGCTTATAGACTCTGAAAGTACATAAAACATGAATTCAGCTTTTATTTGTAACTGAGATCATGCCGTTTAGACAAAGGAAACATCTCAAAGGACAGGTTTGGATTTTTTCATTTTTATAAGTAGTGTTGCTAGTATATCAAGAAAGTTTATTTCACGCGTTATCCGAACCATTTCGGAGTGGAGACACCTGATACTTGGTTTCTCCACAAACTTCTGATTCAGAGGAAGTCCATTAAGTGTTTGAGATAAGTAAGTATACATTTCTCAGTTTTTATAAGTTGTGTTGGTGGCATATTCAAGAAAAATACAGATTTCACGGCTAATCCGGCCATTTTCAGTGTGGGGGCACCTAATATTCGTATTCTCCATGAAATCTTGGACTAGAAAATGTCAAACAGGCTTCTGCTGTATTTACTTCCACCTTCAACCCTATTTTACTTGGACTATAGGCCAAAAGTAAATACTATTGACAGGAAACCGAACTTTTAGTCTTAATCAGTAACCTTGATAACATGCATTTCTCCATGTAATAAACGCCACAACTCGGTTCGGATCTTCTGGATTTAATGGATTTATGAAACGATGACAGGTACTTATCCATGCGTATTTTTAATTAGATGTGTACTTTTTGGATGCATGAGCTAGCTGCGAAATTGACTGCAGATGGAAATGCGTCGAAGTATAGAAGTACGTGTTCTTCCAATTTCTAGCGCAACCTTCAATTCCAATAACCTCTTCTATTTGACATACGTGCGTACTTCATTCGAAAATTCTTTTTTAGGGCAGTTGTGTCTGCTCACATGTCATTATAGAAGTCTATGATTAATTGAAAAATATGCATACTAAAACATTCAGTACACGTCAATCAACCCCTCGGCAATGCTATACAAGAGACTGAAATAAGGAGGCCTGATTTCAAAATTCAACTATACAACTGAGAATCAGTCATGATGTGATGGATGTTAGAAAAAGAGAGATTGCACCGCAATAAAATTTAATCATATGTTGACTTCTAAATGAAAGTCGCATATTTAAAATATTTAGTATAAAAACAAAATATTGTTTATGATTTTGTGAGCAAAGAAAACAATGTGCACAGAGAATGCAATATTAAAAGATTGTCTGTGCCCATTGGTAACATCACATCGTAGACACGTGCTTTCATAATGTACATTGTTTTTTAGAATGGCTGCTTCCAGTGGACGTCAAAACTGCTGCTCATAGTGCATGTTTCCTGTGACATTTCAAAATCTGACTCTGTGCAACATTAAATTAGGATGCCACAATGCGCAAAGAGTGGCCGCTTCTGCTGCCTAGCATTCCTTTCTTTTTTCGGGATTCTATAAATTCTTAAAAATTGTTTAATTGATGGAGTTAATTAGCTAAAAGGATTCAATGCACAATGTGCTGCTTCATATTTTAACTCTTCATCAAGGAAATCAGTCTGAATAGAGCATGACATCAGTTTGAACAGCTAAGAGCTTCAAGGATCCAACACAGTATATCTATATGCTGTGTACAGCGAACTACATTCAAACAAACAGCCACAATAAATTGCAACATGCAGTTTTTAGTGGGCTCATGTTATGTATCGCACTGTTCACCATTAATCAGTACATAGACATCGGATAACATTATTAGGACTAGACCGGACACAGCTGATTTCCCGTGGCCTTTAAAGCCGTTCGGTAGCGACATGGAAATTTTTTGTCTACCCGAGTGATCATTTTCTAGAGATTTTACGATTTTCTACTGCCTTTCAAAATCGCTACAGATATTTGATTTGGCAGTAAACTTTTTATGGTTTTTAGAGACATTTGTATGAGCTAATAATGCCTACTGCAATTCTAGAGAATTCTTACTGGCATTCATGGCATCCATAGAATGTTTAGCAGGCAAATATATCTGTAAATGTACAGCAATTATTTTGCTGTAATATACAAAAGAAAGATATTTGTATATAAATCTCGTATTATTACCATCTAATGTATTCATAGGAATATATACATGTAATACAATTTTACACGCAATTACAAAATTCTATCTTATCAAATATATTGTTATGTTTATATATTTGATATATTGATATTATGTCTACATCACAAATAATACTTATTATATTAAGTATCACATGAATAAATTAATGTGATATGTAAATGTGCATGTACGAGTATTATATTCATTTATTACTTGCTTTACACCTGTAAAAAGAACATTTGGTTTTATACATGCGTCCCTTCTCTTGCTACTCTTTATTTGTTTTTTCTTTATTTGTTTTTTGGTCTCCTCTAAATGATTCGCATTTGATGGATGTCACAATGCACGAGGCACAGAACTAAGTCCTTCTAGTCTCTTCTTTATCTCTCTTTCTCTCTCCGGAAACTCCGGAGTCTCCTCGAACTGTTTGTTTTTGATCGGACCATAGTGCGCGAAGCACAGGGAACAAGCTTCCTCTTTTCTCTCTCTCCTCTCTCTCTCTCTCTCATTCTCTCTCTCTCACTCTCTCCTCTCTCTCTCTCGTCCTCGCCTCTCTCACACACACACACACACTCTCTCTCTCCTTATCTCCATCTCTCCATTCATCTTCTTTTATTTTCTTTTCTCCATTTGAAATCTGATTTTCTGATTTTGAATGTATCTAAGCTGGAATATTCAAGGTCACAATGCGGATCAGTTTGTTCCCTACTTGCAAGACTATGATGACTAAAGGACGTAATGTATATACCGGTATCCGTCACAATTTTCCTCTACACACATCTCTCTCCCTACTGTGGAATGAACAACTCGTCGATCGCCTGCCTGTTAATGACTAATGAATGCCCTCATAACGACCTTCGGTCCATGAGTCACACGACAAAGAGGATGCGAAGCGGACAGACTGTGTATGCTATATTCAACCAGGCGTCATCAATTGCAGAGTCATTCCTCTCAGTGCATCGTGCATGTTTCAGTCATCCCAGCAGCGTCAATGCATGTCGTTCTACTGTCTTATACTTTGGATTTTACAAAACTTTTAACTACGCCTCAAGTCAGTCATTTGTGCTTTGGACATTCAGAGGATTCTGTCGTAATTCGACTTTCACAACCAATTTCAGGATTACGCCGATGCATTTTTTCACTATGGAAATCTTTTCACTATCGATCTTCTCTTTTCCTGGCATTGTACTAAAACCAAGCGGTCACTCCTTTGTATTTGCCTTTGAAGTTATGCACAAGATAGAAAATCAATAAGGTAAAACCACAGCGCTTCGTGTCACAGACTCATCAAGGGGTGGAACCTTGTAGTGCGAATGTTTACTGCACGGTCCCACCTGACACTAAAGCGCTGTGGTGTTACCTTGCTGGATTTCTATCTTGCACATAACCTCAAATAAAAGGCAAATACAAACGAGAGACCAGCTTGTTTTAGCACAATGCCAGGAAAATTGAACTACCTCCTGTTCCTAACCTTCCAACATCATCTTCATCTACACGTTTTGATTCGCATCATTCTGACTCAACTACCTAATATCTTTTCACTTTCGCTGAAAACCATTAAACAAGTGATTGATTACATTGCTGAAAAGTCATTTGAAGTGAAATTATATTGTAATCAAATATTCGATCCACACACCGCTACAGTCGAACAAATAATCGAATAATACTAGTTGAATCTCTGAAGGAGGATTGGAGAAAATGGAAAATATAATGTGAGTTTTATTATCATTTTTAGGTACTGTTCAATACCTCAAATTCGGTAGTTTTGAATCCTGGTGGATGATTTAATGTATCCACGGGACTTAAAATTACGCTTGCTTGAGGTTCGATCGGCATTTATATTATTCCTAATCAATCGCAAAATATCGTGAAAATTAATTGTTGCTTGTCTGAATACGTTTATAAATTGATGTCTGTAGGCCTTTTTGGCAGTAGACGATTGATGTCTGTAGGTCTTTTTGGCAGTAGAAAATTAGTGCTTTTTGCAGTAGACAATGCGCGATAATTCTACTGCGAAATTTTATGGGATTTCCATAGAAAATGATCACTAGGGTAAGTAAATTTCTGTATGAGGGAATTTAAACAGGTTAAATTTCAAAAACAGGTTTTTGTACCGCCCTGGATGCCCTGGATCAGTTTTTGGAAGATAATAGTTTTGGGATATAATTTTTGGATCGGTTTGAGTTATTTGGACTCGTTTTTTCGACTGGCGTACAGTATTTGCATTTTTATAAGGTGAAAGGTTGGTAATTAGATAGTTTTTGTTGGTACACTTGTATTAATTGAGCTTTTTGTGCGTAATGCCTGGTAAAAAAGGTAATGAGGTGAAGGAATCTTGGGTTGAGTGTGGAAAATGCAAGATATGGTGGCTGTACCAGAAAGGCAACGGCGACAAAGAGATAGAGGAGGAGTTCCTGTGTGGGGTTTGCCTTATAGGGAAGGTGAGGAAACTGGAGGAGAATAGAAATAAGGAAGTGGAGGAAATGAAAAGAGAAATCAAGAATTTAAGTGAAGAGGTTGAAGCGCTGAAGAAATGGAAGGCGAAGAAAGAAGAAAAAGATGAAAATAGAAGGAATCAAAGTGACATGGCAGAGAAAAGAGAGAGGTTATTGAAAGATGAACTTGAGGAAATCAAATGTGAAATGGAGAAATGGGAAAGGGTAACTACCAAAGACGTACATCAGTCCAGCAACGTAGAAACTCAAAGTATTGAGAATTATAGATCTACGTACCAGCAACCGGAGCGAAACGAGACAGGAGAAACTGAAACATTCTCTGAAGTTGGTAAGAAGAAAACAGAGAGATATGTGAAAGGAATTGAGTCATCTACAGATGATCTCCCAAGTAAAGAAAGAAAGAATAAGTGAATTCAAAAAGATGCAGGATATGGTAGAAAAGAAACAAATATAATTGTATTTGGAATGAAAGAAAAAGGTAAAGATGAAAATGATGTTAATGAAATTTTGGAGGAAATACTGGAAGATGAAGAAATAGAAGTTAAAGTCACAGACATACAAAGAATAGGAAACAGAGAAGGAAGCAGACCTCTCAAAGTTAAACTTATGAATAAGAGACAAGTGACAGATGTATTAAGGAGAGCCAAAAAATTGAAGCAAAGTGTAAAATACTCAAAGGTGTATCTCGACTTGGATAGAACCATTGAGGAGAGCATAATTCTGAAAGAAATGAGAGAGGAAGTAAAAGAAAACAGAAGGAACAACATGTACAGCGTCAGTAGTAAGTAAAACTCCACTTCTGGATAGCGCAAGATGGCCGCCGTCGCAGACGTCCCCCCCTCTGGACCGGCAGAGTGTCGTGGTCGGCCGCCGTGGTGCTTCGGGTCAGACGTCCCCCCCCTCTGGCCGACCGTCGTGGAGCGCGCGGTGATGTGGTGTCTAGGTTGGCGTGGTGTGCCGGCCAGGCCAGGTTGGGAGGGTGGACTGTCGTAGCTCACCTGAAAAAATCCTAAGTGTCAGAGTGGCTTTGTATGGGTAAAATTTTGAAAATTTTCCAAAGTGTGGAATTTCGACCTGGGACCGTCACCAAAACATTTTTCATCAAATTTCACTGACCTCCCCCCCCCCCGACAGCAATCTTCTAACTTTGGTTCTAGTGAACGGATTTTGTTCGTTCGAGTTGCATTGGGAAGAGGAGAAAAAACTGCTCGACAACATTTTTTGTTGCGAGTCAATCGGACCAGTCGTTCAAAAGTTAGAGCGGTTACAAGATTTTAGGTCGGAGCTCGCTCACCTGAAAAAATCCTAAGTGTCAGAGTGGCTTTGTATGGGTAAAATTTTGAAAATTTTCCAAAGTGTGGAATTTCGACCTGGGACCGTCACCAAAACATTTTTCATCAAATTTCACTGACCTCCCCCCCCCCCCGACAGCAATCTTCTAACTTTGGTTCTAGTGAACGGATTTTGTTCGTTCGAGTTGCATTGGGAAGAGGAGAAAAAACTGCTCGACAACATTTTTTGTTGCGAGTCAATCGGACCAGTCGTTCAAAAGTTAGAGCGGTTACAAGATTTTAGGTCGGAGCTCGCTCACCTGAAAAAATCCTAAGTGTCAGAGTGGCTTTGTATGGGTAAAATTTTGAAAATTTTCCAAAGTGTGGAATTTCGACCTGGGACCTTCACCAAAACATTTTTCATCAAATTTCACTGACCTCCCCCCCCCCCGACAGCAATCTTCTAACTTTGGTTCTAGTGAACGGATTTTGTTCGTTCGAGTTGCATTCGAAAGAGGAGAAAAAACTGCTCGACAACATTTTTTGTTGCGAGTCAATCGGACCAGCCGTTCAAAAGTTAGAGAGGTTACAAGATTTTAGGTCGGAGCTCGCTCACCTGAAAAAATCCTAAGTGTCAGAGTGACTTTGTATGGGTAAAATTTTGAAAATTTTCCAAAGTGTGGAATTTCGACCTGGGACCGTCACCAAAACATTTTTCATCAAATTTCACTGACCCCCCCCCCCCCGACAGCAATCTTCTAACTTTGGTTCTAGTGAACGGATTTTGTTCGTTCGAGTTGCATTCGAAAGAGGAGAAAAAACTGCTCGACGACATTTTTTGTTGCGAGTCAATCGGACCAGCCGTTCAAAAGTTAGAGCTTTTACAAGATTTTAGGTCGGAGCTCGCTCACCTGAAAAAATCCTAAGTGTCAGAGTGGCTTTGTATGGGTAAAATTTTGAAAATTTTCCAAAGTGTGGAATTTCGACCTGGGACCGTCACCAAAACATTTGTCATCAAATTTCACGGACCTCGCCCCCCCCTCGGGAGAGCTCGCTTCGATCTTGGCTTCTAGTGGACGGATTTTGTCGTGCCATAGCTCGTTTGAAAGCTAAAAGTGAGACAAATTCAGTGAAAGAAACGGCTTGTTCATATCTGTCTTCGTTCAAAAGTTAGAGCGGTTACAAGATTTTAGGTCGGAGCTCGCTCACCTGAAAGTGTCAGAGTGGCTTTGTATGGGTAAAATTTTGAAAATTTTCCAAAGTGTGGAATTTCGACCTGGGACCGTCACCAAAACATTTTTCATCAAATTTCTCTGAACGAGGGGGGGAGGGGGGTCAGTGAAATTTGATGAAAAATGTTTTGGTAAAGGTCCCAGGTCGAAATTCGGAAGATTTAAATTTTTCAAAATTTTCACCACACTGGAGCTCTCACACTTAGGAATTTTTTCACTTGTGGCATGTTACATGGACATGTGCTGACGGACCAACTTCCCGTGGTCATATGAGAATGGTTCAGGTGTCATATGATAGAGAATGATGAGACGAATCGTTTGCAACAAACCGCATGTCGCTACGATGAATACTTTCGGAGATAGAGCCATTTTAAGTTTTCTTCGAGCATATATAAACCCCCGACAACGTAAGTCTGATTACTTCATCGAAAGACGAGGTAAGCGACGGTCGTCGCTCTGAGCTCCCGATATCGGGTGTTTCAAAGGACTCTATCTTTTGAAGTAGGCAAGCTATCTTCTTACTTCAAAGTTTGTATGATAGAGTTTGACAGTGTCTTTACTACTGATAAAATTTTTTAAAAGTAGTATGAGTAGTAAAATGCGGAATTTTTTAAAAATTCTTAATTTTCAGTTTTTTCAAAGTTTTAACATATAGACTAAGGTTTTCAAGTATCCTGAGTTCAAATCTGCTATCAGATTTGAAATTTAACTAAGTCTAAGGCAGCTTTGAGGGGTTAGATCCCAGCTACTGATCACTACCTTTGACTCGGCGTTCCTGTTACCACTTCGGGGCAGTGACAATGATGTCTTCAGCTGTAAAGAGCGGGTATCGGGGAAGATCTCTCACTTCCCTAGTGATCAGTACAAGGCCTTCGGGCTGTCGACGGGATCGAGTGCCACTCACTACACTCTTTAGGAATATGACTGTACTACATGATTCCAAACTTATACAAATTTCATTATCTTACAGCTAAACGATAAATCAGGCATGGCAAACGACAAGAATCGTAAAATATCATATCAAAATGTGCTCATGTGGGCGAATTAATCGCAGTGCGGACGCCAAGGCTCATGTCAAGAAGGCGGCACCGGCCACATGATTATCTTGAATAGGGTTTTGCGTGCGTGAAGTGCAGAGTGCTGAAGGGTGATGAGGATGAGGCGCGTTTCTACAGAGTGCATGCTGACTGTAGTGGTGGTTTAGTGACTGATTTGAGATTTACGCAGTTGATTGTGGAAGAGAGGGAGCGAATGTTGGCGATCGAGCGAGAGGGTAAGGCTGAGAATGTTGTTGAGAATGATGAGTTGGCGAGAGGCGGTTGCGTCGTTGGAGGGTGAGATTGAGCGAAAGAGAGTGCTTGAGAGTGATGATGAGGATGATGTGGATTTAGATAGGGAGCGTGTGAGGAAGCGTGTGAGGAAGTTGAGCTCTTCGTCGTCGGAGGTGTCAAAACATTGTGATCACCGACCCCCGAAGAGCTCATCTTCCCCAAAAGTGAAGAGTGGTGGGATTCGTGTGCAGTCGGCGAGGTGGTTGAAGGATGAAGAGAAGAGGCATGTTTCGCAGCAGATGGCGCATGATTTGTTGGTTAATAAGTATGAGAGTTTGAAGAAAGTGAAGGATGAAGTTGTAAAGGAGTTGGATGAGTTGAAAAAGAAGGAACTGAAGTCGAAGGAGGTAGCGGATGAAAATATTAGAATGAGGCGTAGTGTGACTGATTTGAAGAAAAAGACGCGAGAGTTGGAAGAGAAGAATGATGAGTGTGAGAAGAGGGCGAGTGCTGCGGAGAGAAGAATGAGAGATGCAGAAGCGAAGTTTGAGGAGATGATGAAGGAGATGAGTGTGTTGAGAGCGAAGGAATGTTGAGTTGGAGAGGACTGTGGCTCGGCGGGGTGATGAGAGGCAGGCGTATGAGAAGTTGGAGCGCATGAGGGATGAGTGGGAACGTGTGAATGAGGATCGTTTGTTTGAATTTCACATCCCTATTCGGGATAATCATTTGGCCGGCGAAGTACTCGTAAACCAGAATTTAGACGAATCCATCCTATGCTACAATGGTCATCCAACGAAAAAATGTTTGCATGCAGCCTACGAATGCGCGGTCATCTGCACAAATTTTCAATTCGGAAGCGCGCGAGACTGCCAAAGGATGACTAACTTGGTAAGTGAAAAAGTAAATAAGATAGTATATCCTATTCTAATACATATCATTTTCATTGCATATCTTTGCCGCCTTCACCACCCCATCAATTCACTCCCGAGAACGAACCATCGGCTCTCTTAAGGGCCACCTAGGGGCAAGACATGATAGAACCTCCACGCGGTTTGCCCTGGGCAGTCTTCGGACTGGCGAATACTATCATTAAGTTGAATCTGCTATCAGTCAACTTGAACGTTGCGTCGCGTTAGAGGGGTATATAAACCACTGCCTCTCATTTCATTTCATTTCAATCATGCAGACGCCGAACAGTCAAGTCAGCTCTCCTCGCGGACGCAGTTAAGGCCGCGAAATTTATTTGAGGAGTTTGCCAGGCTAGAGGAGCAAGACAGAGTTTTTAATAATCTTGCTCGGATTGGCAATCCGATGACAGCAACTGCTGTCAATCCAACGGAATGGCGCTACATTCCACTTTTTAGTCACGTGCCAATTAGCGTGGAAGTCGACAGTGCTACCAAAGAGAGAGTCAAAGACTCTCTCAGCAGAATTGGTAGGGTGTAAGATGACGTTACTCCCGAGAACGAACCATCGGCTCTCTTAAGGGCCACCATGGGGCAAGACATGATAGAACCTCCTCGCGGTTTGCCCTGGGCAGTCTTCGGACTGGCGAATACTATCATTAAGTTGAATCTGCTATCAGTCAACTTGAACATTATGCAGTCGATTGCTATCCTGAAGCATTCTGATTCGCTGTTGAGCAATTCATTGTTGAAAACCCTATATAAGCCAGAAGATTGTAGCGCTTCTCATTCAATTTGAAGTCACGATGGAAGCGACATCTGCCGACAACATTCCCGTCTTCACCGATGAAGACAACGCCATTCCCGAGTTCGTCATCCTCGACGAGTGGGATGAGGAGGATGAGAAGAAGGGGAAGATCAAGAGGATCGTTTGGACGGATGAGGTGTGGACTCCAAATACCACTCGCATCCGAAAGGTGCCAGATGCACCAGTACGACCTCGGCGGTATAGGGTCTATGACAACCTAACCGTCATACCCATTGACTATTCCAGCCAATAGTCAAATTCACACCCCCGAGAACGAACCATCGGCTCTCTTAAGGGCCACCATGGGGCAAGACATGATAGAACCTCCTCGCGGTTTGCCCTGGGCAGTCTTCGGACTGGCGAATACTATCATTAAGTTGAATCTGCTATCAGTCAACTTGAACGTTGCAAATGAAGTTCGGTGTAATACTTCCTTTCGACGGGCGTTCCTGTAAAGGGCGGCGGTGAAACCCGTAGCTATGTATACCGCAAGGGACATTCGGCAATGGTCAATCTTGTTAAACCTCTCTGCGTCATGTTTGCAAGTGATTGCCTCTGTCTCAACGTAGTATGCATTCGCGCCAGGGCGACATTTAGCCAACTGTCGAAGGTTGCCTAAAACTTTCCATTGCATACGTTATGAGAACCATGAGTTCTACCTGTCTCTATCAATGAGACGAATTGATGAATGGAATGAAATGGGAGGACACTCACGCGCCACACGCAACATAACACACTTCTCTCTTCCGTAGTCTAACAAGCTCTTTACACATGGATCGCAGTCGATTGCTATCCCTGTATCAGAAGTGTAAGCTATCTTAATTTTATTTGACACTATTTCATCTATCATCATCGTCCATATGAAATGTTTTAAGATTTACAAGTTAGACTAAGCGTGCTACTATTTCCAAATGAAAAAGTATACATGGTTAATTCATCCACTTAAGCCCATCCGTAGTCTAACAAGCTCTTTACACATGGATCGCAGTCGATTGCTATCCCTGTATCAGAAGTGTAAGCTATCTTAATTTTATTTGACACTATTTCATCTACCATCATCGTCCATATGAAATGTTTTAAGATTTACAAGTTAGACTAAGCGTGCTACTATTTCCAAATGAAAAAGTATACATGGTTAAATCATCCACTGAAGTCCATTCAAGTAAGTCAGTATGAAAGCAAAGATAATACGAAATAAAAATTTATTATGGCATGTATTTCAAAAGGTCTTCATCGTCAATATCGTCCCAGAGTCCTGGCTTCACATAGATAACAAAAACAGTTCAGTTGCTTTAATCGTTCTTCCACTGCGAGCCTCACTTTGTCAATATACTCCCACTCCTCCATAGTTCGTGGCTGGGAGTTAGGGGTGTACCACTCCCATAATTGGTGGAGGAATTTCGTGCTGGTGATCTCCATCACATCGTCAGTATCGTACTGGAGATACTTCCACCTCACGCCTGTTAAGTCGGGACACTCCTTCTCACATACACTCTCTTCGTTGTTCGCTGGTAATAACACCTTCTCTACCTTCGTTGGAGCGTTTGGTGTTGAGGATGGAGAAGAGAATTTTGTGTTTGGTGTTGTCGGAGGGCATTGTCATGTTGACTGTGAATAATAACTTTGAAATGTTTTCTAATTCTTAAGTATCAACAAGCAACCAATCAGAATGAACAGCCAATGAATGATGAATATGAAAGTATATATGTAAAGTGACATTCGTGTCATTTCACTCTGTCTTTGAGACGCATAAGTGAACTGTTGTCTAGCGAATTCTGTTATTATTTGAGGCGTACAAGTGAATTCCAAATTTGAGACGTATTATTTGAGTGAAGTCTCTATCTTGTTGAAGTATCAAGCTTAAACATAATTTCGTTGAAATGGTAAGTTGAAAATTTCTTCACTCATCTCCCTCAAACGTGTGGCTAATAGCATCTTCCTCAATTTCAGGCATCAACTTCATCACCAACACCCTCCCTTCTCGAGGAAAGTTTAGAGTTGTTGAGTCAAGGTAGGTTGTAACAATACACTGAGACTTGAACAGAGATGAAAGAATGATTTCTCTTTCAGGTGATGTGAGTTCCAGCTCAGGACTCTCGCGACAAGGCAACGAGTGGGAATGTGCCGACTGCGGACATATGTTTACAAGGAAGCACAGTCTCCTTCGACACATCAAACAACGTGTGTGTCAACGCAAAGCGGCGTCAATCTCCGGAGGTGAAGTTGATTCTGACGATGACATCTCCTTTCCTTGCGATTTGTGCCCTCTTTCTTTTGATAGTCACTTTCAGCGATCTTCGCACAGACTTCAACACACGCATGCAAATGATCACTACACCAACGGTACCTCTACCATCTCCCTCATTAATGTTTCACATAATAATTTAGTACGCGACTACTGCATGGAGTCCAATACTCAAATAGTAGATTTTCCTGAGTGGCTCCTTCAAAATTTTAACAATTTAATCTAACAATTCGCTCTTCAACAATTTAGACAATTTTAGAATGAAGGCGCTCATCTACCTTAAACTAAATTATATTAAGATAGATTTTCAAACGGGTCAAGTGACGGAGAGAATACAGTTTCATGTTCCTTCCTCTTCCGCAACCGAAGTTGTAGACTGCGAGTCTTGGCTAAATTTTCACATTCAATGTTTAAAATCAAATGTAGATAAATTCAATCAACGCGACAGCGCTCTCATTTTTGATGGTGTGGACTCAGCCATATTCAAAATTTCACTATTAGAAAAGTCATGCAGCTCGAGGTAACATTTAAACTACCAAAAACGTTGTATAATAAGAAAGCTGTCATCAATGTCGATTGTAAATCACAGTGTTTCAAATATGCAGTCCTATCCATCCTTCACTATAATGATATCAACGCGAATCGAAATCATACCTATAGCTATAGACAGTGGGAGGATGAACTAGACTTTGAAGGTTGTGATAGTAACAACATGAAAATCAAAGATGTAGAAACGTTCGAAAAACATAATAAGATTAAAATTGTCGTTCACGTGTGGGAGAAGGGGTTGAAGGGTGCCCGCTATAATTCACGTTCAACTTGTTATGAACGTGTAGTCAACCTCTTATTAGTAAAACAAGATGATAGCGAGGAATGGCACTACTGTGGTATTCCCAAAATCTCTCGCTTGTACACTCACTTGGGGCACTCTAAAAGAGGTGAACATTTTGTATGCGACCGCTGCATCCGCTCCTTTTGGAGTAAAGATAAATTTGAAACTCACTATGAATGGTGCAAGCGAGGTAAATTACAAATGGAACGCATGCCCAAAGATAAAATATTTTCACATAGGGATAATGGTGACGAATTAAGTCCCTGCGTGTCATTTACGCAGACATAGAATGCTACATTGATGATATCATCCACAAGCCAGCAGCCATATCCTGCTATGAAGTATGGCATGACCACTTTAGGAATAGACAAAACAAAATGCATACTTGGCAAGGTGAAGATTGCATTTCAAAATTTCTAGAATTTTCTCGATAAAGCTGCTAAATTTCAACAATCATATGATTCCCAATTGCAGCGTAAGTCACTACATATGTCAGATGAAGACAAACAAAAATTTGAAAGTTGCACATCCTGTCCTAAATGTCATAAAACGTTTGATGACGATAAAATTAAGAAAGTGCGTGATCATGATCACATCACTGGTAAATTAGAAACGCACTCTGCTCCAAATGTAACTTTTCACTTAGGTTGAGACGTCGTACACTACCCGTCATTTTTCATAACTTTAAGGGCTATGACAGTCATATGCTCATAAAAGGAGGGTTGAGCCAGATGAAATCGTGGCAGTTTAATGTAATAGCACAAACGAAGAAAAATTCATGGCAATGACAGCAAAAGTACCAGTAGATAAAACTAAAGAAAATAAGACAGTCTTCTTCGAAATAAAATTTTTAGATTCATTTCAATTCATGTCAGCGTCACTAGCTTCTCTCGTTCGTAATCTCAAGTTTCTTCCCCATAGTCAAACTTTGAAGAAACACTATCCAAACTTAACGGATGAAATAATCACTCGCAAAGGAGTCTTTCCTTATGCGTATTTTAGCTCAATGTCTAAACTAAATGAAACAACCCTTCCTTCCATTGACAAATTCCAAAACGATTTGACGGGTGAAGATTGTCCAGTAGAAGATTATGAACATGCTCAAGAGGCATGGTTAAAATTTGAATGTAAAACGTTTGGCGATTATATGATCGCTTACTTAGAATTAGATGTCATTTTGCTGGCTGATGTCTTTCAGGAATTTCGACGAGTGGCATTAGAAGAAGACAAATTAGATCCTGTCCACTTTGTCAGTCTACCAGCCATGTCCTTTAAATCAGCCTTTAAAATGACTGGTGAGACCATTCATCTCTTACAAGACCCGGAGATGTATAATATATTTGAGCGCGGAATACGCGGTGGTCTCACATTTGTAAATAAACATCATATAAAATCTGAAACAGTAGGTGATGATCATATCCACCTAAAGTACTATGACCAAAATAATTTATATGGCAGTTCACTGTCTAAACCACTACCTCATTCCGAGTTTAGTTGGTTAAATCAAGATGAGCTTGAGTATTACTCCAACCCTTCAAACATACTGAAGATTCCAGATGAAGGTGATTGGGGATATTATTTTGAAGTGGATTTGATTTATCCAAATAGCATTAAAAATAAAACTGCTGATTTCCCACTCGCACCTGAATCTGGTGAAGTGACTGAAGATATGTTTTCACCATTCATGTCACAATTTCATAATAACTTAACAGAGTGTGGACAGCCAAGTACAAACCATGCCGCAAACTTTTACTCACCCAATATGATAAGAAAAATTATCTCGTACACTTCTGCATACTAAAATTCTATTTAGAAATGGGCATGCTTCTAAAGTCAGTTCACCGCATTATCAAATTTAGACAGAAAGCCTTCCTCAAACCCTACATAGATAGTAACAGTCAAAAACGTGCACTCGCCCAAAATAATTTTGAAAAGGATTTTTATAAATATAAGAATAACAGTCTTTTCGGAAAGACCATGGAGGATGTTAGAAAACGTATGAATTACAAACTAGTCGTTGATGAACAAAAATATCACAAATTGACCTCATCACCTCTTTTCATTGATAGAGACATCATCGATGAGGATCTTGTAGGTGTTAAAATGATTAAATCAGAAGTTGAGTTGTGCAAACCCATCTATATTGGGCAAGCCGTTTTAGATTATTCCAAGCTTGAAATGTATCAACTCTTCTACAAAATATTAAAACCATGCCCTCTCGTAAAAGAGGTTCGCTTGCTGGGTGGTGATACAGATAGTTTCTTTTTAGGAATTACCACTAAAAAAGATTTAAATTTTAATGAAGTAGGCAAGTCATTAGAAAAATATTTCGACACATCTAACTACAATCCCACTCATCCACTCTATTCCATACAGAATAAAGCCAAACTTGGTTGTTTTAAGGATGAAACAGCAGGAAAGGAAATAGATGAAATGATTCTCCTCCGTCCTAAAATGTATTCCATGAAATTAAAAGAATGTGCAGATAGTATTAAGCGTGCTAAAGGTATATCAAAATCCATTGTTCATAAAATGAAACATCGGTCCTATAAGAAGGCCTATAAAAATAAAAATATAACGTTTGTCAATATGACAATCTTAAAATCTCAAGTTCATACTGTGAAAACGTACACGTTCAAGAAACGAGCACTTTCAGCATGGGAGGATAAGAGGTGTTGGATAGGACATAACACATCTCTTCCACATGGACATCCTGACACAAACATACCTCCACCCCAAAAGAATAAAACTCACGCTACCACATTCAGGAGATGTATTGACATAATCAACTTTAACTCAGTATTTTGATGTTGCTTTTTGTAGATATACATGGTTGTTTTATGTATCGCATGAGATCGTTTCTTCCTTGTGAATATATGCCTACAGTTAGCCCATTCCCCCTATATCTGTGAAAAGACTTTTTCATATACATATTTTTATTTCAATAAACATATCACAATGACTTCACTTTGTTTTCCGAAACACTAAAGTTACGAGGGATTTAGTATCTTTCACATGGATGCACTCTTGTAAACCATTGGTAATTTTGATAGCAATAGAGGGTATAGTTTGTTTTTGACGACGGGATGATAGAAAATAGATTCAAACATCTTCTCGACTATTCCATATGAAGCGTCTTTATCATGAATGAAATCACGTAAAATGTATTCTTTTTCTCACCAACAGAAATAGGTAGAATCAAATCACTTTGAATGTAAAGGTGCTGTTCATGTTTATCAAGTGTCATTGGTGTTTCTATACCAATCGTATGCGCAGCAGCAAACACTGTTTGTAGCATTGAAAAACCAAAGAGTTTTTTCAAATTTTTACTCAATTGACATTGAATGTCATCACCCAGTCTCAGAACAACGCGTTGATTTTCAATTGAAAACGAAATGTGGTGTGTCTTTACATCATATTTACTTTTCATCACATGCTTCAACTTCTGTTGTATATAAGGATTTACTACATGAATGAAGCTTTCAACTGTATGATATAGACGCGGCATTATATTGATAGCAACTTTAGATTCTTCATAAGACTGGTAAATTTTCTTGATGCGATCGCCATAGATGTCCACCCACCATTCATCATTAACTGAATCAGCTTTAGTGTGATATTCATGAGAAGCATACACCACACCGCTTCCAATAATAGGTGTATAATGTCTTACAAAATGACGCAAGGTTGGAGAGAAATAAACTGTAAGTTTGTCATTATATTTCTGAATAACCAACTTATTTTTGTTCGCCATAATTTTCTCTCCATACTTCTTACCCACAGTCTCATTCCATCGTTTTACTAACTCAATAAGTGATAAAGGTTGAACACCACGCTTTTTCAAATGATGCGTTCTTCGCATTCTACAACATCTTCATCAAATATTTTAAATCTATAATGAAATTTGTTGATTCGATTTGAATAAACTTTTTTAACATTTGCAGTAGCAATTGATGTTAGATGTAGTCCATGACCAAAACCAAGATGTGGATAGAATTCATTATCCAACCTCAGCGTAAGACCTTTAGTAAAAGAATGAAAGCGGAGGAACTGTCTCCCACTCCAATGATAGATAGTAAATTCATAAGCTTTCTGATTTTTATTCTTCATGATGGAAGTATTACCACTGTTGAATGCCTTAATAATTTTCTCATTCCCAAATGGTTCATAAGAATCTGATTTTATCTGAATCCATTCATAGTTCCACTTTCCATCTGATGTTAAATTGTATGGGAACTGAAATGCATTATTCATCGTTATTCCATCATGGGTGCGAGGAGTCAATATCATTTCTTCCAAATCATTCACATTCTGAATATTGCTATCATAGCAAATACTAGAAACGCCAACCTCCCATTCACCTTCTAAATGCAGTGGCCGATTTAATTCTACTCGATAGTCTGATGGTTTATTTTTGGGAAATTTATTCATAGAAGCATTACTGGGCAAGTAGATTAGAAACGAGTCCTTATTTTCACTTTCCATATTATTCACATTGGAAAAATATATTAGCATACGTTTGCATTAACTCTTCATTCGGAAATGGAGTGTGATACTTGTCACAGCATCTTTATGAAAAGGAATCAACGCACCAGCATCGTCATAAATGGCAATATCAATTTGTGGGATGTAGTTTGATTTCAGCTTTGTATAATGCACTTTCTTGAAAGTATGCTCAGATAAAATACTGCAGCTTTTTGGCTGGTATGGTATCATTGCTAGCAATGGAGCTTCAACATCTCCCACACGTACATCTTCACCAATATTGGAATATATCTGAAAATAGTTAATACGACGCGATAGCGACATGTCTGCGCTAGCTTTGGTTACAGTACCACTTTTAAAGATATTTTGATCAAAACCCAAAATGTCCATTAGAGTTTTATCCATAATTAGTTCAATACCTTTTCCACTTATAGTGAGAGACAAAGTACCTTCTTTTTCAGAAAATGAAATATGTTGCTCATTAATCACTTCATTTAAATAATCTACAACCAATTTAACCGAAGTAATAATGCGAGGCATCAACACTCTTGTTTCATGTAAGATACCACCTAAAGGCTCTACACACTTTCTGTATAAAGATACGTCCATTCTGTATCAAATTGATTTGACCTTTCACATGGTAAATGTTGCATATCAGATTTTCCATGAACAGCTGCAGAACGATGTCGTAAGAACTGATGAAAATCTTTTTGAACAAACTAATACTAGATCATCATCATTTAATTTGCTTATTGCAATATGATTAGATGATTTAATATAAGTCAATGTTGCCACTTGTTTGCCATCAACTCGAAGGAGATAATTAAATTTCTTCAATAATGTTTCAGGAGTCATGTTTGTCTTTCTTGGCTTAATCACAATCTTCTTCACCAACGTCTTCTCATTTCTTGGAATAAGATCTACATAATAAGCTTCCTCTCGATATATTAACTGTTTATGACCACTTATGTGGTAATTAACGTTAAAATTATCATAGCTTGTTAAGGCGCTAGCGAGGTAACCTAAATCATTTCTTAAACTTGGACTTAAACCAACAATCCAATCTTTCTCAACTACATGATGTACATAATTATAATCATCATTGTGCGGAGTAAATTGGACAATATGTTTACTCGCTTTATTCAAGAAATCATATATAAACTTTTTACATGATAAGAGATCTTTCTTTGGCCACTGTGGAATGTATACTCGGCACCCCTTTTCACATTGATAAGCAGCTGTACGCCTCATATTAATAGTCATCACCTCATGATCAAAAGTATAGACACAGTTGCTATAAACAAGTTGAGTGACACCACTTCCCAATTTCCATTTAGCTGTTGTGCATGATCAATGGGAGTAGAAAAGAGTGCGGCTCGATTACTAGTAAATCTCTTTGTAGCCGCATTGCTAAGCAAAATATGATAAAACGACATTTTTATATTGCTGATCTGCAACTTTGCATAACATCATGAAGACTTGGATTTTGGACTCTCTACAATATATCAGAGTTGATCGTGATGGAAACGTACATTTCAAAAATTCTCATGGTCATACATCAAGAGGAATTACATTAACATGGCGACAATTTGTCAACCTCAATGATATCATGAGGGATTTGGAATATTTTGAAACATTAAGATTCATCTCCTTGGGTGATCAAGTTTGGCTTCAACATTACAGAAATGAAATTCAAATCTACCATTCTCATTCCGCAAACTGTTTCTCATTTCGCAAATACAATTGGGAGAAGTATAGAAGATATATACATCGCTCCATCATGACATTTATTCGTCGTGAGTTCATCGCCCTACTATGCAAATCTTAATCAGACATGACTACCACACACCATGAGTTGGAAATTAGATTCCCTACAACGTATTGAAACGGATCATGATCGAAACGTCTATTTCAAAGATTCAACTGGAAAAGCGAGAAGAGAGTTTGCTTTATCTTATCGCCAATTTCAATCTCTACATCATATCATGAAGGACTTGAAATACTTCTATATGAAAAGACATTCACGTATTGGAAATCGCATCTGGCTGCGCGTCAACAATCGGCGAATTCAACTCTATCATTCCCAACTTCATACTAACTTCACATTTCATCAAGGTAGTTGGGAAAAGTATAAAAGGAAGGTACATCGCTCAATTTACTCATTCTTTCATCATGAAGCGCCATCGCTACACCATCGTCAACATTCTCCGTCGCTTCAGACTCTACACCAAAATCGATCTCACAACATACACCAACAGCTTCCAAACAGCAAGTATTACCCGGGCCGTCCTCAAATGTTAGTGGTGAAGATGAACAATTCACGGAATCTTCAACTCTTCCCAAATGGGACTGTACAGATTCTCGGCGCCCTTTCTCATTCATCGGCGCAGTCAATGCGCTTAGAGCTACAGAGACTACTACGTCGGATATGGAAGAGGGAGAGGTGTGTGATGTCGAATCTGACTGTGGACAATATGGTGATCTCTACTCAATTGAGTGACAGTCTATCATTTTTGAAGATTCGTACCAGCAGTTACAATTTGTGTTATGAACCCGAACTTTTTCCTGCAGCTCTCATTAGTTGTTGGTTACCTGTGCATGTGGCAATCTTTCATAATAGTAAAGTGATCATTACTGGACTAAAATCTCATGTACAAGCAAATGTGATCCTAGACTATCTCATTGAGTATGTACGTACCCAGCGGATTGTAAAATAAAAAACAATTTTTCCAACATGATGTTTTTATTTCAAATCATGATAGAACTTACAATCATTTTTTCATTAGAGGATGGATTACATGAAAAGTTTTGAATAATAGATGCAAATCGAGATACATGTAAACGTTTTAAGATGAAGTACAGTACAAAAGCACCACACGTTGATGAAAGTGGATGTTGTAGTATGCGTTCATTTCGCTGATATTGACGCGTATGTTTTCTCAACCACTGCTGTGTTGGTATATTTGGAGGTTGAGCAAGAGAGTCAAATAGTTCACCACGTCGGTCTTCTCCAATAAAGATCGCTTTCCAATGCTCACCGCCTAAATTCTGCGAATGAGTGTTTAGCACAATAAAGATGGGATAGTGATTTACTGCAGGTGGTAAGGTATCGAGTGAATAGACATTATCGAAAGCTTTCAACGTCGCTTCGTCTGCATTACGCTGCACTTTAGTCTTAATATCGTCAGCAGTCAACCAACTCATTAACGATTATACTGAAGAATCACGTCACGATACTTTGTAATTTCAATATTTGAATCGAAGACTGCATAAATTAATACATTGATCGTCTCAGGTAGTGTTCTTTTGAACGTCAAATCCAAACGAATATTATGAGGCACGTTCGCTTGACGATAGGGTGCACTAATATCGCTGTCAGCAGTCAAATCAAATGCATAAATAGTATATCCACTCTTAAACTCTTTCATAGTCAGTCCGTTGGTGTCATCCGTATTGTAAAAGCCAAAGACATCCATAAAATCAACATAACTGCGCATAAATTGATCCGCAGCAAAATCTGTTTGTAGGGTGGACCAGGATGACTCACACCATTTACACGTAAAGCAATTTCACTTAACTGATTGTGTTTAAAATTGAAAGGATTCTTCTTTATATTACCATTAAATGCATCATTTTCAACCATTGCCACCATGAGGAGCTTCGGTGCTTCCGATGGAAAGAGGCCATCTTTCATGAAACTCTTTTGATCTTTCGGAATTGTAAAGGTGAGAAGCTTTGTATGCTGAACGGGGTAAATGGCATTTTGGCGGTTAAGACCTTCAGCATGTCCTCTAATGACACTTGGATTCGGTACTACTCGACGAATGTAAAGTGCAATATCTTCCACATGAATTCTAAAATTGTCAACTTTAGCAAATGCATTCAGCGCAATTCAGGCTTATTCAATGTCAGCTTGAGTCGCATGCTGGTATTACAGAGTAAAAACTTTGACTGTCTAAAGAAGTCTAAATTCAGCGGACCATATAGCTGACATACTCTACTATCTTTAATCATAGCAGATCGCTTTACAAAGCCACTGTTTGTTTCAACATCAAATTTTCCTGCTTCATCTCTGTACCATCCCATGGCTTCCATATGACTTTTTTGTGCTGCTGGATGAAACTGTGATACATGATTGAAATATGATTTATAGGGATAATCGCTTTGACCACCTTCCACCTGCTGCTCTCCAATCGTTAGAGAAACATCGCGAAGTAATGTAGTCAATGGTAAATTGTTCAGTCCAACTTTATGTGCATCGTCAATAGCAGTTCCATCTGCTTGCTGAATTCTAAACCTCAAATCAAGCATCGCATAACTCAAATCTATGTAGTCATCACTACCACCAGGAATAACAAATTCAATGGGGCCAGCATTCTCAGCTGTTCGAGGATGATAATCTACAATACTTGAACTAAGAATATCTGTCTGTATGGCTTGTTGATCGAACAAACAAAAACCGGAAGTTTTACACTCCATGATTAGAAGTTATAGCAGCGTCGTCGTTTAGCGCCTGATGAATGATTAGAGCCTCTGCGACGTTTGCGTGAATGCCTTTTTGACTGAAGATCGCACCTTACCAGCTCCGCGATGTTTCCTCCTTCCTTTATTCATTCGTTTAGGTGATTTCTTCCTTGAGTAACACCACAGCAAAGGTCTGCTTCAATGTTTTTAAACCGCGTTCCTTCCCACGATTCAACAAACTGCTCTTAAAACTTCTACCTCTGGAAAGATCACTAGCAACATCCACCAGCAAAGCCAACGGCATTACTTAAAACAAACATTTCGTTTTAAAGATCTACCGACATTGGATATGAGAGGTGCTACAACAGATTTCAGTGCACCAAGTATGCTACCTCCACGTTTGGCGGCGAGCGCCGATGTAAATTTGTCCTCCACCACTTACATAGGAGGGTCGTGAATAAAATGAGGCAGTTGGATTCATAGCTCAAACCCTAAACATTGTTAGTTACAACTTTGCATGAATCACTGTCGATCACTTAGATGAAAGATGTCGGCACGACGCATACAAGAGTTCATACTTGAAGGATAACCAGTCCATTTAACAAGACACCATTCTTCACCTTGCCGTTTTTTACATAGAATGATTTTCTCTACCAAATATGTTTCACTTTCAGTGACTACCTCAATCTCATCGCGGTAAAAGCTACCCTCAATTTCTTCATTATCGTAATCTTTCAACTTGTAGGTGGTCGGAGAGTCTTTTTGATTAATCCTTGATACTGTAAATACCTCCTCTGTCCAATTCGGAAGGTACCCTTTAGCAAAAACACTTTTCACTTTTGAGATACGAACTTTATCACCAATTTTCACATCACTTTTCACATGAGTGCGTTTACGTTGGAATGATTCGCGCACTTTATCTACATTGTCAGCATTTACATCTACTGGTCTGAGTCCAATAGAACGATGGATAGAGTGATTGTAAGCATGGAGTGTATCTTGTAGAACCTTTGTCCAATTTTGTGTCAAGTTGGCAGTAAAATTCGCCCACAAGCGATTTCTTTAATGTGCGATTAAAACGTTCAACACATGCAGCTTTTATAAAGCACTCTTTACCAATTACACTAAACAACTCAATGTCATGCCTCTCAAATAATCTTGTCACATGCTGATTTTCCAAACTCTTTTCCTTGATCACTATCTGAATTCCCTTTTGGAATGCGACCCTTCTCGAAAAAATTGTTTGGAATGCTTTTGCTACTCCTTTCCCTTCTTTAGTTTTTAAAGGTTGAGCCCACGCATAAACGCGAGAAAATATCAATGACGGTTAAAATAAAATTATTTGCCCGAGTTATGTTTTGAAATGGAGGCAACATCACCACAAATCTGCTTGCCACTGTTCATCGATGTCATGAACAATATAATGGCGGGTGCGGTACTTCTTTTTCGCTTGTTTGTGGAGTGTATAGGTAGCCTGACCCTTTACCCATCGTTTCACTTGTGATTGTGGAAGACCACTCGCTTTTGATAATTTCTTGATAGATGACAAATCCTGCCGGATGTTTTACAATCATAATAGATTGACTTCATAAACGTACTCAGATCGATGAGCGACTGACTCTTTTTCTTACTCACTACGAGATCTTTTTGTTTTCATTGCCTTTCCTACATGTTATAACAACTGCAGCATTTAGCAGTTAGCGGTTTTTGCGATCGTG